>CM056494.1:17919250-18519250 GCA_029783415.1 Anisodus acutangulus | reverse complement strand
TATGATGATATTGGACACTCAGTCATACAAAGCCTCCGTGCGACTGGAGTGGGGCCAGAATTCATTTCATAGGAAAAGTAATGGACACCTAGTGTGGTGGACCAGAGTTTCCAGGTCTTAAATGATCTGAAGGCCTAAAGAAAGACAGAAAAGAAATTGGACACTTAGTATGCAAAGCAACTGCAGTGGGCCAGAGCATCCAGATCACATATAATCCGGTTACGCCCTAACCACGGGCAAGAGGTTGTTCATGTGAAGCAACGCCACCTCTAAAATCAAAGGGGCTGGAGAGGTTGTCCTCAATAGGACTTCAGGGAATGAGATCACTCTAAGATGAGGTGATACATGTCCCAAACTTGGTTTAAGAGACGCTGTTGGTCAAGCTGGTTTGAGACTAGTCCAACAGGTCTGTAATAACTAAGAATGGTACAGTATGTCTGTAGCCAAATGAATGATATATTTGTAATCCGTGCATCTATGCCATCATAGATTAAGACACGTTAAATAGCAAGTCATTCAAAAGCTAGCGACGTTGAGATTGTTGCCTTCTTTCGACATAAACCCTCAAAATGAATGTGAGGTAGACGAAGAGGCAAAATCACCTTTCCAAATTTCGTCAAGGGAATAGCGAAAGAAGCACCGCTCCTCTAGAACTTAGTCACACTTGGATGATTTGTAGTTTATACAAAATAGAGGGGGGAGACAAGTACGTTGTGATCTCCATTGATGATGGTACAACATATGGAATCATTTGTTTGTTGAAAAGCAAAGATGAAGTTGTTGAAGCGGATAAGCGCTACAAAGCATAAGTTGGAAATCAACTAAGCATATGGATTGCGAAATTCGTAGTGATAGAGGGGGAGAATGTGAAGCATCGTTCATTAAACGACTGTTCATTTCTCACCTCAGTCCAACGGTGTTAGCCAAGCGCAAAGTCATACGCCCAAATTATGTGGGGTGGCTTGGTAAAAATTGGAATACCGAAACAGGTCAAGTTGTACCTAAGACTGTAGATTGCATATCCACTGGATCTGCAAATAACAGTAGTTCTTATCGCCTCTTGGCGTCAAAGAATGCTGAATTCTTAGAAGATAACTTTCCTTGAAAAAAGGAAAAAGTAATTGCTCAAGGTTAACAAGAACCCGCGAGGGCCTGACTGTCCGGAACTAGACGTTCCGTATCTACAGGACTCGGAAGTTGCTGTCTATCCGAAACTTAATATTCTAGATCTACAGAACTCAGGGATTCTAGATGTTGAACCGAGATGGAGCAAAGAAGGGGACAAAGACTTGTTCCAGTCCTTCTAGCTTGTATGGTTGAGAATGAACCATGTACAATTAACAAATAATTATCATCTCCAAAAGCGCTGCTTTGGAAAGAAGCTACAAAGAGAGAAATAGATTTCCTCATATAGAACCATACTTGCGTAATGGTTGATCTTCATTACGGAAAAGAACATTTGGGTTGTGAAAAAGGATACTCAAAAGTGAGTACAAAGTAGATGGATATACTGACGAGTTCAAAGCCTCGGCTACTTGTACATGTGCTCCCCTGGGAGTAGCTTAACATCATGGGCCATTGCAGTCTTGCGTGGCATGAATGTTGAAACAACCTTCCCAACCGGAGAGTTGGAAGAAGAGAATCAGAGTTGGTTTGCTGGACTGTTGGGCTTCTTCCTGAAACTTTCATTTTAGTCCCTGAAATGTTTACATTTTGGTCCTGAAAGTTTCAGATAAAACAGAAACAATGAATCTGACCACAGAAATATTGACTCTGGAGTTAGAAAGCCAACAGTTGGAGAATCAACAGTTTGAAAGTAAAAGTCATATTGAAACAAAGTCTCGATATGAAAGATATGGGTATCACAGATGACATCTTAGGAATTGGATTTCTAAGACATCTAACGAACTGGTCGATAGTTGACAGTCTCGTTGAAGCCACCAATGGATATGAATCATAGAACTGATTGGAATCATGGTGCACCCATAGACAAGGAGCGATATGCACAGGTCATGTGTAGTTCAATGTATTGTACACACTACAACCGACCTGGTATCGTCCTACAAACAGATCAGTTGAACTAAGGTTCACTGATAATCTTAATACATGATCAATAGAAGGCGTTAAGTCGGATATGACGATATCTGAATTATTCGCTTATCTATGGATTATAGTAATCTGGATGTCCAGCGGTTCTGGAAGAACACAGTGATGCAAACTGGACATCAGATCTGAAGAACACCAAAGCCACAAATAAATGTGTATGGTGGGTCTTGGAAAATCCTCTAAGCAACTTGCATTGACCGATTCATGATGGGATCGGAGTTTATCACTTTATACAAAGCATGAAAGAAGTTGAGTAACTTCGTGACTCCTTAGAGGACGTCCCTTAATGGGAGAAACCCGTGCCTTCAGCAGTTATACACTATGGCTAGCCGGTCGGCTTCAGGAAGTACACGGATGACGGCGTCCGGACATATCTGTCAGGATCTGTCGGAGACATAAAACCGTATGGCAGTTGATCATCACGGGTGTCACATCCTTGTTTACTAACTAAGGGACTACCCGGAGATCAAGTGTTCTGCCTGTCTAGGGGAATGGGCTTAAAACCTAAATAATACGAATCTTTGCGGTGGTAACCCAACCATACTGATTGGAGATCCCAAGAATTTGGTTCAATGGAAAAACTAAGCGGCAAAAGGTTCAGTTGAGCGCTTCGGTGGAAGCAAGAAGCACTTCGGATGATGATTTCTGTACGGAAACATGAATCCAAAGATGTTCCCGCGATAGACATTAAAGTGCTACCTGCATTGTGGGTAAAGGTTAAGCTTCCAAACCTTTAAACAATCCTCAAACGGTTGAGGTTAAGGTTGGGGAAACTTTTAATGATTCCTAACACTTATGAAGTGGGGTATAGCAGGATACCTTGTAGGAGATCACCTATTTAAGTGCGAGGATGGCCATCTCAAATGACCGCACTTAAGAATCCAAGTGTGTCCACGGCCACAACAAACAAAAACGTAAGAATGAAAATGAATAAGAAGAGTTATTGTGTTGTTATCATTGTCTTGGCTTACACTAAACACTGACGGTTCAAGACATCACGTTCACCGCGCAGTAAGTAAGTCCGATGGTTTTAACTAGGGAAGGTTCAAAACGGAAGCTACCTCTCTTGATGCAATATCTTTTCGCTGAAAGATTGCTGAAATGTAGGCACCTTGTGCGTGCGCCACAATCTCTCTTTCATAGAGGGGATTGTTGGAAATTTGCCTTTGGCGGGGAGATGCGTCCACCCATCTTTGATGAATTAAACACTAGTGTTCCGCATGTTGGAGGCTTTGTCTCTTTGCACATGCATGATCTACGAAGTGTGTAGATGACCGTAGGGCCAAGAATCATCAAATTTCGTTGAGAAATGAAAGAGATATTGGTCCACGAAGTAAGGTGTTTGAGGCATGGAAATATGGTGTGGGACAAATCTACCACATCGATGGGAATATGAAGAATTGCTCTCTATATAAGTCTCTAATGTGGTAAAGGGTTTGGGACCCCAAGAGGTATCCCATGTGTTTAAAGGAGGGAGGACTAGATGTACTTCGGTTCGAGGAAATCCCACACGCGCGCCGTCGCCGCCCGCCCGTCCGGTCCGGTTCTCGGTTTCGGGTTCCGGGTTCTCGGGTTCTCGGGTCACGGGTCATGGGCTGTGGGCTGTGGGGACTTTCTGAGAAGGCAAAAAACTTTTTGCCTACCGTTGGACTGTATTCAGAAGCATTAACCAGCCATTATTTGGCTGATTAACTCCTCTATTATCACCCTCCTTCATGTCCATAATTCAGCCCCTCTTGGTGGCCATTAACAACCATTACTTGGCTATTTAATGCCCTCCTAATGGCCATTAACAACCATGTTTTGGGCAGTTGCACAACCCCTCATCCTTGCTATATATTGAGCCTCCTTTGGCTCAATTCTGTACTGAAAAACTGAAAGAAATAATCCCCTTGATTATTTTCATTAATTGAAAGGCTATATATACAAGTTACATATTTCCATAATAGGGAAATCATTTTCCTATTCTACTTCTAAATCCTTATTCTACCATAATTCTAACTATACAATTATGGTAAGTGTATAACACTAATTAAGGTATCCTTTTCCTTACAATATACTACAAATATATATACCATATATACAATATTGTTTTGTACTTATTTTGGCCGAGATGGGCTGAGAGGCCCACTTCTGAGGCCCTAAGAGAGCCTCTGTTTTGCTGCTGGCCGCTGGCGAAGGCCCACCGCCGAGGCCCAAGCGACCCTGCTTTTGCCGCCTTGGCCGCCGGTCAAGGCCCATCGCCGAGGCCTAAGCGCCCATCGTTTCGCCACGCCACCCACCGCCTAGTCCACTGCTTTGTATATATGTGATATACACTGCTGTATATTCAGTGTATATCACATGTATATTGCTTTGTTTAACACACCCCCGCAGTTATAGCGGGCGGTTTTCGAACGCTGAGACTGTCCCTAAAATCTTCAAAGAGAACCGATGGTAGACCCTTTGTAAAGATGTCTGCAATTTGATAACGAGACGGGACATGGCATACGCGAACTTGACCCTTTGTAACCTTTTCACGGACAAAGTGAATGTCCATTTTGATATGCTTGGTGCGCTGGTGTTGGACTCGGTTACCTGAAAGGTAGATGGCACTAATGTTATCGCAATATACCAAGGTTGCCTTCTGAATGGGACAATGAAGCTCCAAAAGCAAATTACGTAGCCAACATGACTCGGAGACCACATTCGCTACCCCTCGATATTCGCCTCAGACCGAGCGTGGCGAGTTGCTTGACATTTTGCCGACCATGAGACCAAGTTGTTGCCAAGGAACATACAAAGAGCAGTCGACCGTCTAGTGTCGGGACAACCACCCCAATCAAAGATCCGGTGTAAGAGACAAGTGTGGATGTAGATGAAGGATACAAGTGCAACCCATAGTCCAGTTGTCCCCTCAGATATACCGAATGATGCGTTTGATTGCATTCATGTGCTCAACTCTGGGATCATGCATGAATAAACACACCTGCTGAACCGCATATGTAATATCCGGTCTGGTAAAGGTAAGATACTGGAGGGCCCTTGCCAGACTGCGATAGCGAGTCGGGTCCTCGTATGGTGCACCTGATGTGGCACTTAGCTTTGGGTTTGCATCAACTGGCGTGAAAATGGACTTACAGGATGACATCCCAGCCCTCTCGATGATCTCAGCAGCATACTTCCGTTGAGACAGAAATAACCCACCTAAATGACGCTTGACGGCAATCCCCAAAAAATAACTCAAAGGCCCTAAGTCTTTCATAGCAAACTCAGAACTGAGCGTGGTCATGATAGATTGGCGCAAGGCATCGGAAGAGGCAGTCAAGATGATATCATCCACATACAACAGAATATAGGCTAATGACGAACCACGGCGGTAGATGAACAAGGAATTATCTGACCTGCTGTGAGTGAACCCAATAGTCGAAACAAAATCAGCAAATCGTGTATACCAGGCCCGTGGAGACTGCTTAAGCCCATAGAGCGATTTCTTCAATAAACAGACATGATGAGGGCGGTTGGGATCCCTGAAACCCAATGGCTGATGCATATAAATTGTTTCCTTGAGATCACCATGTAGAAAAGCATTCTTGACATCTAACTGATGAATTGGCCAAGTCTTTGAAAGAGCCAAGCTAAGCACAGTGCGAATGGTAGCCGGTTTGACCACGGACTAAACGCGTCTCACCACAATCAATTCCAACTCTTGAGTCTTACCATCACCAACAAGTCGTGCCTTATGTCGAGCAAAGGACCCATCTGAATTCTCCTTATGAGCAAAAATCCACATAGACACGATAATATTAATACCATATGGGCGGGCACCAACTCCCACGTCTTATTATCAATAAGAGCATTATATTCATCACCATAGCAATTTTCCAATTAGGGTCATTTAATGCGGACACAGGATTGCGGGGCAAGGGGATTTAGAGACATCGAATGTAAATTAAAATGTCTTTTAGGTGTAAAAATACCCACCGACTACGAGTGACCGGTCTATGACTTGAGGAAGAATTGATGGAATTTTGGGAATTTTCGGGCTCGGGACGGATCGCCAAGAGTAAATGGGCTCTGGCCGCCCAAATCGGTAAACTGGAATCAAATGCAGGCAGTTCGAGTGGGCTGGCGAGCCCGATTCTTTGGAAGCTATTCGAGGCGTAAACCGCCGGATGTGGCGTTCTTGTGGGGCTAGCGGGCGATGGGCCCATTGGAGGATTTAGATGCACGGAGATGTCAGAAAAATTTCGAATAATATACTGGGGATATTTGGTCATCCAAAAATTATATGGCTGAGGTTCGGAGTATGAACTTTCATAAATGGGAATTGAGTTTCATCAAAAATGACATGGCGATTGATTATGATTTTCTTGGAGGATAAATCAAAACACTTATAGCCACGATGATTCGATGGATAACCCAAAAACACACACGGGGTAGACCGAGCCTGAAGTTTGTTAATTGTGGTGGATGGGAATAACGGATAACACAAGCACCCAAAAATCCGAAGGTGAGAATAAGAAGGGTTCTTATTATATAGGACTTTGAGGGGGGAAGAGTATGTCAGACCTTTAGACGGAATTATGTTCAGCAGGTAAGTGGTCATTTGTAGAGCATGATGCCAAAAATATGGAGGTATGGAGGCATGTATTAAGAGAGTTCGGATAATGTTATTTATGGAACGAATTTTGCGTTCGGCTTTTCCATTTTGTGAAGATGTATGAGGACATGAAAAACGAAAATTTATCCCATGAGTAGCACAAAAATCTCGAAACTCTCTATTGTCATACTCTTTCCCATTATCACATTGAATATTTTTTATGTCTCTTTCGAATTGAGTACGAATGAACGCTCTAAATTTTATGAAGACGGAAAACACTTGTGATTTATTCGCAATTGGAAACGTCCACAAAAATCTAGAATAATCATCTAAAAAGAGAACATAATATCGATGACCCATTGAACTAAGAACAGAAGATGTCCATAAGTCGCTATGAATAATGTCAAATGGCATAGAAGTATGAGAATTGGAGTCTACAAATGACAATTTAATAATTTTTCCTAATGAACAAGACTGACAAATTGGAGTACGACTTGTACCCTTACAAGAAATAAAGCTATTTTTATCTAAAGCTGATAAAATAGAAGATCCCGGATGACCCAGACTAGCATGCCACATGGAAGGAGAGATGGCTGCAAAAGCTGATGGCACGGCTGGACTCGATGGACTGAAATCGGGCATGATAGGATACAGATCCCCCCTACTATCACACCTCATGAGATGACTCCCCGTCTTGAAATCCTTCACAGAGAAACCGAAAGGATCAAATTCAACAAATGTAATTGTCATTTGTGAATTTTGGACAGACACTAAATTTTTAATCAATTTAGGAGCATGTAAAGTATTTTTCAAGAGGAGTGGTGGATTAGGAGGAGACAATGTTTTCGACCATACCCTAGAATTGGAATAGAAGCGCCATTACCAACAATTATCCCCAGAGGTGCTCAAGTGGAATAAGATGAGAGAGTACATGATTCTAAGTCATGTGAGTAGTGGCCCCGGTGTCCATGTACCAATTTGGGTTCGGTTGAGACAATCCCAACGTGTGCATCGCGGCCTCGATATCGATGCGAGTGGGGCTCGCCGCGGTGGGCTTGCGGATGAGGGCCCAGGACTCTGGCCGTCTTTGGGCGGGCCGTAGCTGCGTGGAGTGCCGTTCTTTGGGCGGCGGCTGGTGGGCGCCAATCTTGGGCATTGGGCCTGGGCTGATGGCGGCCAGCTGGCCATTGAAGCTATTCTTTGGAGGGTGCGGGTTCCACTGCCAATGGCCCCACTGCTGGGCCCACGGTGGTGGCGGCCCATTGTATCCTGGATGGGACCCACCGCCTGTTTATTGATCACCGGAACCGCCACCAGAACCGCCTCGTTTTCCCCCGCGGTTTTTGTTATTTTTCCGATTATTCTTGCCGCCGCCATTATTATGGTTTTGGCCCGAATTATTAACAAACCCCGAAGAACTAGGAGAGGATGCCACCATGACAACTGGGCTTGCTCCGGTAGCTGCCTTTTTAGCCAAACCGGCTTCTTCCAATGTCAGCATTGAGCGGGCTTGATGAAAGTCGGGAAGAGGGTTGCTTTGGCGAAGGAGAGTTCCAACACCATTATAGGCCTCCGAAAGATCGGCAACCAACTGTAGAACTAGACGATTATTTGTTACTGGTGCGCCAACATTACGGAGTTGATCCGCCAACTCCTTTAGTTTCTTGCAATATGCAGAAACGTTCGGAAATACGCCCATTCGAACGAGAGAGAATTCCTGCTCGAGTGTGACAACACGGGAATGTTGGTTGTCTTGGAATATGTCACGCAATCTATTCCATACAGCCATAGCCGTGGTATCGGGCTCCATAATCGTCTGTAGAAGGTCCACTGAAATAGTGGCGTATATCCACCGAAGAACGGTAGCATCAAGTGTAATCCATAACTCAGGATCCTCCGCAGGAAGGGGTCTAGCGGGAGGAATGATGTGAGGAAGAACTTGATAAGATATAGCGTGAATTTTAAACAACTCCGCCCACGTTGCATATTGGACGTTTTCCATCTCAAGGACTATAGGGACACTGAGCTTGATATTGGAAACCGTGAGGGCAGGGTGAAAATTGGTCTTAGACATATTGAAAGAACAAATAAGGAGGGGAAATTTAAGAGAGGTTTTTTAGAGCGGAAGACGAAGTTTTGGAAGAGAAAAACCCGAGGAGGGGGGGTCTCGGCCAAAGGGAGGCAAAAGTTTGAGAGAAAAAAACTTTTGTTTAGACCTAGTCTCTTGATACCATGAAAGAAATAATCCCCTTGATTATTTTCATTAATTGAAAGGCTATATATACAAGTTACATATTTCCATAATAGGGAAATCCTTTTTCTATTCTACTTCTAAATCCTTATTCTACCATAATTCTAACTATACAATTATGGTAAGTGTATAACACTAATTAAGGTATCCTTTTCCTTACAATATACTACAAATATATATACCATATATACAATATTGTTTTGTACTTATTTTGGCCGAGATGGGCTGAGAGGCCCACTTCCGAGGCCCTAAGAGAGCCTCTGCTTTGTCAGCTGCCGGGCCGGGTCAAGGCCCACCGCCGAGGCCCAAGCGACCCTCTCGCTTTGCCGCCGCTGGCTGGCCGTCAAGGCCCACTGCCGAGGCCCAAGCGGCCCACTGTTCTGCTGCTGCCCAGTCCACTGCCCACTCCACTGCTTTGTATATATGTGATATACACTGCTGTATATTCAGTGTATATCACATGTATATTGCTTTGTTTAACAAAAACAGAACAGAAAACCACTGAAAAACAATGGCGAAAAACAGCACAAACCAGTGGCGAAAGTCAGTGCAATTCGTGACTGAAAAACAGTGAGCAAACCCTCATTATATACACAAGATACACACAACAGAGACACACTATATACACAGAGACAAATCAGAAGAGAAGATAGAAACTCTTCCTTCCTTTTCCATATCTTCAGCAAGTCAATTCATATTTGTTTTATTCGGCAGGCTCAATCTATTGACTTTGTAGCGTTGAGATTAAAGTGTTGTTTTATCTTGGGAGACTATTGCCCGCTAACGTAAAAGCATATATACGGGGCAATCTTGTCTTAAGGACAAAGGGCAATTCCTCGACTCAACACACAACGTTGTAACCATCCAGATTTAGTTATTTCTTGATTTCAGGATATCAAGATTCAAGACACAACAAGCTTGCGGCAGTTTTGAAGATTGACCATTTATTTATCCTTTCGAACACTTGTAATAGTTATTTACTTCCCGTACTGCTTTATAAAGTACAATAGAGTACCAACATTTTTATTATCCTGAAAATTTTCTTCTAACCGTACTCAAAGTTCACGTGCCGTAGCACCTGTTTTCATGATAGTACACATCAAGTCTTTTGAGATTGTGCCGTAGATCCACTGTTTGACGATGGCGTCAAGGCGACGTCAGGTCGAGTCTGCAACATCGGTTGGACGAGAAACAGAATCATCAGTATGGTCGAGCACATTGTACGCACATGCATGAATATAGAACAGTTCTATCTACATGGAATATTGACAGTCTTCTTGGTCAAGAATTATAGGGATAAAATTCTTGATGTTGGTAACGGCGAATGCCGGATGAAAAGAAGACGATGCACGTTGAGGGGGGTTGTCAGAAGTGCCAATGGAAGAACCAGAATTGGTGGGGGAAGTAGGGCAAGACATGGTGGCAATGGTGTTGCCGTCGGCCAAAATATACTGTGAATATTCGAAAAATATTCGCTAATAGATATCAACCTCTCAAATAGCTCATGATATGAACATGATCACGTAATCTCGCTTCAGTCATCTCTCTTTGTTTCTTCTACCAGGTGTTACTCCTGCCATTCTGTATCAAAAGAAGTGAAATTGGAAAATGAGTTAAATGATACAATAGTCAGCGTTTCAACATCAAAATGGGCTGGTATAAAATTTGGCAAAATGGTATCCTTTTGAAGCATAGCTCTATCTTGCTATCAGGTCGTAATTGTCCAAAAAAAAAAAAAAAAAGGCAGTGTCCATTTTTATTGACTTAGCAGTCTTGAGTGTTGAGGCTACGGTGAATTTGATAGGGACTTCCTTTCTTTGCTTAAAAAAGTGTGTGAGAATTTTGTTTCATAAAATGAATGATGTGCAGGGAGGAAAGATCCTTACAGGTGGTTCAGTCATAAAATCTGAGGCGAACTTTGTGTAGCCAACAATTGTTGAAATTCTCCAGGAGCTGAAGTTGTCATTGAAAAATACTTTGGTCCCGTTTTCTTATGGTATGAGGTTTAAGGTATATCTCCAGAAAGGAGGCTATACATTTTTTGGATGAGCAATTATTTTGCATCACTATGTTGATAGTACTCCGGGGAGGAATTTCTCATTTGAAGTGTGTCTTTGCTGACTTTGAAAGAATCAATTGAAATAAACAAAAGGTTTAAGTAGTTCCATTTTGACCCGAAATCCTGAAGCTATATTTAAGTGGATTGGTTAAGCGATCTTTAATAGTCCAGACAATGTGCTCTAGATCAGTTTCCCTCTTATAGGTTACTTTTGTTATGACAAGTTTATAGGTGATGCAGACCACAAGGAAGTTATTGCGGTATTGTGAATGTTAATATACCAACAAATGGGGCAGATTAGGTGGTGCTTTCGGTGGTGGCCGTGAGGCAGGAAGTGATTCTGGGAAGCAATATATGAGGGGCTCAACTAGGTAACTATGCGAGCCTTTTCCTTAAATTCCATCATATGTTATATATTGGGAATCATGACATTTTAATGATTGAGTTGCTCTGAGCAATTTGAATTAGTAGCATGTCTTAATTTTCCTAAATATCAATATCTAATGAATCGAATTAGCAATGATAGGTTTGTTTTAGGGAGGAATACTCATTTGATTGAAATGTTTATCAAAGACCTAAATGCATTTTCTTGCTGCCAGCTGATTAAGGATTTTGATATTTCTCGCCTTTTGTCAGTTTTAGAAATCTAAATAGCGACATAAGAATTAAGGGCACATTTCCTTTTAGGCAAGTTTTCTAAATATTTTTTAGCCTTCCTCCCCTTTTTGCATTTTGTATGATAAACTGGAAAATGTACCTTTGTGTATACAAAATAATGTTTCCACTGTTCCACCAATTGAGAAAGCACGAACGCAAAAAAATGAAAAAAAAAAAAACAGAAAACACATGTTGAAGTCTCTTTATTTTTGCTAAAGTTCTTTTTATCTAATTCCTTTGAATCCTTAAAAGAGGGAAGGATTGTATTAACTTCCGCTTACGGAATCTTTTTCATTAATACAAAATATATATAGGGGTACAATGTAGAATCCTCATATAATAGGGATCCTATATTTTCCATAATTACATAAGACTAAATATGGCTAAATATATTAAATGTACACGTGCTAATACACCTCTCAGTCGGAGCGGGAGAAGGCCGAACACTAAGACTGGATCTGAAGTCGAGGAAGAGCTGTCTAGGAACGCCCTTTGTGAATATATCTGCATACTGATAGGAAGAAGGCACATGCAACCTTGACATGACCGAGAGCAACTTTCTCATGAACAAAGTGGATGTCCATTTCAATGTTCTTAGTTCGCTGATGCTGAACCGGATTATGAGATAGATATATGGCGGATATGTTATCACAATAAACCAAAGACGCCTTACGTAATGGACACTGAAGCTCCAAAAGAAGGTTTCGGAGTCAACAGATCTCAACAACAATGTAACATCTCATATTGTCGGGCAACGGTTGAACACATAAACGTAGGCAAGTAGACCAGACTCCGGGAAGTTTATGTTGCACTCACGTATGCTAATAAGGAAAATAGTATGTAAAAGGACGTGATCCCGAAATAATTTTAGATTTAATAAGTGCGATGACGGGGAGTATTAATAAAAAACTGTGTATCCCCGAAGAAGTTATAGACTAGTGTCATATTACAGGAATTATGACATTAAGTATAAGAAAGTTTTATAAGTCGCCGGGATTTAAGTGAATTGAGATCGAGAATTAAATCGTGGGTATAATTAATTAATTGTGGGACTAATTAATTATAATTGGGGGCAATAAATAGTGGGACGCTACGTGTACAGCACTACACTTACCTAGTGACTAAGTCTTATACCCGATTGTTGGCAGCATCTCAAGTCTTCAAGACATTCATTCTTAACCATTAACACATCTTCATCTCCTTAAGATTCTGAAGGAATCCTTCCATGAAGAATTAATGGTCACACTTCTATCAGGAAGAGGAGATCTCAGTTGGTGGTTTCTCGAAATTCTCGGTCGAAATTGAGGATTTTATGTAAGTTTCATACAACCAAAAAGGGGAGAAATTTGTGGTGTTCTAGACCTTAGTTCCAGTGAAATTGAAACCTTGAAGCAAGGTTGAAGGCTCAGAAACCAAGCCGAGACTTTGAGTCTCGGCAAATCTCTAGCAAAACGACTCCAGTGCTTCTGGTTCTGTCGGTCGGAATTCGGTACGGGTGAAAGGCTTTCCGATGACCTTCGTTGTTGATTCTAACTGAGGTAATTCTCCTTATCCTTTGGTTTATACGAATCACAGAACATGATTCTTGTCGTTAGCTCTAAAAAGATTATCGAAAATGCTAAGTTTGGGTTGGATGTTGTCGGGACTGCCGTAATTGTAAGGTACTGGAATTGCATGTGAAATTGTTGTACTGTTTTGGATATTGTAGCAGTAAAAAGAAGGATTAAGATGGTTGGGTGTTTCGCTACATGCATAGGTTTCAATATAGAAGGAATATATATTCTACGCGTACAAGGTGTTCGCTAGAATGTCCCAAAGAATCTATTTCTAGTATTTTGAGTCGATTATGATTTAAATCATCTGTGTGATGTAGATAATCGTTCATAGAGCTTACAAGGACCCGCAGAACTTAGATAATTTCAACAATAAGGTATGCAAGGCTCTTTCATTCTTTTTGGCATAATTCTATGTGCGAAACATAACTATTGTGGTGCTACATAAATTACTCTACTCTTAGTAGTTAAGGATGATCAAGTCATCGACTCCTATGTTGAAAGAATATCCAAGCATGTTTCTAAGACCTTAATAAGGTACACCGGAAAAGATGTTAATGTTCCCAATGTTAACCAAAGGTGTAAAAGATATTATGTCACTCCAGATGTTTTATTATTATTCATGCATTTCATTTTCATTGCACTCATATGTTACCCTGGACCACTTGTGCTATGCACATTACTATATGGTAAATATTATATATATATATATATGTATGGGAATTGGGGAAAGGGAAAAAGGCGTTATATACGCACACCATCTACAGCTGGTACAGACTATCACGAAAGAGCCCGAAGAGGACAACATGATGTGATGATGTGATGCCCTTGTGTGGCGATATAACATGATGCCCACAGAGGCGGTTATGAAAGGATTCTTGTGTGGACATTAGTATACCGCATTTGCATTGTACATACATTCATTAATCATTATATGGTATGATGTCTGCAGAGGCTGTTATGATAAGGAAGATGGCCGAGAATCTGGATCAGGAGGGAGTATATTTAGCCCAGCGGTGGACTGTTGGCGGTCTGGTGGGGCCAGTATGGGCGTGAGCGATGGGCCTGCTAGCTGGAATTCATGATGGGAAGTTTCTAGGCTAGTGGTCACTGGGCTAGCCGGTGGCTGCTGGTCCAGATCCTGAGATGGGGTTCAAAACAAATGGTGGACCACATACGATGAGAACTCATCATCCAGAAAATTATAGGAATTAAACATGGAATTATGCAACTTAGCAAACGGAAATTGGGTTTCATAAAAAATTACATGGCGATTAATGATGATTTTATTAGAGGATAAATCATAACATTTATAACCACGATGATTAGATGGATAACCCAAAAATACACAAGCGGTAGAGCAGGCTTGTAGTTTGTTTATTGTAGTGGAGGGGAAGAGATGATATCATAAACACCTGAACACTCTAAGGTGAGAATACGAAGGGTCTTTATGATAAAGAATTTGTAGTGGAGATTGGAATGTTAATACTTTGCTAGGGGGTATGTTAAGAAGGTAAGTAGTCATTTGTAATGCATGATGCCAAAATGAAGGTGGTAAAGAAGCATGGGCTAGTAATGTCCGAACAATATTTTTAATGGTGTGAATTTTTCTTTCGGCTTTCCCATTTTGTGAGGACGTACGAGGACAAGAAAATCGAAAAGAGATGCCATTAACATTACAAAATTCCCTAAATGACTCATTATCAAATTTCCTTCCATTATCACACTGAACGTTTTTAATTTCTCGTTCAAATTGAGTACGGATGAATACTCTCAAAGATAGTAATGTGGAATAAACTTGAGACTTTTTAGACAACGGAAAGGTCCACAAAAAATTAGAATAATCATCCAACAATAACACATACTAACGATGGCCCAAAGAGCTCAAAATGGGAGATGTTCACAAATCACTATGAATAATATCAAATGACAACTAAGTACTAGAATTAGAGGCTACAAAGGGTAATCTAACATATTTCCCAAGCGAACAAGAAGGACAAACATTAGTATTATGCGTACTATTACACTCAATAAAATTACTATTTTTAAGAGATGAAAGAACAGACGTTCCTGAACCCAAACGCGCATGCCACGAGGAAGGTGCTAAAGCGGCAAACATTGACGATGTGGCTTGATTAGTGGTAGTGGTGGTGGTGATGTGATATAGCTCGCCCTATTACATCGCATTAGAGGTATCACCGTCGTGAAATCCTTCACAGAAAATCCAAAAGGGTCAAAGTCAACAGAAACTCAATTATCAGTTATGAATTTTCGAACAAATACCAAGTTTTTAAGTGCGGAGCATGAAAGACATTTTTCAAGGCTAAAGGTGGGTTCGGGGGAAATAAATTTGTGTGACCATAACCACGAATTGGAATTGAATTACCATTACCAACAATTATGCCACGATTTTTGCTCAAATTAAAATAAGACGAGAGATTACATGGTGCGGACGTCATGTGAGAAGTAGCACCAGTGTCCATGTACCAATTTGCATCCGAGGGATTTAATCCAAGTGTATGCATCGCCGCCTCGATATTCGTATGAGTCGGGGCTTCTGTGGGGCCCGCAATAGCGTAGGCCTGCTGAGGCCGTGGCCTAAGCAGGCCAGGCTGCTGCCAGGCCTGGGTCTGCCTATTTTGGGCCGCTGCTGGCTGCTGGACACTACTGCTGGGCCTGGCCCTGGCCCAAAAGGGAGGAGACAGATAGGGAGCATTGGGCCACTGCCCACTGGCCCAACCCCACGACCATGGTCCACTGGCCCAAGGGAGCATTCCTGTAAGCATATGCAATACTCTAGATACGCCGCTGCATACACCTAAAATACATATATAAAATATTAGAATATACCAATCCGATCCTAACCTTCAACAAAAAGGGAAGCACCGGAGATCTTATCAACATGTAATCTATACTAAAAAAGTTTTATAATCACATGCACCAAAAATATTTGACCAAAAATAAACTAAATCAAATAACAACCTTCATCTAAAGAAGGAGGTATTGATGTTACTGAAAGTAAAACTTACCAAACGTTTTAACTTGAACAATAGAGGATACTTGTCCCTTGGTAGCTATTTAGCTCAACGTTTGTCCTTGAGAACTTCATATATAATAGAATTTTCCCTGGACTATGACACTATCAAGACTCTTAAGCGTATATAATATGAGTCCTAATTAAAACTAATTTTAATTGAATAATATGGAGCCTTGTAATACATTAAGTGGGTAGTAATAGACGTCCTAAAAGTTGGCTATTGGGTAGTTCAGTTGAAATAGGATTAGTAATTAGTTTTCAGGAAAATAATAATTAGTAACTAGTATTATTAAGTCGGTTGATTGGTAGTTCAGTAGAAATAGGATTAGTAATTAATAATGTTAGTAATAGGAAGAGTATAAAAGTCGTTCAATGTTTGAATGATATTTAAATCAATCAATATTTATATTTATATTTTTAAAATAATAAAGATATAGATAAAATGCTTAATTCTTTTTGGTAAACGGTTGCAAAAAAACTTTAAATAATAAGTCCCAACATAACCGCATACATGGCTGATGGTTAGTTCATCCGACAACTATAGTATAAAATTACTCCAAAATTGTAAAACTATTTCAGTTTTCGCCAAATATTGGTTGCTTGTCCACTTCATTAAACAATAAATACATAATTAAATATTCTCTTGGGAGGGAAAACAAAATTCAAAAAGATGGCTTCCCAAACTTTTCAAAAATGCATTAACCCCGACAATATTTCGTAGTAGATTTCTTTTTTTCTTTTTCAATTGGGCCCAACAAATTATGGATGGACAAAACAAACTAACGGACCTACTAGTGTACATGTCATACACTCATATCCACCTAACAATTTCAATCTAAAATCAATTCCATAAAAAAAAATCTCTTCTTTTCCTATTTTAGAGTATACACTCCCTCCGCTCCAATTTACGTAAAGAGATTCAAAATATGAGAATCAAAACACTAAATTTTAACTATAAACTCGGTAGACTTCTTAATTTATTTTACATAAAATTTACTTAGTTAAAAACTATATGAAAAGTACTGCAAATCAACATAACTAATGATTCAAAATATTTTAAATTTTTTTGTCAAAATTATAACTTTTTTTTTCGAAAAAAACTATTTAACTGCTGACCATCCCTTTTAGTTTCATTATCCAAAGGAAGATAGTAGGACAAAACATATGGATCTTTAGGTGAGAAAACTCCAAAATGGAGGTGAAAAAGGTTGACACAAAAACAAAATTAATTTCACAATCCTTTTCATTTAAGAGGAAGCAGACAAGTTTGGTAGGTATGAGTAACATGGGCTCTTTCCCCTTTTCATGGGCCATGTTCTAGAACAAAATTGTCCTCTATCCACTTCATTGTTTCATCTCAACCAAGAATTTAAAATATTTCACATATATAATCATGTCCTTTCTTCACTTCATCATCAATAAAATCTCAAAAGTAAAAAAAAAAATAGTACATTTCTTTATCCCCCTTGAAGTTTTTGATAATTATATAGATTACCTTTATAGTATTGAAATACAAGATCAGTCCTTCTTTTGTCATTAAAAGTTGTAGAAAGAGTCCAACAAGTCTTTACCAGCATGATATGTGTGTCTTATAAAGCAACTTGCTTTTGCATATCTTATTTTGCTTGGATTGGGTCCCTCATGAAAAAAAAGTAACTTCATCCTTCATGTTTTGTTTTGCTTAGATTTAGTTCCTCATATTTTTCCAAAGCTTATTTTGAGAAGTGTTATTCGGATAAGTATTTTTAGAGAGTAGTTGTTCATGTTTTGCTAATCAATTTGAAAAATATTTTCATCATATTAAATTAATAGTTTGTGCTTAATCAAGGTTCTAAAGGTGCTTTCAAAGAAAAATTACTATTTTTTTAGCTTATGAAAAAACAGTTTCTGCTACTACTAAAAATTACTTAATATTTCAATAAGAAAACTTGGCTAAACACCTTAATTTTCTAAAATAAGAACCTTTATAATTAAAAAAATACTTTTAACTTTTTAGAAGCTTGACCAAACATGCTATAAAATTCTTTCATTTATTTTATGTTTATCATTTAATTTTGCAATCACAACATGTTTCAAGCATTAGAGCTTATCTCTTCTTCTTTTTTTGTTGTTGGTAAATATAACACAATAAGCAAGTGAACTTTTCATATCTTTTTTCCTTTAAATAAACACAGGAACCATAAAATTTGTATGTTTACAAGTGTATAAATATCATGTAACTTGTTTTTATTACTCCTATCATACAAGATCAAATGTAGAGATAAGGTCTGCGTAATATTTTACTCTCTCAGATCCCAATTTGTGAAATTACACTAAGTATGTTGTTATTGTTATCATACAAGACTTTTTGTAATTTTATAAAACTTTGAGGGTGGAAATAAAATTATTTCAAACTTTACGCCCAAAAAAGAAAAAGAAGAAAAATCAAATTGACGCGAAGGACTTATTGAAGAGGTAGTAGACCCCTGGAATTTATGAGAAGAGACATAGGTAGTTGTAATATCTAAGCTCACATACTTACCAACCACTCCCCATCTGTCCTTTAATTTGTCTCTGTCTTCTCTCTTTTCATTTGTCACTTTCTTAGTATTTCTTCTCCACCTATGTTCGATACTCCTATTAAGATTTGATTAAATTTAAATTTATGCAAAAAAAATTCATATTAAAAGTAAAATATTTTATAATAAAGATGATTTCATACTTAAGACTTAAATTCAACAATATTTCTTATTAAGAATAAATGAATACCTACCCTTCTATCATAACTTTTAATGTCGTTTGCTAGTATATCAATCCATGGCCATTGGGGAGTTTTCATTAATCATTTATATAATAATTCAGTACAAGTGATTACCTTTTGCCAACTTACTCTAGTTGCCTTCACATACATAAACATTGTGGGTTTGGCAATAATGGTTTTTTTTTTTTGAAATACACATTTTTTTTATAATTTTGTTCAAAAGGGTTGATCTATTAATAGTGAAAAGCGAAAAAGAAATAGAGAAAGGTTAAGACTAATCCAATATGATAAGAAGACCACTATCGTGTTTATGAGATAGCTAGGACTGAATAACTTATGTGGTCATTCGATTAAAGCAACTTTTTTGCTAAAGTTATTTATATTTAGTTTTGTATTAACAAAGTCATTTAAGTTATATTAATTCATTTATAAAGTCATTATAGTTAAACATAATTTTTTTTTACATAAACCTTCCATCAAGTTTGACTTGATAACACTTTCTTTGTGGTTATGCATACCTCTTTTATTATAATTTTTTTATTGACAAATTTTTTCTTTATGATATATTCTTTTATTTAAATAATTTTGTAAGCATTATTTTTTTTGAGATGTTAAATAAGGTAATATACCCGTGATATACACTTGATATACAAAAGTGTATATCACGGGTAATGGCCCATCTCGGACAGAGACCATCTCGAGCAGGATGCCCATCACGGGCAGATTGTATAATTGGTATATATATTTATGGTATATTGTAGTGTAAATGTTACCTTAATTAGTCTTGTACACTTACCATAATTGTATAGTTAGAATTATGGTAGAATAATGTTTTAGGAGTAGAATATGAATAGGATTCTCCTATTATGGAAATATGTAACTTGTATATATACCTTTCAATTAATGAAAATAATCAAGGGGATTATTTCTTTCATGGTATCAAAAGTCTAGGTCAAACAAAAAAAAATTCACAAAGTTTTGTTGTTCCTCTCGGCCGAGACCAACCCCCCCTCCTCGGGTTTACCATTTGTTCTTCCGCTCTCCAAATCTCTCTTACAAATTCCTCTTTCACCTCTTGTTCTTTCGTTATGTCTACGTCAAAGAACACGTTTCACCCTGCCCTTGTTGTTTCTAACATCAAGAATCATATCCCGTTAATTCTTGAAATAGAAAACGTCCAATACGCGACGTGGGCCGAGTTGTTCAAAATTCACGCTCGTTCGCATCAAGTCATCCATCATGGGATAGACTGCGTGACATATTTCAGGATAATCATAATTCCAGAGGTGTTACTCTTGAACAGAATTTTTTCCACGTCATCATGGAAAATCTCCCGAACGTTTCAGCATATTGCAAAAGGTTGAAGGAATTGGAGGACCAACTCCGCAACGTTGGTGCGCCAGTTAGTGAAGATCGTCTTATTTTACAGATGGTTGCTGGCCTATCCGAGGCCTATAGTGGCGTTGGAACTCTCCTTCGTCCAAGTAATCCTCTTCCAAGGTTCTATCAAGCCCGCTCCATGCTTACCTTGAAAGAAGCCAGTTTGGCTAAAAAGGCGGCTACTAATGCTAGTCCCGTGGTCATGACGACTTTCTCCACTAGTCCTCAAAATTTTGGTAACAATTCGCACCAAAACCGATCCCACGGGGGCAGCAAGAATGGCCGGAAAAATAATGGGAAAAATTGTGATGGCAAATCACGCAACACGAGCGGCGATCCGCGGTGACCAAAGCGATGCGGCGGACCCCATCCAGGTTACAGTGGGCCACCGAACCCCTGGTCTCAGCCTTGGCCCTATGGGTCGTGGGCTTGGACTAGTGGACAGTGGCCCTACGGCCCACCTCCACAACAAATTCAACGCTCGGCGGTGGGCTTTCCAAAGAAGACAGACGACTCGCCCATCGCCCGGTAACTCCGGTTCAGCGATTACACGGCCTAGGGCAGCCTAGTTCTGGAATACTTGGGCCCCGGCCCCGGCCTCCGCAAGCTCACCACGCAGCAGGCCCAACTCAGACCGATATCGAGGCTGCGATGCACACATTGGGTTTGACTCAACCGGACCCGAATTGGTATATGGACACCGGTGCCACTACCCACATGACATCCGATTCAGGTACTCTCTCATCTTATTCCAATTTGAGCAACCCTCGCGGTATAATTGTTGGTAATGGAAATTCTGTTATGGTCATAAAACATTTTCTCCCCCTCATCCCCCTTTTATCTTGAAAAATATCCTACACGCTCCCAAATTGATTAAAAACTTAGTCTATGTCCGTAAATTCACTCTGACAATTCCGTTTCTATTGAATTTGATCTATTTGGTTTCTCTGTGAAGGATTTCAAGACGGGGAGTCCTCTCATGAGATGTGATAGTAGGGGAGATCTTTATCCTATCACACCCGGTCCCGGTCCATCGAGTCTAGCCCTGCCATCCACCTTTGCAGCCGTTTCTCCTTCCTTGTGGCATGCTCGTCTTGGTCATCCGGGGTCCTCTATTTTGTCAGCTTTAGATAAAAATAGTTTTATTTCATGTAAGGGTACGAGTCGTACTCCAATTTGTCAATCTTGTTCTTAAGAAAAAATTGTTAAGTTGCTATTTGTAGACTCAAAATCTCATACTTTAATGTCATTCGATATTATTCATAGCGACTTATGGACGTCTCCTGTTCCTAGTTCTGTGGGCCATCGGTATTATGTTCTCTTTTTGGATGATTATTCTAAATTTCTATGGACGTTTCCAATAGCGTAAAAATCTCAAGTTTTTCCTCTTCCTAAAATTTAGTGCATTCATCAGAACCCAATTCAACCGTGAAATCAAAAATATTCAGTGTGATAATGGAAAAGAGTATGACAATGGGGTGTTTCAATTCTGTGCTACTAATGGGATAAATTTTCGTTTCTCTTGTCCTCATACATCTTCACAAAATGGGAAAGCCGAACGTAAAATTCATTCCATAAATAACATTATCCGCACTCTATTAATTCATGCTTTCGTACCCCCATATTTTTGGCATCATGCTCTTCAAATGGCTACATGTCTACTTAACATAACTCCTTCCAAAGGTTTGACATATTCTTCCCCCCTTCAAATTTTATACAATAAAATTCCTTCATATTCACATCTTCGAGTTTTTGGGTGTTTGTGTTATCCGTTATTCTCGTCCACCACAATTAACAAATTTCTTGCCCGGTTAACTCCGTGTGTGTTTTTGGGTTTTCCAGCTAATCATCGTGGCTACAAATATTTTGATTTATCCTCAAATAAAATCATCATTAATCACCATGTCATTTTTTATGAATCCCAATTTCCGTTTGCTAAAAGTCATACTCCCGTGTCTAGTTCGTATAATTTTTTGGATGAACAAATATCCCTGTCAATTATTCAGCATTTTCCGGACATCTCCTGCACCCAAAATTCTCCAGTGTCGCCGTGGTCCCCAGCAACCGTCTCGATCCTGCCCGATCTTTTCTTGGGCGGTTTGATCAATTGGGCGATCTGGCCCATCACTGAGCTGGTCGGTTCTGTTTCTTCTTCGAGTTGGGCGGCGGTCCCATTTACTGTTGGCGATCCGTCCGCGCCTTGACAAATTTCTGAAATCCACACAATTCTTCCTCGAGTCATAGACCGGTCACTCGTAGTCAGCGGGGTATTTTTACCCCTAAAAGACAGTTTAATTTACATTCTAATGTCTCTAAATTTCCCTTGCCTCGTAATCCTGTGTCTGCCTTAAACGACCCGAATTGAAAAATTGCTATGACTGATGAATATAATGCTCTTATTGATAATAAGACGTGGGAGTTGGTGGCCCGTCCATCTGGTATTAATGTTATCAGGTCTATGTGGATTTTTGCTCATAACGAGAATTCAGATGGTTCATTTGCTCGACATAAGGCGCGGCTTATGGGTGATGGTAAGACTCAGCATGTTGGTATAGATTGTGGGGAGACGTTTAGTCCGGTGGTCAAGCCGGCTACCATTCACATTGTGCTTAGCTTGGCTCTTTCGAAGGCATGGCCTATTCATCAGTTGGATGTTAAGAATGCTTTCCTATATGGTGATCTCAAGAAAATAGTCTATATGCATTAGCCGTTGGGATTCAGGGATCCCAACCATCCTCATCATGTCTGTTTGTTGAAGAAGTCCTTATATGGGCTTAAGCAGTCTCCACGGCCCTGGTATACAAGGTTTGCTGACTATGTTTTGACTATTGAGTTCACTCACAGCAGGTCATATAATTCCTTGTTCATCTACCGTCGTGGTTCGTCCTTGACCTACATTCTATTGTATGTGGATGATATCATTTTGACTGCCTCTTCCGATGCCTTACGCCAGTCTATCATGACCATGCTCAGCTCTGAGTTTGCTATGAAAGACTTATGGCCCTTGAGTTACTTTTTGGGGATTGCCGTCAAGCGTCATTCCGATGGATTGTTCTTGTCTCAACGAAAGTATGCAGCTGAGATCATCGACAGGGCTGGGATGTCATCATGTAAGTCAATTTCCACTCCAATTGATACTAAGCCCAAGCTTGGGGCCACGACTGACATACCTTACGAGGATCCGACCCGCTATTACAGTCTTGCACGGGCCCTTCAGTATCTTACCTTTACTCGACCGGATATTACGTATGCTGTCCAGCAGGTGTGTTTATTCATGCATGATCCCAGAATTGAGCACATGAATGCACTCAAACGTTTCATTCGGTATATTCAGGGTACACTGGACTATGGGTTGCATTTATATCTTTCCTTGACATCCACACTTGTCTCCTACACGGATGTTGATTGGGGTGGTTGTCCAGACACCAGACGGTATACGTCTGGCTATTGTATGTTCATTGACAACAACTTGGTCTCCTGGTCTGCGAAGCGTCAGACGAATCTATCCCGCTCAAGTGCCGAGGCTGAATATCGAGGAGTAGCTAATGTGGTCTCGGAATCATGTTGGTTACGTAATTTGCTTTTAGAGCTTCATTGTCCAATTCAAAAGGCCACCTTAGTTTATTGCGATAATATTAGTGCCATTTACCTTTCGAGTAATCCGGTTCAGCACCAACGCACTAAGCATATCGAGATGGACATACAATTTATTCGCGAAAAGGTGGCTCAGGGTCAGGTACGCGTCTGTCATGTCCCGTCTAGATATCAAATTGCAGACCGCCCGCTATGACTGCGGGGGTGTGTTAAATAAGGTAATATACCCGTGATATACACTTGATATACAGAAGTGTATATCACGGGTAATGGCTCATCTCGGACAGAATGCCCATCACGGGCAGATTGTATATTTGGTATATATATTTGTGGTATATTGTAGTGTAAATGTTATCTTAATTAGTCTTGTACACTTACCATAATTGTATAGTTAGAATTATAGTAGAATAAGGTTTTAGGAGTAGAATAGGAATATGATTCTCTTATTATGGAAATATGTAACTTGTATATATACTTTTCAATTAATGAAAATAATTAAGGGAATTATTTTTTTCACGAGAAAATATTATTTCCACCGCTTTTGTTATACACCATTTCATTTTACATGTCTAATATTTAGCTCAAAAAACTTGTGGTGTGAAAAATTAAAGATGTCGGAATTGTGTGGACGTAGGGATCTTAAAGCTATCGCCACAAAATGAATAGATACAAAGATTATTATTACTTGTTTCGACCTCCTAAATATAAGTGAATTTGTTGGAAAATTTGTTATAGATAGATGACCATTTAAATTATCCACTCAGATAACTAGTTGTGTTAGCAAACAATTTTAAGAACATAAACAAAACATTTTCTATATATAGTTGAACCTCACAAGTTGAGACACATGTGGCAGAGATGGAGTTATACGGGTGGGAGGGTTCATTTAAATTCCCTTTTGTCAGAAAATCGTAACTATATACTTTTTTATATCTATATTATTAGCGAATATTCTCTGTATATTTTGTAATTATGATAGATGTATATTTAAGGTAACTTAGGATTCTAATTGTATTAGGAATCAACCTTTGTAAGGTAAGTTAGGATTCGTACCATATTAGGAATCAACATTTATACAGCTATATATATTGTGAATAATGAAAGGAATCCCCAAGAGAAATTATTCTATCTTTCATGGTATCAGGAGCCTAAAACCTAAATCCTCATTCCTGGCCGAAATCAGATTTTTTTTCTGCTTTCCCAAAAAAAAAAAAAAAAAAATTGGTTTCTTCCTCCATATTTCGGCCAAACCAGAAAATTCCCTTCCCTCGACAGGCGGCAACCATGTCTTCCCCCACAAATTCCGTTTCATCCACTGGCACACTTGAAAACCCCTCTCAACGTTCAGTATCTTCTTTTCATCTGGCATTCGCCGTTAACAACATCAAGAATTTTATCCCTATAATTCTTGACCAAGAAGACCGTCAATATTCCATGTGGATGGAACTATTCTACATTCATGCATGTGCATACAACGTGCTCGATCACATTGACAAATCTGTTCCTCGTCCCACCGATGTTACAGACTCAATCTGGCGTCGTCTTGACGCCATCGTCAAACAATGGATCTACGGCACCATCTCCAAAGATCTGTTATGCACTATCATGAAAACAGGTGCTACGGCACGTGAACTTTGGGTCCGGCTAGAAGAAATCTTTCAGGACAATAAAAATATTCGGGCTGTGTATTTGGAAGAGCAATTCAACAATACCCGCCTCGAGAATTTTAACAACATGTCCGAATATTGTAAGCAACTGAAACTCATAACCGATCAACTATCCAACGTCGGGACTTGTTTCGAAACCAAGATGGTGCTTCAACTTGTTGCGGGTTTAGAAAGGTGAATATGACACACTAGCACTAATGACTCAACAAGCCGACCCCCTCTCAAGTTTCAACAAGACACGTTCACAACTATTGTTGGAAGAAACTAGACGTGTTAAACAAGAGGAACATAATCAAAGGCGTTAGCGGATTGGCGGGATGGCAATACCGCGCCAAAGAACAACCAGCCATCACAAAGCATGTCCAAAGAAGAAGGCAGCAGACCACCTGGTTGCGATCCACCAAGAAGAAGAAGCGGCGAAGAAGAAGACTGCGGCAGAAGAATCGCAAAGAAGCGGCCTGGCCCGCCCCCGATCGATTTGGGCCAGGCCTGCACCACCGTGAACCTTCAACAGCCCGACGACAATTGGTACATGGACACCAGAGCCACATCTCACCTCACCCGGTCGTCAGGTAACCTATCTCAACTACGTCGGTTAAAGTGTCCTCAATTTATTACTGTCGGTAATGGTCATCGCATTCCAATTGAAGGTTACGGTAACACACACACCAAACATACACACCCGCCTTTCTCCCTAAACCACGTCCTATACACACCTAACATCATTAAAAACTTAATCTCTGTTAGAAAATTCACTAGCAATAATTACGTATGCAGCCGAATTTGACCCTTTTGGTTTTTCTGTGAAAGAACTCAATACGGGGAAAATTCTTACTCGCCAAAATAGTGTGGGAGACCTCTACCCATTCACTCAATCTTCCGCTGTCAGACCGCAAGCACCTCTATCCCTTGCGGCAATCTCTCCCTCCACTTTGGACAACAGACTCGGACACCCCGGAGACCCAGTTTTTACTTTTCTTAGGACTTCTAAGCGTATTCAATGTAATAATGGAAAAATTGCCCAACACTATTTTTCTTGTCCACTAGGCAAACATACTCGTCTTCCATTTATGTCATCAAACAGTGTTACTTTTTCTCCCTTTGATATTGTTCATGCTGATTTGTGGACATCTCCGATTGTTAGCTCTTTGGGTCATAAATTCTATCTAGTATTCTTGGATGATTTTTCACATTTTGTCTGGATTTACCCACTGAAATTCAAATCTGAAGTTTTTACAAAATTCCTCGAGTTTCACAAATTCATTAAAACACAATTTGAAAAATCTATCAAATCATTCCAATGTGATAATGGACGTGAATTTAATAACTCGACATTTCACTATTTCTGTTCTAAACAAGGCATGGTTTTCCGTTTTTCTTGTCCCTATACTTCTTCCCAAAACGGAAAGGCTGAAAGAATTATACGTACCATCAATAACATGGTTCGCACTTACATTTCATGCCTGCCTACCACCGCCTTTTGGGTCTATGCTGTCAAAATGGTAGAATCTCTTCTTAATATTTTACCAACTAGCACACTCCAAAACAAGACCCCTACCGAAATCTTATACCGTAGGCTACCATCATATGATCACCTACGTATTTTTGGATGCTTATGCTACCCCAACATGGCCTCCACTGCACCTCACAAACTTGCACCTCGCACTCTGCCATGTGTCTTCCTTGGTCTATCTCCTAATCATCGGAGCTACTTGTGATATGACATTGCTACTTGCAAAATCATCGTCTCTCGTCACGTCACCTTTGATGAGACAACCTTTCCTTTTTCAAATCTCCGGAAATTTCAGACCACCGATTACATCTTTCTCGATGAACCAAGTCTGTCCCCGATCATCCAAAATCTATACCAACAGCAGCCCACTGTTCCGACAGTCTCGCCATCGTCAAGACCACCCCAACAGACTCCTGCTCACCCCTACCCCGGTCGAGTCACGAAACCAATCCACTGAATCACGCTTCATCGTCCGTAACGGTGGACCAAAGAACCTCCCAGCCCCGACCCACCGCCACTGCCGTCTCATCATATGGAGACTCGTGCACAACACGGGACCTTCAAACCCAAGGTTCACTTGAATCTCTCCACACAAACCTTATCACTCATTCCAAAAAATCCAAAACTAGCAAAACTGGACCCAAATTGGAATACGGCCATGTGCGAGGAATTTAACGCTTTAACCAAGCAGAACACTTGGGATTTGGTACCTAGACCCGAAGGTGTGAATATTATCCGGTGTATGTGGCTATTTCGGCACAAGTTCAGAGACAGTGGTGACTTAGAGAGGTATAAGGCAAGACTAGTCGCCAATGGCACTAATCGGCGGAGGGTATTGATTGTGGTGAGACATTGATCCGGTTGTTAAACCAGCCACTATTCAATTGTTCTCGGTATTGCTATGGGCATGCATTGGCGATTCATCGACTTGATGTCAAGAATGCATTCCTTCATGGGGATTTGAAAGAGGCGTGTACATGCATCGACCCTCACGGCTTTGTTCATCCCGACTCCGCGATTTGTGTGTCGTCTCGAAAGTCATTGTATGGATCAAACAGGCACCCAGCGCTTGGTATGATCGTTTGCCAGGTATCTTTTGCAGATTGGTTTTGTATGTAGCGGTGTGATAACTCTCTCTTCACTTTTCACCGAGGTAGCGACTTGCATATTTTCTATTATATGTCGATGACATTGTTCTTCTTGCCTCATCGGCGGTTTGAAGAATGAAATCATTGCTCTACTCAAAACTGAATTTGCTATGACCGACTTGGGCAAGCTAAGTTATTTTTTGGGTATATCGGTAACGGATCTGCAGCCACTATGTTCTTATGTCGGCGTAAGTATGCGAGAAGAGATAGTGTCTGAGGCCAAGATGGAAAATTGTAAAATTATGCCAACTCCGGTGGACTCCAAATCCAAGCTTAGTGCCAATGACGGTGCGCCCGATTCGATCCCACTCTATATCTGAGTCTAGCGGTGCTCTTGATATCTTACATTCACTAGGCACGATATTACATATGTCGTTCGGCGGTGTGTCTTTTCATGCACGACCCCAGAGTCCCATTTTGCCGCCCTCAAACGTATTATCGGATCGTTAAGGGCACACTAGACTTTGGATTACACTTATACCCCTGCGCTGACCAAGTTACTTGCCTACACGGATGCAGTTGGGCGGGATGCCCAGACACACGTCGCTCCACCTCAGTCTTGTGTATTTCTTGGGGATAATCTTATCTCATGGTCCGCCAAGAGGCGTGCCACACTATCCCGTTCAGTCTTTGAGCGAGAATATCGCGGTGTTGCTAATGTAGTTCTTTGAGATCTGTTGGCTCCGAAATCTTCTTTTAGAGCTCCAGTGTCCACTCCGCAAGGCGTCTATAGTCTATTGTGACAACATATCTGCCATCTATATATCTCATAATCCGGTCCAACATCAGCGGACTAAGCATATTGAGATGGATATCCACTTTGTGCGAGAGAAGGTTGCCCGTGGTCAGGTCAAAATTTTACACGTGCCTTCATCTTATCAGTATGCAGACATCTTCACAAAGGGACTACCGCGACAACTCTTCACCGACTTCCGATCCAGCCTTAGCGTTCGGCCTCCTCCCGCTCCGTCTGAGAGGGAGTATTAGCGAATATTCTCCGAATATTCTCTGTATATTTTGTAATTATGATAGATGTATATTTAAGGTAACTTAGGATTCTAATTGTATTAGGAATCAACCTTTGTAAGGTAAGTTAGGATTCGTACCATATTAGGAATCAACCTTTGTACAACTATATATATTGTGAATAATGAAAGGAATCCCCAAGAAAATTATTCTATCTTTCATATATATTAGTAGATGATGAATTTTCTTCATAAAATTTTTATGTTCCGTCATTGAATTATGGTAATGTTGAAACTTGACCGGTAAACAGTTGAACACTGCATATAGCTATTTTATTACTAAAGATGCAAGAATTGGATCCTCAAAATTGTATTTTTCTGAAACTACGAAAAATATCGTAATTATCTTTTTTCAAAGCTTTGATCAGATTTAATTTTATTTAAATTAATTACTAACTAAGCATCTCATCTATTTTTCGGTACATATTGTTTGTCTTTT
Organism: Anisodus acutangulus; assembly: GCA_029783415.1. Classification (NCBI taxonomy): domain Eukaryota; kingdom Viridiplantae; phylum Streptophyta; class Magnoliopsida; order Solanales; family Solanaceae; genus Anisodus; species Anisodus acutangulus. The sequence goes on along the minus strand of CM056494.1, from coordinate 18,489,499 downwards.
AAGAATTCTGCAGATTTAAGAAAACCTTAAGTAACAAAGCATTTGTCTAAATATCTTGTATATCTCTCTCTTAAATATCTCACTTAATATTGTTTGAACGTCAACCAACACAATAAATCATTGAGCTTAACAAATTTTCTCTGCCAACATTTGTGTAAATCACATAAAATTTTGAATTTTAATTGAAAGTGTTAGATGATATTAATCTCCCTTGGAGAGTCTTTCATTAATATTAAGGTATAAATAGAGTACAATATTCATCCCTTATACAATAGAAATCCTAAGCCTATACAAAAGATGAATTCTAGTCTTACCATAATTATATTTACACTATATATGAAAATATTCTAATTATGGGTAGGAAATATATTGTTTCCTATATTTACACGTTTACACACCCCCTCAGTCGGAGCGGGAGGAGGCCGGACGCTGAGACTGGATCTGAAGTCAAGAAATAAGCATGCAGGAAGTCCTTTGGTAAATATGTCTTCATACTGATAGGATGATGGAACATGTAACACTCTGACATGGCCTAACGCAACTTTCTCACGAACGAAGTGTAAGTCTATCTCAATATGCTTGGTTCGCTGATGTTGAACCGGATTATGAGAAAGATAGATGGCAGAGATGTTATCACAATACACAATAGATGCCTGACGCAAAGGACACTGAAGTTCTAATAGTAAATTTCTGAGCCAACAAATCTCAGCTACTACATTTGCAACGCCTCTGTACTTTCGGCCTCGACCTTTGAGCGAGATAGGGTAGCCTGTCGCTTGGCAGACCAAGAAATCAGATTATCCCCTAAGAAAACACAAAAGCCGGAAGTGGAGCGTCGCGTGTCCGGACACCTTGCCCAATCTGCATCCGTATATGAAAGCAATCTGTCTGGTGCAGAGGGGTATAGGTGCAAACCATAATCAAGAGTGCCCTTAATGTATCGAATGATACGCTTAAGAGTAGTGAAATGAGACTCCCTGAGGGCATGCATGAATAAGCACACCTGCTGAACAACATAAGCTATGTCTGGCCTGGTGAATGTGAGATACTGAAGTGCACCTGCAAGGCTCCTATACAGAGTAGGATCAGAGACTGGAGCACCATCCATATCACTGAGCTTAGATTTGGAATCAACTGGAGTAGGCACCTCTTTGCAGTTCGCCATCTTAGCCCTGTACGCAATCTCTTCTGCATACTTACGCTGACACAAAAACATATGATTGGCAGACCTGGTCACTGATATCCCCAAAAAGTAACTCAGCTTCCCCAAATCAGTCATTGCAAATTCGGACTTGAGCAAGATAATAATCTCATTTTTCAATCCATCGGAGGAGGCAGTAAAAACAATATCATCCATGTAAAGTAATAAGTAAGCAGTGCTACTACCTCGATGAAAAATGAAAAGTGATGTATCACTCTTGCTGCATACAAACCCAATCTGCAAGATATACCTGGCAAAACGATCATACCACGCATGGGGGGCCTGCTTCAAGCCATATAGTGACTTACGGAGACGGCACACATAGTGAGGAACTGCTGGATGGGTGAACCCTGGTGGCTGATGCATGTAGACTGTCTCTCGCAGATCTCCATGTAAAATCATTCTTCACGTCAAGCTGATGGATCGGCCAGTGTTTGCCCATGGCTATGCTCAAAACTGTGTGGATGGTAGCCGGTTTGACAACCGGGCTGAAGGTCTCACCACAATCAATTCCCTCCTGCTGATTTGTGCCATTAACCACAAGATGGGCCTTATACCTCTCAAGATCCCCATTGTCTCTGAAAATGTGACGAAATAGCCACATACAACGAATGACATTCACCCCCTCAGGTCTAGGTATTAGATCCCTCGTGTGCTGTTTAGTTAAAGCATTGAATTCCTCATACATAGCCGCATTCCAATTAGGGTCTTGTTTGGCCAATTTTGGGTTCTTTGGAAGTGAAGAGATGGTTTGGGCAGACAAGTTGAAATGGACTTTGGGTTTGAAGATTCCATGCTTTGAACGAGTTTCCATTGGATGGGTAGGGACAGTAGGTGGCGGAGTGGTGTCTGAGATGGGGGGTAAAGTCGGATAAAGAGAAGGTGGGGGTGAAGCCGTCGGAGGCCCCGCGGCTCCTGGATCGAGAGTCGCGGCGCTAGAAGGTTGATAGGCTTCTCTGAAGTTTGGGCGCCGCGGCTCTGACGACGGAATAGAGGATGTGAGTTGTTCGATAATGAGGGGAGAGATGGCAGACTCATCAAGAAATGAGTAGTCCTATTTTTGGAATTTTGGAAGATTCAAAAATGGGAATGTGGTCTCGTCGAATGTGACGTGATGAGATATGTGGATCTGACATGTCGACAAGTCATAGCATAGATAGCCCCTATGGTTCGGCGGAAATCCTAGAAAGACACATGGAGTGGACCTAGGAGCGAGCTTGTGAGGGGCGGTGGAGCTAAGGTTGGGATAGCACAGACAACTAAAAATCCGTAGATGATCATAAGAGGGGATTCTATGGTAGAAGATTTCGGTAGGGGTCATATTGTGAAGAGTGCTAGTAGGGAGAATATTTAGAGTGTATTCTGACATTTTAGCAGCATAGACCCAGAAGGGTGGAGGGAGGAAGGCATGAATCAATAGGGTGTGAATCATATTGTTAATGGTGCGGATGATTCTTTCAACTTTACCGTTTTGTGGTGAGGTGTGAGGGCAGGAGAAGCGAACGACCATGCCATTATTGGTACAAAAGCGGTGAAACATAGAGTTATTGAATTCACGACCATTATAGCACTGAAATGATTTTATGCCTTTTCCAAATTGTGTTTGAATGAACTTGCGAAACTCAAGAAATTTGACAAACACTTCCGATTTAAATTTAAGAGGGTATAACCAAACGTAGTGTGAAAAATCATCAAGCAACACAAGATAGTATTTATGACCGATAGAACTAGAGATAGGAGATGTCCATAAATCGGCATGTATGATATCAAAAGGAGCAAATATAACACTAGTAGATGATTTAAACGGAAGATGAATATGTTTGCCTAAAGAGCAAGAAACACAATTTTGGGCAAGTTTTCCATTACAAGCAATAAAATTGTTGCCTCTAAGAAAATTAAAAACTGGGGCTCCTGGATGGCCAAGCCTATTATGCCAAGTTGAAGAAGAAACATCCGCTAGAGTGACGGGAGAGCAAGATCTGGCAGCGGAGGTGGAAGTGAATGGATAGAGATCCCCCGTGCTATTGCATCTCGTAAGAGGTGTCCCCGTATGAAGATCCTTCACAGAAAAACCAAAAGGGTCAAAATCCACGGAGACAGAATTATTACGAGTAAATTGGCGGACATATATGAGGTTCTTAATCATGTGTGGGGCATATAAGGTGTTTTTGAGGGAGAAGGGTGGATGATGAGGTTGTGTGTATGAGGTACCATAACCCTTAACTGGAATGCGTTGTCCACTACCAACTGTAACATATTGAGGATGCTTTAACCGAAACAGTTTAGGAATAGTACTTGCAGACTGGGTGACGTAAGATGTGGCACCTGAGTCCATGTACCAAGTATTGTCAGGCTGTTGCATAGAGAGGGTGCTGAACGCCTAACCCAACTCAGTGGGTGTCATGCCGGAGGAGGGCTGCGGGGCCTGACCTTACATGAAGTGGGCCTGCTGTAGGGCTGGAGCGGGGCCTAACAAACTGGGGTAAGAATCTGGTGTATGGGCTGCTGTGCTGGAATGGACTTGGCGCTTGACTCAGGCCCAGGGCGCCACGGCGCTGTAGATGAAGCTGGCCGAGGAGCGGCCCGATTATTCTGCGATCTCTGTTCTTTATTCTTCTTTGTTGGTTACGTTGACCGCGACCCTTACCACGACCACGACCTCCTCTACCGCCGCGGCCTTTTCCACCCTTGCCGCCGCGGCCCTGCCGCTGTTGGGAGTTGTCTGGTGACATCTGATCTTGGGGTTGCGTGTCGACAGCTAACACTTGCTGGCGCGTGCTCATCCTGCTTAGCACGACGGGTTTCTTCGAGCAACAATTGTGAGCGAGCTTTGTTAAAACTCGGTAGCGGATCTGCCTGTTGAATAATGGTGGCCAAAGTATCATATTCGCCCTTAGTAAGGCCAGAAATCATTTGTAGCACCATTTTATCGTCGATGACGAGCGTGCCGATGTTGGAGAGTTGATCCGCTAGAAGTTTAAGGCCGCTTGCGATGCTCGAGAGACATTGGAGAAGTTTTCAAGACGTGTTTTGTTGAACTGTTCTTCCAAATACACGGCACGAGTGTGCTTATTGTCCTGAAAAATTTCGTCCAAACGATTCCACAAGTCAAGGGTTGTGGAGTCAGATTTCATGATAGTAAGGAGCAAATCCTGAGAGATACTACCATATATCCATTGTTTGACGCCAGCGTCGAGACGATGCCAGATAGAATCATCAACCTCCGTAGGGTGCGGAATAGTGTCATCAATATGGTCAAGCACGTTATAGAGACATGCATGATTGCGAAAAAGTTCAACCTAGGGAGAATACTGGTTGTTTTCTTGATCAAGAATAATGGGAATATGGTTCTTGATGTTGGAAACAGTAAGGGCGGGATGAAACGGGGGTGATGACTTTGTGGTGGGATTTGTGGAGGTAGAGGCGTCAGAAAGTGTGGAAGAATCGGGGATAGCCATTTAGAGAATAGAAGAAAGGAAGAACAAAACCTGAAAAACAAGAAGAAAATCCGGGAGGGCCGCGAAGTAGGAGAGGCAGCCGGCGGCTGTGGAAGAGAAAGGTTTTTAGGGTTTTGTTTATTTGGCTCTTGATACCATGTTAGATGATATTAATCTCCCTTGGGGGGTCTTTCATTAATATCAAGATATATATATAGTACAATATTCATCCGTTATACAATAGGAATCCTAAGCCTATACAAAAGAGGAATCCTAGTCTTACCATAATTATATTTACACAATATATGAAAATATTTTAATTATGGGTAGGAAATATATTGTTTCCTATATTTACACGTTTACGGAAAGGACGATAAAAAATATGTGGAGCCCATATAATTAGTTTGATCTTGTAGAAGAAAGTAACAGTTAATCACTACGTGTTAGTGAAAGAATTGGTAGGATAGAAATCTTAGGCAGCCAATATAATAGTGTAGGTGCAGGTTGACACTCAAAAGTTATTTGTCAAAGTTAAAAATGATGATTTCATTTGACGAAGACGGAAAATATAAATAACTAACATTAACGGCCTTTATTCAATTTTGTAATGGTAAATAATGGATATGATGAAATTGACTCCATCTAGATCACAATATCTTTTTTTTTTCAAAAAAATTACTAAGAAAGTTTCTATCGCATGATGTTGTTCTGTAATTAGGTGGTGACCTAATTGGTATTATCCTGTTTTTGTTTACATAAGTAGGGTTAATGATAACTATTAATTATATAAAACTTCCATTAACTTCTATGCTACACATGACATTATATATTGAGCAAAAACTGATTGAAGTAGTCGGGAAAAATACACCTACACAATCAATAGACAATTAATAATTTCTTAAATAGCTTATAGAAGCTGCAAAATACTTGCGTTCATGAAATGCTACACATGTCATTTCTATTAAGCAAATCTGATTGAAATAGTCTAGATAAAATTTTATATATAGTCAAAACTGATAAATAATATCTCAAAGTGCGGTGCAATATACTACAATATTTTCTAATATGGTTAGATTTTCTACATTAAGATGCACATATATTGTGAATGGAAAACTCAAGTATTTATTTATTTATTTATTTATTTCTGATGTTTCTAAAGTTCACGATTGGATAATCATATTCTACAAGTTAGTACTATAATAAGTCGACTTATACGGTCAAACCATAGAAACAGTCAGAGCATTATATTTTGAAAATTGTATAAAGTATACCACTGAGAGCATTATAATTTTCTTGGTGTAAGCTATTATGAATTAAAATGACCGTTTGCGTGATTTGTATAATTTGGACTTGCAAGATTTCCTTGAGCCGCACAAAAATTGGTTATCAAGTGCAAAGGGAGAAGAAAATTTGACCGCAAGATTCATCAGGCGAGCTTAGATGAAACTAAAATATATGCTACCGAATAATTTGAAATTAGGGTGTGTTTGGTATCAAATATTTTTTATTTTTTTAATGTTTGGTTGGTCAAATTTTTAAAAAATATTTTTTTAGAAAAATAAATTTCTAAAAAATGAGAAAACAAGTCCTATACATGGCAGTAACACTTATTATGTCCTTCCAACAATCCAACATACTCCACGGCTCCACCTGCCCGCCGACCCAGAATAGCCCCCATCCCACCATCCCCACACCCCCAACTCCTCCTCCTTCTCAAACGTAGTATTTGAATAGATTATATACCAAAGTTTTTTAGATAATGATAATTTTTGTTTATTTATCATCAGAAAAATAAGTAAAATATTATTAATCAATTTCAAGTGGAAATATTTTCCTTAATACCAAACACACCCTTATAATTGAAATTACTTGTAAGTTCTAAACAGCAGGCTAAACATGTTGCTTGCCCATTTGATTTATTCCCCCTCCCCTTAAATATCCCACAATCACAAGGTGGGTCAAATTGGCAAGCATCTCTTAAACTTTTGAATAAGCAATTAAAAATTAATTTTGCTATTGATTAATTAGTATTTATGATGAAATTTAGTTAATTAGCAGATTACTTGTAGAACCAGGAAAGCACAAGGGAAATTAATTGTGTCTATATTTTGACAACTTTGAACAACTGTACAGAGATTGCAATAGCCAATATTGTGGATGCTGAAAGTTGCAGATTGGAAAATTAAAGCGGTGTTCTTAAGCTTTTAGGTGGACAAAAACAAAGAAAAAATAAATAAATAATACTAATAATGGAAAATGTGAATGTATGTATCATAAAAATGACTCAACAGATAATATATACACCAACGTTAGGAGATAAGCCATACTAAAAGGTTAAGCTCGTGAAAGTCGTTTGTAAGAGAGAATAAAAAACTTAGACCGACTCTGTCGTGACAATTCATATTGTAGATTTATTTATTGATTTAGTTTATATATAAAAATATTGTAAAGAAATTTATACTATCGATAAGATTTAATATATCCTAAGAAGTTATTGTGTCTAATTTTTCAAGTTATAATTCAACTTCATTTGTTTTTTATTCTTTTATTCCTTTTCTTGTTCTTATATTTTTTTTTCTCCTAGATCTACGCAGATACTCGATTTTTTTGGTGAAAACTCAAGTGAATAGTGCTTTCGGTGCAGGTAAACAATACCCGTGAACAATGATTTCGCCGGCAAACAGGTTCGATTCAACTGGAGTTGATACCTCCGGTTGCCCGTATCCATTCTTTGTCCTTAACTTTGTTGTTAAATTTTGCCGCTTCTTGTCTTTAGTTATAGCATTCTTGGCGAAGTGATTTTACTTGCCTCTAGATTCTTGTTAACTTGTGCTTGCACTTTGATCCCTTCCTGTTTTAGGGTAAACGTTTAAGTAGTTTATTATTTTATATTTGCTTTAGTGGCTTTGGTAACTGATGGTAGACTAGGGTCATGTTCTCGGTCGGGGACGGGGACGAAGGTTAGGGGGGTAAGAGATAGGCTAGGCTGAAAATAGAGTCTTGGAACATTGGGACTTTAATGGGGAAGAACACAGAGCTAGTTAAGATTCTTAAGAGGAAGAGGATTAATATAGCCTATGTCCAAGAGACCAAATGGGTAAGACCTAAGGCTAAGGATGTAGACGGATATAAGTTATGGTTCTCGGGTAGGTCGAAGTATAGGAATGGGGTAGGCATTTTGGTAGACAGCGAGCTAAGGGATCAGGTGGTAGAGATGAGGAGGGTCAATGACAGGATGATGACGATTAAGTTAGTAGTTCGAGGGTTCACTATAAACATTATTAGTGCTTATGTGCCGCAGACGGCTTAGACGAGAAGGATAAGAGACGCTTTTGGGAGGATTTAGATGAAGTAGTGGGAGGTATACCACCCACTGAGAAGTTATTTGTAGGGGGAATTTCAATGGACATATCGGGTCACTTCTGGGGGGTTATGACGACGTGCATGGAGGCTTTGGACTCGGGGATAGGAACGGGGGAAGGGTCTCACTTTTGGAGTTCACTAGAGCTTGTGGGATGGTGATAGCCAATTCGAGGTTCCTGAAGAAGGAGGAACACTTGGTGAATTTTCGTAGTTCGGTGGCTAAGACTTAGATAGACTTTTTGATCCTTAGAAAAGTTGACAAATGTCTTTGTAAAGACTGCAAGGTTATACCGAATGAGTATCTTACAACCCGACATAAGCTTTTGGTGATGGATTTGGAGATCAAGATGGAGAAGAAGAAGAGGGTTGTGGATGGTAGGTTAAGAATCAAATGGGGGAGTTTGACCATGGCTAGTGCAAATGAGATGGAGGAGAGGTTGATGGCCAAGGGGGCTTGGGGGAGTAGTGGGGATGCGATCGGTATATAGGACATGATGGCCAGTTAATTTCGGAAGGTAGCTAGAGAAGAGCTAGGGGCCTCACGGGGTAATCGTAGTGGGCATCGAAGGGACTGGTGGTGGAATGGTAAAGTTAATGAGAAGGTGGAAGCGAAGAAAGATGCGTATGTGAAATTTGTAAAAAGCAAGGATGAGGTAGAGAAGTGGACGAATAGAGAACTGTATAAGATGGCGAGGAAGGAGGCAAAGCTAGCGCTTACGGCGGCAAAAACGACGACTTTTGAACACATGTATGTGGAATTAAAAGAGAAAGGCGGGGATAAGAAGTTGTACAGACTAGCCAAGACAAGGTAGAGGAGGGCCCGTGACTTGAATCACGTGAGGTGCATCAAGGATGAGGACGACAAAGTACTGTTAGAGGAAGCGCATATTAGGCGGAGGTGACAGTCTTACTTCCATAAACTCTTGAATAAAAAAGGAGATAGAGACATTGTGTTGGGAGATCTGGAGCATTCTTGTAGGTATCGGGATTTTTGGTATTGTAGAAGCATTAAGGTTGAGGAGGTTAAGGGTGTTGTTCGCAGGATGTGCATGGGACGAGCGACCGGGCCTGATGAGATCCTAGTTGAATTTTGGAAGAGCGCAGGCATGACAGGTTTGGAGTGGCTGACGGAGTTGTTTAACGTCATTTTTAAGTCGACAAGAATGCCCCAAGAATGCATGTGGAGTACAATTATTCCCTTGTACAAAAACAAATGTGATATCCAGAGTTGCAACAACTATAAGGGTATCAAGCTGCTGAGCCACACTATGAAAATTTGGGAAAGGGTTGTAGAGATGAGGGTAAGGAGAGACGTGTCTATTTCCTAGAACCAGTTTGGATTCATGCCAGGGCGTTCGACTAATGAAGCCATTCATCTTATTAGGAGGTTGGTGGAACAGTATAGGGAGAGGAAGAGAGACTTACATATATTTTCATCGACCTCGAGAAGGCATACGACAAAGTCCCTAGGGAGGTTATATAGAGATGTTTGGAAGTCAGAGGTGTACCTATGGCGTACACTAGGGTGATCAAGGATATGTATGATGGAGAAAATACTAGGGTACAGACAGTAGGAGGAGACTCGGAGCATTTCCCAATGATGATGGGGCTGCACCAGGGATCAGCTCATAGCCCATTCCTATTTGCCTTGCTGATTGATAGACTGGCATGACAAATCCAAGGAGAGGTATCATGGTGTATGTTATTCGCAGATGACATAGTCCTGATTGATGAGACTCGCAATGGAGTGAACACCAAGCTGGAGGTTCAGAGACAGACTCTAAAGTTTAAAGGGTTCAGGTTGAGTAAGACCAAAACATAATATTTGGAGTGCAAGTTCAGGAACGGGAGCGGCCTTGAGACTGACATGGATGTGAGGCTTGGTACTAAGGTCAATTCAAAGAAATGAAGCTTCAAGTACCTAGGGTCTATTATCCAAGGGAATGGAGAGATTGATGACGATGTCACACATCGTATTGGGGCAGTATGGATGAAATGAAGGTTCGCATCTGGAGTCTTGTGCGGCAAAAAAGTGCCACCAAAACTTAAAGGCAAGTTCTATAGGGTGATAGTTAGATAGACTATGTTGTATGGGGCAAAGTTTTGGCCATTTAAGACTTCACACATATAAAAGATGAAAGTTGCGGAGATGAGGATGCTGAGATGGATGTGTGGGCATACAAGAAGAGATAAGATTAGAAATTATGATATTCGAGACAAAGTGGGAGTGGCCTCGGTGGAGGATAAGATGCGGGAAGCGAGACTGAGATGGTTTATGCATGTGTAGAGGAGAGACATGAATGCCCCAGTGCGGAGGTGTGAGAGGTTGGCAATGGACGAGTTCAGGAGGGGTAGAGGTAGGCCGAAGAAGTATTGGGGAGATGTGATTAGACGGGATATGGCGTAGGTGCAACTTACTGAGTACATGACCTTTGATAGGGGATTGTGGAGGATACAGATTAGGGTAGAAGGGTAGTAGGTAGTCGAGCGCAGTCCTACTTACGCTTACAAAATGATAGTTGTAGTGTTCTTACTGTAGTCCCGATTAGCCTATCACACGTATAGGTGCAGTATTGCTTTATAGTACCCTGTAGTTTGATTTCTGATGCTATGTGTTCTTTAGTATACTTTGTTTATCTTATTTAGATATGTTAGCTACTGCTTCCTTTTGTTTGAATGCACTACCATGACGTATTCAATTTTGTTATCAACATATTCATAATGCTTTAATTTCTTATCTGACTCTGACCGTTTCTCTTACTTTGCTTTGTTTGTGATTATGTTTTGTCTAGAGCCGAGGGTCTCCCAGAAATAGATGCTCTACCTACCAAGGTGGAGGTAAGGTCTATGTACACTTTACCCTTCCCAGACCCCACGTTGTGGGATTTCACTGGGTATGTTATTGTTGTTGTATCTGCGTATTAAAATTAATCTCATTTATTTAGTATAGTAAAGGCCTCCAAGAATTTAATGGCACTTTGGGAAAGTAAATTTTAATGGCAGGTCCTTTAATAGTACATCACCTTTTATTTAAGGAAAAAGAATCAAATTTGCCCTTCAACTATGCTTTATGAAACAACATTGCCCTCAGTCAAACTTTGAAATCAAATATACCCTCACCATTTGTAAACATGTTAAATTTGCCCTCAGATGGATGTATATGTGAGTTTCGAATCCACGTCGGCAGACCACTACCACAAACTACCGCCATTGCCATCTCCGGCATCAAAACAACACTAAAATCATCACCGTCGGCCACTAACAAACAACCCCCGAATCTCTAAAAAACATCACCACTGTCGAAGCTCTTCTCCAGCAAACCAAGACCAACAACACCGATGCCACCAAATACGACCCCTTCTCCACCACAAAACAATTGTACAACAACGACCCCTTGAGTCACAAGAACAAGGTTGCCATTATCCAGCAAGTTTAATTCAACAGATGAAGTTGATGATTGTGTTCCAGATTTCCAAACACTGATCTGATTCGCATCGACTAATACGAGGTTGCCTTATTTGAGAAGTGATAGATGTGATTTTTTTCCGTTTATCAGTTGGTCACGGTTAGCCATCTAAACAACAGTTGTACAGGGTGTCGTTTGGTTCGTTGTGCAGTGACGGTGATGGTAGTTCATCGTCGTCTAGTGGAGAAGCAATGGTGGGATGAGATGGTGGATTGGTGGTTGATGAAGATGAAGGGGTTGGGGTCGTTGGTGTTGGTGTTGTGGCGGTGGTAAGGAAGAGATGAGAGAGGGAAACAACAGTGGTCGACTAGTGGAGTTTTGCCGGCAGCGAGCTGGCAGTTAATGGTTTTGTTCTACTCTTTTTTCCTTTGATTTTGAGCGATACCTCAGCACAATGCCTACGTGCAGCAGCTAAATCGTCTTTGCAAGAACACCCTAATTCAATGACAACACCAGATTCTGAATATTTAATTTCATTGTGGATGCATGTATTCTTAGTTAAAAATTAAAGAGGGGAAACAAGTTGGTGGGTCATGGATTTTTGGGTCGGATTTGGATAAAAAACTAAAGAATAAAAAACCAGCACCGCCACGACGAGCTCCGGTAGTGGTGATGATTTTTGGAGATTTGGGGTGTTGTTTGTTGGTGGGCGACGGTGATGATTTTGGTGTTATTTTGATGCCGGAGATGGCAGTGGCGGTAGTTTGTGGTGGTGGTATGCCGACGTGGATCCGACGTGGCGTCCAACTCACATATCCGTCCATCCGAGGGCTAATTTAACAAGTTTGCAAACGGTGAGGGTATATTTGATCTCAAAGTTTGACGGAGGGCAATGTTATTCCACAAAGAATAGTTGGAGCGCAAATTTGACCCTTTTTCCTTTATTTAACCATTGACAGAGTCCTGACGATATCCCAAAAATGGAACTACTAGGAGGGTATAATGGTAGTTAACAATTTAAATTGCAAATAGGCTAGGGTTTCGATTTTCTAACAAAATTTTGACCTACTACTCATGAATCTATATTTGTGCAAAAATTTACATAAAAAATCCAGTGAAAATCCCCAAGTTTTAGCTAGTTCTTTAATAAAAATGCTCAGAAGCAAGATAATTATGATATGACGACATTAGCCACACCTAAAAGGTTAACATCAAGAAAGTCTTCTATGAGGAAAAAATGGATTGATTCAGCCGTCAAAATCAGATTTATTTGAACTTAATTAGGAGTACTTAGAAGCTAACGCATAACCAAGAAGTATGTTGTAATGGTTAGGATCCCTTCACCAACTTAGCCTGAGACTTTGAATTTGATTTCAGAGAATATAGGATTTCTTAGCAGTGAAAATTAAAGAGATAATGATAAAATACACACATGAACTATCTCCATCACTTTTTTTGCAAATTTCACATCCCAACGGTCAGTTATTTTCTTTTCCTACCTAAACTATCATCGTCTATGTATTAAATTACATCTAGTTGAGTAGATAATGATAGTTCTAGTAGAAAAATAGAACAACTGATAGTTGACATAGTTCTTTGAGATGTATTTTAATACATAGATGGTGATAGTTCTGATAAAAAAATTAGAAACAGTCGATAGTTGAGGTGTGAAACTAGCGAAAAAATATATATAGTTCAAATGTATTTTAACCATCAACTCTATTAAAAGTATTTATCCTTTTATATGCTATTCAAATTTGAATTAGTTGCGTATAAGCTGTGTATTTATACTGAATAATTAAATCCAAGATTTGGGGCAAAGGAAAAGAAAATCAGAGAGTCAGAAACAAAAGACAAACGAGAGCCTTATCACATGGAAGACAGGAAGAGTCTTATCTACATCAATAAATTTGTTGTTTCTTTTCCAGAAATGACGCAAGAAAGTAGTGCATGAGAGGGGTTAGGTAGGTAATTAAGAAACGGTTGAAGAATAAAGTAAAAACGTTGAAATTTCTCCACATTTAATTAGAAATTTGGTATAATATAGATAGGCATTTTGGTTTGACCTTAATTGCCGACTAAACACTTCAAATTAGAGAATGTACATCTAAACACCTCAACTTATCCCCATTGTATCTCGTGGATATACCCAAACTGACGTGCACATAAATTTTGGAGATATCTAGATGATCATTTTATAAGTTGAAGTCTTCAACTAACACAGTGAATACGAGTTGAGGCGTCTAAATATGCATTTATAAAATTGAAGTGTTTAACATGTCAGTTGAGACTAATTTAAGATGTCTATTATGTATTATTCCTAGAAATTTTAAATTCGAACTTTGAAAAAACAAAACATTTCTATCCGGACCAGTTAGTGAGCCTACTCTACGCAATTCTGAGTTAATTAAAACAGTAAACTTTCGAATAACGAATAATTAAACAAAAAAAGGAAAAAATGGCTGTAAAAGAGTATGTGATTGCATTTGCAATGAGAATATGGATGTTTGAGTGTTGATTACAACAGTACATTAAAAGAATAAACTCCATATGCCCGTAACGTGCTTTCTTCTGATGATGATAGGTTTTATCTTCTTTCTCCTAAATGCATGCACATGCACATTCGTCTAATAATTCTTCTAAGCTAACTTACGTATATATATTGTTTTTCCTTTCCTCTTTATCCTCTCAGTACTTGTCTCATCTCTTTATCTACTAAAGGAATTATCATTCTTTTTTTTTTTGTAATTTAAGACTTATATTTTACGGCACGACTTGATCCCGCCTTCAAGATGCATGGTTTAGCTAAGTGTCTTTTTTTTTTCTTCTGTTTTTGGTACGGTGTAGCATGTGTAAGTAAGAGTTGTATTTGGATAATTAGAAGTGTTGACAATTTGAATACCTGTATAGGCTAGATCAGTAAGGAAAATGATTTTAGTTTAACAGGGACGGTTCGAGTGTTTCGGCAACGGACTTATCCAAAAATGTATTTTGCTTTTGATGAGAAATACAAGAATTTATTTGAAAATTCAAAAAAAATCAATAAATATTAAATATAAACTCATAATTTAAAATTACAATAAATTCAGAGTTAACAACCTCAAAGGTCAAATCCATCAAAATAAATGTCTTTGTTTAGTTATGAACCCATTCTTCAGAGTTTTAGCTACTCCCCTTTTTGGGATAGCTATTACGTAAATGACATTCTTTTTATTTCTTTTATAATTTATTGACATTTTAGACAATGATTTAAAAATTCATTTAATCAAATTGAAAATTCTATATGAAAGCGTTAAACAAGAGAAAACGGCATAAATTCTAAATGATGACCTAAAAAGAGACATTTATGTAAATAAGCTACATATGAATCGTGTCGTTTAATCTTTATAGCAAATTAATCAGCATTGAATCTAGATTATTAGAATCTAAAAAAAAAGAGTAGCCTTGCGTACAAAGAATCTTGTTTTAGCAGGGTTCGAAGAAGGGCCACACTTCAAAGAGTGTATTATAGATAACTTATTCTAATGCAAGTATTAGGAGCTGCTTCCACTTCGAACCCATGACCTATACATCACAAGAAATTAACTTTACCATTGTTCTAAAACTCTCTTTCATTATATATATAAAATTATTTATAATTATTTTAAAGTAACCTGATTATATAAGCATTTCCCCCCGCATATATAGAACTTCAATGGAATAAATATGGACCTGCCTATAGCACATGACCACCCGTATTTCAGCTGCGAGTATATTTCTCCTGATAAGATCGTCTTTATCTTTTTCAATTTTTGTTTTTTCTTTATTATCTTTAGCTGTGTATTCATTTTTTGAGTATTCTTATCTTTATCCATAATATTCTATTTCCAATTTCAAATCGGATTGTATTTCTGCTATTACTATATTCAATGCACAAATTTCCATATCTATCTCTACTATTCTTTCATAAGAATGATTTTGTTCGTCCATATTCGCTATGATTTCATCTAACCTTGTTTTCTTATCTTCTTCTGATAATTTTATGGCAAAGTTTTTGAATTTGTTTAGCCAATTTTCTTTTAAATTAATAATCATCTTATGATAGTTTCTGTCTCCGACCAGTTGTTCTTTTAATATTTTGTGTTGCCACAGTATTTATTCAAAATTCTTACTTGTGTAAATGATGGATGTCTATTCATTTTCTGTATAGTTTTCTTTTAACTGTTTATCTTTTTCATTTATTCGATCTATTCTTATTCTACAACTTATGATATGCTGGTTTATGTCTGTACCATATCTAAGTGGTTTTTCAGCTATTCTTTTTAACTGTATAATCTTTTCTTGTTGTTGTACTAGTCTGTTTTCGTTCATTTTTTCAACAACTATTCCTTATTACAAGCTCTGATAGCAAATTCTGGACTGACGTCCTGTGAATCTTTTCTTCATCTATAACCCCTAGAGGTCGGAATCTAGATGATAATCTTATCCTGTTTTCAGAGTTAATCAAACTTTTTTCAAAGTTAATCAAGTAGTTAGCATGTAATCGGGTTGATATTCTTGTTAATCTTTTAGGTAATCTTTGGTTCAATAACATCTTTAATTTATAGTCTATAATCTTCTATCAATCCGTCAGATAACCATAATTTAATCTTATACCAATCGTCTAAACATTCATAATCATAATCTTCTATCATCGTCAAAACAATTATAATCATAATCATATATCAACGTCTAAACATCATAATAACAGAGTAATATACTTATCAAAATTATAATTAGAAACATATGGTTTAAGCACATACCTTTAATCAGATTCTCAGATCACCGAAGTAGTACTCAACCCAACATGTGGAATCTGCTACCCTAACGTCTTCCTCGACTAAGCGGGCTTTACGCACACACATGCTCCAGGGGAGATGCAATTATGGGTATCCCCTGATCGTCTTCCTTCCAGTGTTATGCTCCAACCAGTATAGTTCTAATCATAATAAATCAAAGTATTATACTGCGTGTGATTATGATATTCTTGGTTGATATAAGATTAATCTTATGTCTGTTCTTGGATGATAGTCGATTAATCTTAAGATGTTCTTGGATGGTACTCGATTATCTTATGATATTCTTGGATGATTTCGGATTATAGACTGAAGTTTGTTAGTTGAACATAGAGAGTGTTTTCAAAGATTTAGTTGTATATATTCTTGAATGAAGATCGAATGAATCTTCGTCTTGACAAGAGGCTCCTTATATAGATAACCTCGGCTATTCACTATTTCTTACTTTTTAAAAGTAAACAGTATTACTTTTTAAAAAGTCGTAAAGTAAACAGTACTCAAATAGTCATAGACAAACTACTTTTCCAAAAAGTCATAAAGGCTACAGTGGGTACAGTGCCTTGTCTGCTACTTTCCGCAAAGTTGTTTTGTCTTCTTCTCTTCTGCTTTCCAAAAAATCGTAAAGGCAATAGTTCCTTATCTTCTACTTTTCGTAAAACTGTTTTGTTGTTATACGGCTATTCTTCCAGCTGTCTTGTTTCACTGTTGTTATCCGGCGAGTAGTTCAGCTGTCATAATCTTCAATGACTTTCGTTAGAATGTCATTTTCACATCGGGTTTATCGGGTTGCTTTCCTGTTTCCAGCTGTCCGTTAGTAACCTGTTGTGATAATCAATTTTATTCTTGATAATCCTTTTTCTTGGATGATACTCCTATAGAATAGGAACGATATCATCGATAATCTTTTTTAGATAATTATTTTAACTATCCTGACGATACTCCTATAGAATAGGAACGATTTTATCCATAATCTTTTTTAGATAATTATTTTTATTTTGGGCTGTAAGGCCATAATCAATTTTGAGCACTAAGGCTTCTTTTGTCTGGGCTTTCTGTAGTTTAAACTACATTGGGCCATATTCTTTTGGGTCAGAAAGACCTCTTTTCCGTGTTACCGGGTTTGTAATCTTTTTTGGATCCATATGATCTCTTTTCATTTGGGCTTTACCATAGTTTAAACTATGTTGGGCCATAATCTTTTGGGTCTGTTATAACCTCTTTTCTGAGTTAACAGTAATTAATCTTGTTGGATTCATGGGATCTCTTTTATGGGCTACACATAGTAAAACTATACGCTCCCTGATATAATAATCTTTTGGGCCGTGAGGCGCTTAATCGGTTTTGGGCCATAAGGCCATAATCTTTTTGGGTCCGTAGGACCTCTTTTATGGGTTATGCAGTAAACTACATTCCCTGACTGATATTCTTTTGGGCTTTACCATAGTATAAAACATTACGTTTGGCCATAATCTGTTTGGGCCATAAGCCTCTTTTAGGTTTTAAGTAGATGAATCTACATAATACCTTTGATAATCTTTTGGGCTGTTAAGCCATAATCCTTTTAGGCCGTAAGACCTCATTCGTAGGCCTCACATTGTACCTCTAAAAGTAATCAGTTTTCCCTCCTTACTCAAAAGGATCAGGATTTTATTCAAAATCATTTTTCCCTCCTTACTCAAAAGGATCAGGATTTTATTCAAAATCATTTTTCCCTCCTTATTCAAAAAGATCAGAATGTAGTATATTCTGGTTTTTAATCATCTAATAATGTGATGGGTAGTATTCGAGTAACCAATTAACCACTCGTATACTAGTTTCCTTTCCATTATTAGATATCGAGTGTAATCGATAGTCTTATAAATGCTAACCATATTATTCACTATTACTTGTCTGACTATTATTTTGCCTTGATCACTTAGTAACTCAGAAGGTTTCATTGTGTCGTAATAGAGTAATTCTTTCCAAGCTAGATTTAGCTTTTCGCAAAGGATATTTCTCTCAATGACATATTGCAACCTGTCTTTATTTAATTCTCTAATCTTGCTGAACGAAGGATGAGTCTTCATACTGATCTTTCGTCTGCTGCTACCTTCTTGGCTTGCTGTTGCATAAAATATCATGGTTAATTGTAAACATTAATCAATTATTCTTAGGATATTTCCTCAGCTTTGATGCTGCATAAAATATCATGGTTTAATCAGATAATCATTATTCTTGGCCATACTTTCTTTTGCTTAGTCGTCATTGTGATACCTGCTAAGAAAATCAGCTAAAATGTTGTTAGTTCCAAATATATTTTTTACAATGAAATCATAGCAATAAAAGAATGATTGTCATTTTCTTCTTCTATTCAGTTCTGGTAAATGGTCTATTCTGTTATTGATGAATGTCTTTACCTGAGTATTATATGTTCTAACCACAAACTTTACTGATAGTAGATGGTAGTGAAATCTTTTTATTCCCAATTTTACTGCCAGTAATTCCTTTTCATTTATGTGGTAGTTCTTTTCATTGGGTTTCCAGGTTCCACCCCCGTATCCACAAATTAATATTTTTTCTTTATCAATGTCTTCTTTATCATATGCTATTAGGATCGCTCCCCATCCTATGTCACTAGCATCAGTAAAGAGTTCTAATTGATCTTGGTCTGTAGGTACTCTATGTTTAGGTAGTGATTTTACCTTTTCTTTAATCTGGTTAATCGCCTTGGTATGTTCTTCTTTCCATTTAAAATTTACATCTTTTTTAATCAAATCTTGCAGTGGCTTTCTTAGGTATGGTAAATCTTTTATATGATCTGCTGCATAATTTATTACCCCAAGAAACTGCTATACTTCTCTTTTATTCTCTAATCTTTCTTTAAAGTTTTTAATCTTTGTTACCACATGTTCTTGTAATTGTATTCCCTCACTATCCACAATGTAGCCTAGGAATTCAATAGTATTCTTGAATATTTCTGATTTCTTTTCTGATAAAAGTATTCCGTGTTGATTAATCGTTTTAATGAATTGTTCTATATGCTTGATATGGTTTTCTAAATTATCACTGTAAACCAATATATCATCCATATATATAATACTGAAGTCTGCTAGTTCTCTAAACACCTGGTCCATTCTTCTTTGAAATATCTGTGGCGCATTTTTTAATCCCATGGGTAGTACGTTCCATTCATAGTGTCCTTGAGGAGCATTGAACGCTGTTAAAGCTCTAGACTCGTTGGTTAATTTTATTTGCCAAAACCCGCTTTTACAGTCGAACTTACTAAACCAATTTTTATTCCCTAATCTGTTGATGAGGTTTCTTTTGTAAGGCAAAAAGTAACCATCAAATATAGTCTTTTTATTCAATTCTCGATAATCAATTACTAATCTGGCTTTTCCTCGCTTTTGCTCATTATGTTTCCTTACCAAAAAGGCAGGGCTGCTATGAGGGCTTTTACTTTCTCTAATTATTTTCATTTCTAATAATTCTTTAATCTGGATATCAAATTCCTTTTGATCTGTCGGGCTGTACCTTATAGGCTCTTGTCCTAACAGTATCGTTTGGATATGTTAATCTTATTTCTCCATAGATCTTTTCTTTTTTCCATAGCTGCATAGGATTTTCTCCAAAATTGCTTTTTAATTTATTCAGATATTTTTCTTTTAGTAATTCTAGATTATTATTTCTTTCAATCTTTATTGTACATAATCTTATGGTATTTACTGGTAGTATTCTTTTTAGTATAATCCATTTGTCACAAGGGGATTGTAGACAAAATGTATCTCTATTAATCACTTGAGTTTTAAAATAATCTAGGAAGTTATTTCCTAATAATACTTGATGTTTCATATTATTCAGTTGGTATACTATTGGTAATCTGAAAATAGTCTTTCCAAGTTTAATCCTTACATTTTCTGCTATTATGTCTAATTCTTTAGATTGTTCATTAAATCCTGATACCTTAGCTCTATGTATCCTAGATCTCTTCCATTTATGAGATTCCAGTACATTTTTCCTAGCTAGGCATATATATGCTCCACTGTCAATAAACATTTTTTGTTTAATCATTTTATTCTGTTTATATTCTATGTCGGCTTCTATATGGATTGCTACCATTCTAGTCTTTTGTTTAGTCTTTTTATAAACTTATTCATGCTTTCATAGTTTTTCCAAAATTTACATCCCTTCTTAGTCTTTCCATTTTCTATAGGGTTTGAGTTGCTGTATTTTTTAATCTTTTTTCTTTTCTCGGAATTATTCTTGGTAATCCGTTTTACTCTGTTTTCCTTATAAGTTTTATTACTCTTGTATTCTTTAAACTTTTTATATTTATTACTCCAATATTTCTCTTTTTTATGACACCACAATAGTAGTCTCTCCTTCCATTTCTTCTTTAATCTTATTTTCTTATTCTTTTTATTCCTTTGTTGTAATCGATATTTTTTATCCTTGAGATAAATCTTTATGATTTTTATTCTTTTTTCTAAAATATTTTCTTTAGGTTTATTCTGTTTGTATTCTAGTAATCTATCCACTTTATAATATCTTATTTGTCTTAGCTGGTATATTATTAGTTTTTTACAGTAATCAGTTTTTTCAGAACTAGCTTTAGACATTAATCTATAATCTAGGTTTTCTGATTGAGTATTGTTCGTGTCTTTCCCTAGGTTTAATTCTGTTATTTCTTCTTTCCCTTTATCCTGATTTGATTTTTGGATATTCTTTTTTAAGGGACATATGTTATAATTTACTCCTTTAGTATTTACTCTAGTGATCTTTTTAAATTTTACTTTTTGTCTAATAGTTAAACCATTTGGTAATCTGGTTATCCTTTTAGTATTCACTTTTAACTTAGGATTAACTAATTCTTCTTTGATTATGATATTCTTCATATCCATATTTACCTGCTCATTTACTCTTATAACATTTACTCCTAATAACTGGTTATTTTTTTTGACTAATTCAGAATTCTCAGAATCTCCTTCTCCTATGAACTCTATTATCTGTAATTCTTGGTTATTCATCTCCTCGCTGTTACTCTGTGGTTTATCACTTTCACTTTGTTTTTCTGATTTTTCTTCAGATTTCTCATTACTGCTAGTCTCATTTTTATCTTTTTTCTTATCATCATTACTGCTAGTCTCGATATTTTTATCGTTGTTAGTCTCATTTTCCTCATCACTTAATCTGATTCTCTTTTTCTTTTCTTTCCCTTTTAACCTTTTTAACTGTTCTGTTAAAATGCGTATTTCATCTTTTAATCCTAATACTTTTTCTTTTTCCAATTCTTTTGCTCTATTTTTTTCTTCTTTTTTGAACCTTTTTACTTTGTTCTTTTCTTCCTCCAACTCTCTTCTTAGTATATCTTTTGAGTCTAAGTATTTTTTCTTATACTTTTGATACTTTTCGTACCATTCTTCATTATTTTCTAATTTTAAATTTCTATTCTCGGCTTTTAATTCTATAATTTGTTGATCTTTTTTATCTAATTCTACCTTAGTTTCATTAGGTAGGGTCTTCGTATTCAAGTATTTTTCTTTATATTTTTTATACTTATCATACCATTCATCATTACATTTTAATCTTAATTCTTTATTTTCTGCTTTTAATTCCTTAATCTTTTGATCTTTTTTGTCAGTATTCTTTTTACTCTCTTTTTCTGATGAACTATCCTTTTCAGGTAATTCTTGTTTAATTGGTTTTGGTTTTATGGGTTTAAATCTTTCTCTTTCTATTCTTTCCATAATCTCTTTACCATGTTGTTTTAAAAATGTAATCGCACTAGGTTCCATTAGAATTTTTCTTCTTTATTTAGTATTACTAGTCTGTCTAAGGTTTCTGTTACTCCCTTTGATAATCTAGGTTTCATTTTGCTGATGTCTACCATAATTGGTACCTTACTTCTTCTCCAAACATCTATAGGTACTATTTCTGGTTTGTGGGTATTCATTTTTGTTATAGTATTCTCTTCACTAGGATTTTTCTCCTTAGCAGTATTCTTTTTGTTGGTACTAGCTTCATTGTTAATTTCTACTCTTTTTCCTTTACTTTTTTCTTCAAGTAATGTATTCAATTTTTCTAATATTAATTTGAACGTAGGTATTTCAGATACGTTCCATAAGTTAGTCAATTCTTCTCTAATCATTAACTGCGTTTTAGTTTGATTGTCTTTTTTATCTCATTCATTAGTGATAATATGTTTATCATTTTTTCTTTTACTCCCTTTGATAATCTAGGTTTCATTTTGCTGATGTCTACCATAATTGGTACCTTACTTCTTCTCCAAACATCTATAGGTACTATTTCTGGTTTGTGGGTATTCATTTTTGTTATAGTATTCTCTTCACTAGGATTTTTCTCCTTAGCAGTATTCTTTTTGCTGGTACTAGCTTCATTGTTAATTTCTACTCTTTTTCCTTTACTTTTTTCTTCAAGTAATGTATTCAATTTTTCTAATATTAATTTGAACGTAGGTATTTCAGATACGTTCCATAAGTTAGTCAATTCTTCTCTAATCATTAACTGCGTTTTAGTTTGATTGTCTTTTTTATCTCATTCATTAGTGATAATATGTTTATCATTTTTTCTTTTAATATAATCTCTTCCCATAACGCATTTATCTTGTCGTTATTACTCATTATTTATTCATTTTTTCCATCCATTTCCCATATCTATCCATATTTTACTAAACTTATCGCATTGACTTTCTAATTGAGTTATTTTATTTTCCAATTTTATTTCTTTTGCACTATATTCTAGGTATTTCAGCTACCTATAGCACATGACCATCCCCACCCATGTCTGTTAGGATAGATATTCTAAAAGGATAAAATATATGTATATATCTAAAGTACAATGTTTGAATTTAAATGTATCCAAGCGTAGTTGTACTACTTGATAGGATAACCTAGTCAAAAGTTAGAGTCCTATTAGAACTCTAAAATAGAGAGCTTCAGTGGTATATAGAGAGGTCACGACTTTTTGCAGATGAATGTGAAAAACTAATTCTTCTATTCCAATCTTTAATCCTTTCATGGTATTGAAGCAGACTCAAGACTCACGTCACTTGCCCGTGGCTTCTCCATCCGTAACCAGTTTTTCAACACAAAATGCTAACTCAAACAGTACACCATTTTCAACTAGTGTCTCTCACTCAAATTTAATTAAGTTGGACAGACACAATTTTATTCTCTGAAAATCCCAAGTACTACCTACTATTCGAGGCCATGATTTAGAGGGGTATATTGATGGCACACACGAGTGTTCTACCAAGTTTTTACTGAAAAATTCAAGTGCTGAGAACTCAACCGAGACTGAAATTAATCCAGCCTATGTTCAATGAAAAAAGCAAGATCAATTGTTATTGAGTTGGCTCATCTCTTCTCTAACAGAAGCTTTTCTTGCTTAAGTTGTCGGTTGTTCGACATCCAAAAATGTTTGGGTGGCCCTAGAAGGCATGTTTTCCTCTCAATCATGCGCTAGGCTCATGCAGCTTCATCCACAATTGCTAACTACAAAGAAATGCTCAATGACTATGATGGATTATTTATAAAAAATGAAGAGTTTTTTTGATAATCTTGCAGCAGCCGGCCAACCCGTTACCGCAGATGATCTCATTTTATATATTCTTGGAGGATTAGGACTCGATTATGATGTACTGATTATGTCTGTGACCTCACGATCTGACCCAATTTCCCTCACTGATCTTCAAGGATTGTTGTTAAGTCATGAATATAGACTTGAGCAAACGAATGCTATTGAACAAGTAACGGCACAAGCCAATTTGACCACGTGAATTAATGTCAAAATTGATGTGAATTTTAGGAAAAATACAAACTCTAACCAGCATTATAGTGGACGTTTGGGCGTGGAAGAGGATGGAATGGCAAGCAGTACTCCCAAAATCATCAAAAGTTCATGTTTGTTCTAGCAGTCTTCAGGCGTTGTTCATTGTCAAGTCTGCAACAAGTATGGTTAGTCAACCAAGTCGTGTTACCACCGTTTTGATCATGCATGTCAAGCAAGTTCCCAACAATAAATGGCTTCTTATATTGCTCAACCTTCCACGGTAGTGGATCCTAAGAGCGAATATTTTTCTATGTTACATTTCCTAGGTCTGACCGCCTACCTTTTGTTTTGACTTTTCTTTTGTCAGGAATGTCTTTTTCTTTAGCAGAAATGGTCAGAACCAAGCAACTAGTCCTCCGAAACTTGAAACAAGAGATTTCAACTATCAATCGTTGCCCTTATGTTGAGGAGATGATCCCTCTTGGCATCCAAATTCAGGAGCTATGAATCATCTTACAAGCGATATGAATAACATGACTATTCGTGGTGACTACAATAGAAACGATCAGATACATGTTGAAAATGACACATGTTTGGACAATGGAAACGATCAGATACATGTTGGAAATGACACATGTTTGGACATCAAGCATGTTGGTGATTCTATTTTACCCACTAATGCTAAATCATTTTACTTGCGTAATATTTTACATGTTCTAGAAATCACAAAAAATTTATTAAGTGCTGCTAAATTTACTAAAGATAATAATGTTTTCTTTGAGTTTCACTCTTATCTTTGCTATGTGAAGGATCGGGCAACATGGAAATTACTTCTTCAAGGGATCCTTGAGCATGACCTGTACAAGCTAAATCCAAGAGCATCCGTGATTGGTCACTCACCCTCTCAACCTCAAGTTTTCTTTGTGTCCAAGTAAGCATTTGATCTTTGACATAGTCGTCTAGGTCATGCGTCAATTAAAGCTGTTAGTAGAGTGGTTCAGACCCTCAATCTACCAGTTAGTAGGAAGTCATTACCGTATGGTTGTTCATCGTGTCAATATGACAAGAGTCATAAATTGTCATTTTCGAATTCCATATCTAGTTCTTCACATCCTCTAGAGTTGATTCACTCTGATGTTTGGGGACCCGCTCCTTTTCTTTCAAATAATAAATTTTGATATTATATTCTATTTATTGATGATTTTAGAAAATATACTTGGTTGTATCTCATTGTTGCTAAAAGTGGTGTCTTTCATGTCCTCTTGCGTGTTAAATTGCAAGTTGAGAATGTTTTTAAACGTAAAATCAAAATCTTGCAATCTGATTGAAACGGGGAATATATGAAATTTTTTAAATACTTTTATGAGGTTGGTATCACTCATCATGCGTCATGTCCTTACACTCATGAACAAAATGCGACTGTTGAACGAAAACACCGTCACATTGTTAAAACGGGTCTCTCTATGTTGGCTCACGCTTCACTCCCCTTACATTTTTGGAACGATGCCTTCTTGATTGTTATTTGATAAATCGACTTCCAACTCCCATCTTTCAAATAAATCACCTTATGAAAAATTATTTACCAAACTTCCATTCAATGGGTATCCCACCAACCTTTAACTAACACATTGTTTTCTTCTCAATTTTCTTTTCTTTTTCCTTTTTTTTCTTTTTACTATTTTAATCAGAGATTGGGTTACCTACCTTCCAAACATGTCACATATTATTTCCCTTCTCTTTTTCCTTTTATGCCTTTTTGTTAAAACTTCTTTTGTCTCTAGAAGCACAATGTGTTAATTCAAAGCTAACAACCACAACCAATAAAAGGAAGGAGTTATATTCTAGTTTCATTTGTTTGAATTTAAGAATTTAGAAGGAAGATTCCCTTATTTCCCACTCGATCCAAACAAAGCTCCAATCTCACACAATTAACCAACATAGTATTAGGGAGTTGGTTGTGTTATTAGGTGGAGGAAAATCCGCCATTCTTTCTGGAACCTAAAAACATAAACACATTTATTAATTAGTACTATACCTTTTAAACAAATATTTGACAGCTTAACCATTGGCCAAACGCCACTTGATCCAATTCCAATGCTACTTTTTTTAAAATAATCTTTCCGTTCTTTTTCCATTTGATGCCAATATGACGATTTAAAATCTTTGTTTTAAAAATATAAAATTGGAAATCGGGGCAAGACAAACCTTAAATGGTCTGTGACAGTGATGGAGCCAAAAATTTCATTGAGGGTATGAAGAAGTAAACGCACGAATAAGTTAAGAAAATTCAACATCTATTATATATAAAATATACATTGTAATTTTTCGCCGAAAATGATTCGGATGAACCCTTACTCCTACTTGGCTTCGCCCCTAGTATGTGGCAATTAACCATTGAACGCTATAGTCTCATAGGACTAACATCTCGATAAGTGAATCGTTCGATCGATGCATATGCATACTTTCCTCTTGGGTTAACTAGTACATTCACTCCGAGAACATTCATTTGTGCTCAATATATAAATATAGTCTAAATTTCTTAAAATTTACAGCTCGTTGCACAAAATATCTCGCGTTAGCATGGTCCGAGAAAGGGTCATACCCAAAGGGAGTGTGATGTTAACAATTATCCTAATGCAAATATTAATGACTGCTTTCATGATCGAACCCTTGACATATAGATCACACAAAAAATAATTTTACCGTTACTCCAAGATCCCGTTCAAAATTAAATATTTTTACTTTCGGACCTCGAAAAGTTTCATCTTTTATGAGGAGGAGAATAGAAGTAAACTGTGTGTGAAAAAGACACTTGTGATGAACTGGACCGAAGAAAAAGAAAATAATGTGCACTTTCCACACGGAATTTATGTGAAAAGTGTCTTTTGCCAAACCAGAAAGGCAATTATTGTGATGGACACTACGTACTCACATGACTAAAATAATTGTTAGCTGAAATTACCATACTATTATTTGAAAAAAAATCAATTATTATACGATATGGAACCAAAAAAGGTTAAGATTCGAATTTTGAAATACTAATTTTTGGACTCGAAGTGTTTTGGCCAAATTATGTCAACAAAGCTTTCTTTGTCAAATTAGGTTAACAAGTTCTAAATTTGTCGAGCTTACTCTTAAATGCGAAATATATTTATAATTGGATCAAAACCGTCCGTAGATGTTGAGGAGCTCGTTTTGTCTTAGTTTCTTTCCTTGCGAAACTTCAATATTTTTCTCAAACTATAAATGTCTAAATACAACTTCAACCTCCAAAATACTTTTTCTTAGCTTAATTTAAAATACTTCGAATAACAACCAATTCATAGTACTTAGAAGTTTAATTACTTCACATCAGATCAAATTTAAAAGTCATCTTTCAAAACATTGACTTCAATTAAATTATTTAACATAAAACAATTATATATGAATTTAAAGTAAGAGAGAAATTAAATAAGTTTGAAATTGGAAAATTAAATACATCTTCCGATTCATAACGTGGTAAGTTGTTGCAACAAATGTACTACAAATAGTTTGGATGATTACAATTAGAAGGCAAAAATTTAAGCATCCAGATGTTCAAAATGAAAAAACAAAAAAAATAATATCTAAACCTAAAAAATACAATATTCACTTATCACAAAATGATCTTTAAAAAAGTTACTTAATTATCCATAAAGGTTAGCAAAATCTGTAAAATCCAGTTGTGTTTTTGCATTTACCACAACACTGACTACCACCTTGAAATCCAATTTGCCAACACAAACAAACTGTCTTTGCCACCATCTCCGCCGCGCCCGCCATCGGTACTGCCGCCGTCGGCGGTGGTGCTACGGTGGCCAGGAAGTTGTATGAGGCCGTTGATTCAGCTGAAGATATATGATCAGTATGTAATGGCAACCCTATTGAAAGTTCAAGATTTATCATCACTTGTGAGGTACTTTGTGGAATGATTTCTAGTGGTTTTGTTTCCTCAGTAGTACCACTGTTGCATTTTGTTTCATCATGTGATGATGACGTGGCATTATTGTTGATAATAATATTGGGTTTTTGGTCAACGTTGTTTTCGTAGTCCATGCTGATGTTTTTGGTTGTGGTGGTGGGAATGATGGTTGTGAAGACGGCGGTGGCAGAGTTAGTGGTGGAGATGGCGGCGGCGTGAGTTTGAGGATCAATGCCACGGCTGATGAGTTTTCGCTTAATGTGTGTATTCCAATAGTTCTTGATTTCGTTATCAGTTCTTCCTGGTAATCTTCCAGCTATAACCGACCATCTGCCAAAGAAATGAAAAAATGAAATTAGAAAAAATCTAACAAAAAGGAGTGGACATTTTGCAGATTAAATATTGGATATAAATATATGAGATTTAAAGTTAGGGATTATCAACAAAAAGAAATAAATTGTATTGAGTGAAAATTTTCAAGTAAAAACTACTATGAATGTAATGTTCTAACATTAATAAAAGTATCGTTTCAACCAAAAAAAGAAAGAAAAGAAATCCAATGTTTTGCCGAAAATTAACTTTACATCTTATCTTTGAAAAAGAGCCATTATTATAGAGTTCAACTTCCACAAGATAATTATATAACAATATTCTGGAATTTCACTTCAAATTTTAGGACTCTGGCTATTTATCAATTACAAAGAGTGAAAATTGACAATAATTCACCCAAATTAACAGTCTAACAAAATATTTCAACGTAGTATAAAATTAAGCTTTAGTTTTTGAATTTCTGTTTTAATAATAATAATAATTAAAAAGGACTTTAGAATCTGAAGATTTTGTAGGTTTGGTATTCCCCAAGAAACAGAGACGACTTGTTGAAAAAATTTACTACAACTACTTTCTCTCAAGAATATCTAGGTCTTCTTTTATAAGTTGTTAATGTGGTCCCAAATTGGAAAAACATTGACTTTCTATTCCAATTTTCACACATTTTTCAATCAGTAAATCAGAGAAACACAGTAAATTCTAAATTTCTAATACATCTGATACTATTAACTTATAAACTAAAGAATAGGAGTACATATATACATACTTGTTTCCAAGTAAGCTATGGAGTTTAATGATTAATTCATCTTCTTCTTCAGTAAAATTCCCTCTTTTGAGATCAGGCCTTAGGTAATTTATCCATCTCAATCTGCAGCTCTTTCCACATCTTTGCAATCCTAAAACATCCATAAATAATCACGAAAAAATAAATCTTTAAGCAATATCAAGAAAAAAAAAAGTCCCCAACTCTTGGGATCTTTTTTTCCCCCAAATACCAAACCCATAATCTTTTCTTTACTTTTAGGTGAGATGGCCCACAGATCCAAAAAATAGATATCATTCGTTTCAAATTAAGATCATAAATTCTAAAATATATACATCTAACTGTATCCACACAATATACATATTAGATCTAGTAAATTTAAATTTGATAAGTTGCAATTTTTAGATTTTTAGCAAACTCATTCAACTTTTGCAATTATGAGTTAAGAATTTTAATGTCCCACTAAGGTATAGAGTCTGTAATGATTGATTTTCACCTAGTATATATTATATATACTAAAAAAAATATGATTTTTTTGGACGATGAACCCCTTTGACCCCTGTAGTGGGGTGGGGGTGGGGGGGAAGAAGTAGTACCTGCAGCTTTAGGGAGAGAACGCCAGCAACCTTCACCATGAGCACGGATGTAATTGATGAGGCGTTGGTCTTCTTGTTTAGTCCATGCTCCTTTATTTGTATGAGCTTTTTCACAACAAGGTGAACGTCCCATGCTTTCTCTTAGGATTTTTGGGTAGCTAGAGATAGATATAATATAATAGAGAAAAGCAAATTGATGATAAGTACTCCTTCTTACTA
Organism: Anisodus acutangulus; assembly: GCA_029783415.1. Taxonomy (NCBI): domain Eukaryota; kingdom Viridiplantae; phylum Streptophyta; class Magnoliopsida; order Solanales; family Solanaceae; genus Anisodus; species Anisodus acutangulus. The sequence goes on along the minus strand of CM056494.1, from coordinate 18,459,660 downwards.
TTTTTCTCTTGTTTATAAGACAAACAGTTTGGTACTAGTTTTTCTCTAATGGAGATGGAGAAATATATATATATATCTTGAGGGTGTGGTGGGGTAGGCCTAAAGTGTTATGTAGGAGGTGTGGGGTAAAGCCTTAATTTGCTATTCCAATACACTTTGGAACTATTCCCTTTTCCTAACCGATGGGTCTTTCTTTTTTAGTTTTTTTTTTTCAGGAGTTGCGTGGGGGAGGCCAACAACCGATAAAAATAATAATCCATCCGTTTCATAATAAGTAATTTTTTTAATTTTACACATCTTTTAAAAAAATACTTACTTCTAAAAACTTAGAAGTATTTTTATTAACTAACCCTTAAATGTTTAGAAAAGAAAAACTACTTAATAATTCTAAATTATATAAAATAAAGGTAGTTTAGGAAGAATAAGATCAATTCTTTTTTGAAATTCTAAAACATCACTTATTTTGAAATAAAATAAAAAATTTAAAAAACCACTTATTATAAAAAGAATGAAGTATTTAAAATTGTAATTATCGAAATATCATTGCATTTAGTAATAATATTGGAGTTGGGTGTGGGTGGGGGAGGCCAACAACAAGTAAAAACATATTTAAAATTGTAATTATAGAAATATCATTGCATTTAGTAATAATCTTGTCTAGTATATATTCTAAACCCTATTTATGCGATTACACTGGATATATTTTTGTTCTTGCTTGTCTAATATATATATTTTCAAATTTTGTATGTGTTTTGAAAGAAAAATATTGATTATGAATATAAGAGTTTTATGTTTCATGCACCAATAATGTAGAGAATTTTACTAAGTAGACCTGTAATAATTACATAACTTTTCAGATCAAGTCTAATATGATAATCTTAAAATAAAATATTTCTTTCGTCTAAATTTGTATGACAGTATTTGATTAGGTAAGGACTTTAAGAAAAAAGAAAGATTTTTGAAATTTATGGTCTAAAACAAATTATTGATATTTGTATGACTATAAATTATTTTGTAAGGAAAAAATAAGAATTTTAAAATTATGTTATCTCTAAATATTTTTGAGACAGATTAAAATGAAAAATATAACGTATAAATTGGGATAAATAGTACTCCAAATACTTCTTACAATTTCTTAAATTATATTAATACTCTAAAATTATCATAAAAAATTAAATTAATTCTTATATTATAAAACTTATGTACATAAATAATATAGATTACTTGAAGTTGAAGGTTACATATACATCCTCCACTAGCAAATTGATGAAGAAAGAAAATGATCAAATTGGTAAGAAAGGAAAAGAGATGATTGGATTGGGTAGGTAGATTTTCTTTTTATGAGGAGTTGGTCCTTGTGCTTCTAGTGGGTCCCAGCTGTTACTATCTCCACTTTTTATCTGTGGTTCCCACTTGCACATTATTTAACTTGCCACGTGGACCGTACATGTATGTCCCACTATACATATTGACTAGTTTCAAAAGAATTCAGTGGATGGTTGTTAATTTATAGTGTTGCATTACTTGTAAACTTTCCTCTATTTTTTTGTTCATTAAATACTCAAAACTTGATAGCCGATTAATTTAAATTCGCACTAATGAATTAAGAAGTTCTTTATTAGCAAATTTGAACCTTTATTCCGAGTTTTGATATTTTCATCTTTGCTTCCAAAATATACCTGATTTTTTCCACTTTTTCTTTTTTATTAACATAGACTGAGGAAATTCAGGTGAAATTAGAGTGAGTTGAACTTGTAATACATGATTTTAATTATAACTCTTATATATAGATGTCTTTACAGAAATCTCCTAGGCTCTTTTAACTTATAATTTAAGTGGAATTTTAAAGTTTTCTGCATATGATAGCATATTATAACTAAGAAAAAAATATATCTTATAGGACTTTTCGTTTGTTTAATAAATTGAACCTTATATGAAACTGCCCCTTTTAATTCATAAGTTGTATGAAGTAGACTTGTTAGTTAGCATATTTAACTTAATTACAAGCAACTTAGACAAACTGACCAAACATAGAGTGGATACCCCTAACCCTCTTAAAACTTGATAAATTCAACCTTTAAAGTTTTTATTATTGAATTCATGATATCTCCGATAGAATTTATTATTGGTTAAAATTTTGTGATTTTCACACACATATATATATATATATATATTATTTTTGTGACCAAAATACTGAATTTGGTTAAACTTGTCGCTTAAAAGCTACATCCGCCACTACTGAAAATAAACCCAAAGAAAGGAAATAATTTGGAATATATTGAAGACCATATATCCCATCATGATCATTTCATGTGTTACAATTTGAAACATGAAAGTTAAAAATGTTAATTTTTTATTCATACAATGTAGATATTGTACAGAGTTAGGTTGATAGGAAATTTGTTATATACTTAATTCAATTATTAATTAAATTTAATCTCTTTTAATTATTAAGTCAATTTATATTAAAAAAAATACTATGGACTTCCAAAATGAATAGCTGAATGTGGTACCAACGTTTGGCAATTAGAACTTAGAAGTGCAAGTTGAACTGGATCGGCCCAACCAGTAGTTCGCAAAAGCTGCTTACTAACATTGCATCAAATCTCTTGATTTCATTCACTTGGAAAGTACATTTTGTAACTTGAAAATCAAACAAGTGACTATCTAGAAAACCAAAAGGAAAGAATGAATCATAAAAGAAAAAAAAGTATGGAGTTATTAATCTTATATAAAGCATGATGAATGCGCTCTCAGGTATAAAAATAGTATACTACTACTAAATAATTCTTCAAAGCAATTACTAGGTGCAAATTCTAGCTTCTACTGAACTGTCTCCCGTTGCTTCAGCTCCTTTCTTCGTTTACGCGTATGAGCATCTTGCGCGTACTCTGCAGGAAAAACAGGCATCATTTGCCGAGAGGAACTTCACGAAACCACTCATGGTTCAAAGCAGCACAGGCAGTTATTCTTTTCTCAGGATCATAAGTTAGAGATTTATTCAACAAATCCAATCCATGATCCGATAAGACAGGTAATCCCATAAAGGATGTTGCCGAAAATCTTTTCCTTAGCAAATTATTCTTATACTGTTTCCAAAAATTGACCTTATTCGCCTTAGGAAGTAGAGAAAATCCAGGCCAAAATGTCTCATTCGGGGTGCCAAGAATTCTGAAAATCTTGTCAATTTGATGAGCTTCTGTTTTTCTGTTGAAGAGCGGGTCATTGAGTATCATCTCAAACATTATACAACCGACCGACCACATGTCGATTGCGGGAGAATATTGTTGGATATGTAAAGCAATACGAGAAGTAAATAAATATTACAAGTGTTTGAAAGGATAAACAAACAAGCCAATATTCAGAACTGACGCAAGGTTGTTGAGTCTTGAAAACCTGAAATCAAGAAACACTAAATCTGGATTGTTACAACTATGACTGAGTCGAGAGATGGCTCTCTGTCTTTAAGACAAGATTGCCCCGTATATATGCTTTTACGTTAACGGACAATAGTCTCCCAAGATAAAACAACAACTAATCAACACTACAAAGCAAATAGGTTGATTCTGACGAAGAAAATAAAACACGAAACGACTTGCTGAAAAACGGAAAAGGGTCTCTTCAATTGCCAAGTAACGATAGTTTATGGTCATTAGTGAGGGAGTTAATCAGCCAATACTTGGCTGATTTAATGAGCAACATAAAGGAGCTGTTAGGGAGGAGTTAAGGTGCAGATTAATGGAGTTTTAACGCTCCAAAATCAACTCAAACGGCAGGGCCTCAGTCGTTCCCAATTTCAGAAACTCCAGGGATCAAACTATAAATATTTAACAATTTGGGGGTCTATCAGAAGAAGCCCACGACCCGAACCCGGACTGGCGGGCGGCGGCGGCGCGTGTGTGAACTTAACCTTGAACTCAAGCACATCTAGGTCCTCCCTCCTTCAAACACATGAGTTACCCCTTGAGGTCCCAAACCCTTAGACAATTTTGAGACGTATAAAGAGAACAATTCTTCTTTTAACCACCGATGTGGTAGATTTGTCACACACCATATTTTCATGCCTCAAACACCTTACTTCGTGGACCAATATTTCTTTCATTTCTCAACGAAATTTGACGATCTTTGGCTCTACGGTCATCTACTCACTTAGTAGATTATGCACGTGTGAAGAGACAAAGCCTCCAACATGCGGAACCCTAGCGTTTAAGTCATTAAATATGGGTGGACACACCTCCCCACCAAAGACAAATTTCCAACAAATATTGTGTGGCTTCAAGTAGAATTTCGGGAGCCAAATGAGTGTCCGGTTTCAGGGACAGGTGACTCCTATATAGACGAATTTTCAATTCCCCTTGATCGTTTAAAAGCAAATTTGATGTCTTGAGATTGTGGTGAATGACACGATTTTCGTGAAGAAGCTTGAAGCACTGCAAAAGCTGGAGCATAAGGCATTTGGTTTCACTTTGGCTGAATGGTTGTTTCATTGTCTTCAATCATGTCCAATGTACTCCATCACCCGCAAGTGGAATATTGAACGAGAGAGGAGAGCTAGGAGGCTTTAATCTCAACTATCAGATGAGAAAATAGGTAACAAAATCTGTATTTATAACAGTATGAAACATAATTTGATAGAAATTAGAAAACCTATTTCCTATTTAGATTTGAAATAAAAAAAATTACCAAATATTAAATCCTAAACAATTTAGGATTGCTAATTAACCTTGGTTCATATCCAATATTCCAAACAACAACAACATAGCCAGTGTAATTCCACAAAGTGAAGAGTGAAGTATGGGGAGGGTAGGATGTACACAGACCTTACTGCCTTTGTGGGGCAGAGTAGGGTTGTTCGAAATTGAACCGATAACCCAACCGCAAAATAGGGTTATTGGCTTATTGATAACGGGTTATCGGTTTAACGGTTGGTGGACGGATTGAAACTAATAATTAACAACTTAATGATGTGGGGTACGGATTACTGATTTTTCTTATCAGATAGACTGTTAACAATAATTAAATTTACATTTATACACATATATATTTAAGCAGTTTAAGAAAGTTGAAAGAAATAATCCCCTTGATTATTTTCATTAATTGAGAAGGTATTTATAAAAGTTACAAAATAGGAGAATCCTATTCCTATTCTATTCTAAAAACCTTATTCTACCATAATTCTAACTATACAATTATGGTAGGTGTATCATCCTAATTTAGGTAACAAATACATTACAATATACATCAAATATATGTTCCATATATACAAGATTACATTCTGTAATTTGTCCGCTATTGGGCTTCGTGAATTTGGGTGGGGTGGCTCCGTATTTGGTAGTGAAATTTGGTTGGGCTCTTGCTGCGATGGGCTAGACTGCTGCTTTGCTCCATTTACCTGTGATATATACTGATGTTTATTGAGTGTATATCACAGGTATATTGCTATGTTTAACACTCCCGCAATCATAGCGGGCGGTCTTCGAACGCTGAGACTGTCCCTAAAATCTTCAAAAAGGACCGCGGGTAGACCCTTTGTAAAGATGTCTGCAACTTGATAACGAGACGGGACATGACATACGCGAACGTGACCCTTGTTGACACCCAATTTTGTCCCATCTTTTATGATTTTATTCGTAATTTTTAATATTTTGACACTTTTAAAATAATTTTAAAATATAGGCATATATGTGTATATCCTCTTATTATTATTATTCGCATTTTTTTATCATTTGCATTTTTATAATAATCATAAGTTTTATCCGAAATTCTATGTTATTTTATTCTCGCAAAATTGCATCGCATTTTCCTTTTATTAAGCATTAAACATTTCGCAAATATTATATTTTATTATTATCACGTCGTTATGTTATTTTAAATAATTCACATATTTTACAAAACAAAAATAATATTTTAATATTAAACCCCTTTCATATTTTTAATCCATAATCCATTCATTTTCCAACCCAAAACAATTTCTACCCAAACTAAAACTCATTTCACCAAAACCCAACCCATCACCCATTTAATTCTACTTAACCCAAAAACCGCGAGCCCAACTCCGCAGCCCACTCGACCAACCCGTCGCCCCAGCCCAACCCGACCGACCCGACCCATAACTCATCTTCCCCCTCTTTTAATCCCCCAAACCAAACAAAAAAAAAAGAAAAACCAAAAAACCTAAACCCTACCCGCTCGCCGCACACCCCATACCCCCCATGCCCGACCGGTCACCTCGCCCCTGCCACCACCACACCCCTCCCATCACTTCACCATACCCATACCCCTAAAATCCGCTTCCAAAATTCAGAATTTTTTGCCTTTAATTCAAATTTCAAACTCGTTCTTGGGGGGGGGGGGGGAAATCCACCTATAAATACCCCATGTTGTTCTTCATTTTGAGGAGAGATTTTCGGGGAGAGAAAACAGATTTTTCAAAGGATTTTTCGGAAGACTATTCCATATATACATAAAATATTTGTTGTGTTCTTGATTTTAAAGCATTTGCCTTCTTTGTTGTTCAAGATACAAGTCCGAAATAGGTCCAAGATTCGAAAGAAAGGAGGTGAGTTTCGTTCTTGAACTTGGGTTTTAAATACTTCTATTCGGTTTTTGAAAAAACTGAGTCCGAAAATCTGTTTGCATTTTTATTGTTTTTTACTGATTTCGGGTCGGGTCGACCCGGTTTGGGCATTATTTTCAGAATTCTTGCATTTTTATATTCATGTATGTTGGTTATCTGAATTTGGTGAATATTTGATTTAGGGTTGAGTTTCCGATTCGGCTCGGGTCGACCCGATCTGGGTATTATTTTCAGAATTCTTGCATTTCATATTTTTTGTATGTTGGTTATCTGGAATTGATGGAATTATTTGATGTCGGGTTGAATCTCCAATTCAGGTCGGGTTACTGACCCGGGTCGGGTCGACCCGGTTTGAATTTCCAAATTTTTGGCATTGTTGCTGTTGTTATTATTGGTTATCTGAAATTGATGAAATCAGTTGATTTCGGGCTGAACACATGATTCGGGTCGGGTTCTTTGACCGGTCAGTCGACGGTTTGGATTTCCCAAATTTCTTACATTTCATATCTTGTATATTGGTTATCTGAAAAAATGAAAAAAAATCTGATTCGGGTCGGGTCACTGACCCGGGTCGGGTTGACCCGGTCTTGGTATATTTCCAGATTATGGCATTTTTTCATATCTGTTGTTGGTTATCTGAAAAAGTCTGAATTTCTGATTTCATTTGGGTCACTGTTCATGATCCGGGTCGGATTTTTTCATAAATACTTCTTAATCCTGTTTCGGTTCCAAAATTTCAGAATTTGGGTCGGATACTTTAATTGCTCACTGCTCGTTTCTTTTACTGTTTTATTGTTTTATTAATATTGCATTAAGGCCGATGAAATTGAATTCGAGGCCGCGCTTTTCTTTCGTTTCATTTCTCGCTTTTTCAACATCGCTTTTAAGTATCAGGGTAGCGGATACTTTCTTATTTACTATTTTAAACTAAACACCGCGTCTCTTCCGGAAATTATTTTACGCTTCTTGTTTTACCATCTGCTTCTTTGTTGTTTCTTGTTTCATTTAAATTTCTTGATTTGACCACGATACTACATTGGCCGATGAAAAATATCCGTCGATTTTGAGGCCTCCACAGTTGTAAAGACGGAAAAAATATAACTTCTGGGCAATGATGAGGTTTAAACCTTTTTCCAAGATCAACATGTTTAGTAGGCGAGGTGACTAAAATAACCAACAAGTTATATATTCATGACCTACTGACGTGATTATAGTGATCTTTTCTATTTCACCCGAGAGACCAACGCGTTTAGTAGGCGAGGCAATCAAAATAAACCACATTAGTCATATGTTTGCATCCACGACGTGATTGGAATGTTCTTTTCAAAATTTAAGTCTGAGCCCTCCGTGATCAAAATATTCACTGTTTTGAATACGGATATGAAGTTATATGTATTTAACTGTTTCTAACCGTTTGTTCTTGGACTTGCAGGGATTGAAGCAAATAAAGACAAATATTCCTCGGAGTTTATTTATTTTTATTTCTTTCTTTAATTCAGCTTTTATCCCGCTTTGTATTGTAATATTATTTATCGCACTTATGTAATTATTGAAATGCTTAGAATAGGCAAACTTAGGATTAATTCATAGGTTAGTTTAAGATTTGAAACCCGTCGCTAGCTTATTTATTTGTAGGCTCGGTTAAATTCAAACTTAGAAACCCTTCGCTAGTTATTTATTTTAGGCTCGTCACGCGTATTCAAGATTTTCAAAATAACTTTTGTCATCTTTTATTTGCTTTATTAATCATACCGAATAAGTTTATCTTTTTTGCAACTCGATGATTTCCGAAAGATTCGCTTCTTTGGCGTTATAAATAATTTTGTTTCTACTCTCAATTGACAAATGCATATTTTTTCCAACTCTACATGTATTTCTCTTTAAATACCATACAAATGCATATTTTTCTCTACATGTATCTTTCTTTTAAAAAATGCATCATTTACTAATTATTTGCAAACATCTTTAACTTCATATATCAAACATGCATTTTTCTAGCAATAATTAACCTGAGTTTGACCGGATAACCGCAAGTTAGCGGATCTTAAAGGATGTCTAACCCCTTCCCTTTAGGATAATAAAGAACCCTTACCTAGAATCTCGCTAGTTTCGCAGACCTTAAAATTGGAGTTTACATTGCAGCACTTAGTTTAAAATTTAGGTGTCCTAATTCACCGTAAAAAATAATTAGGTGGCGACTCCTCAACCCTTTTTACCCAGGAATCACCGGACACGTCCGCGCTCCGCTTTGACCCGAGCAGGTCGAAAACGGGCGCGACAGCATGACGACTCTGCTGGGGATTTTTCAGGTTCTTAACCATAGCAAATTCAGGTTAATTATTTGTGTTTTACTTTCACTCTTTGTTTGATGTAATGCTTTGATTTGTTTCCTTTGTGAATTTTTTTTGCATAAACTGCTTTAAATTATTATATTCTCTTACTGCTTTCCCTAAATTGGCATTTCGCTCATATTTCTTCCACTCTGGAAAATTGACACTATCACACACTACACGCGAGGTGTGTTTTGCGCACCCGCAAATTTCTTTCAATCTACCAAATTTTAAGAGAGTTGGCGTATGCACGGAGTGACCGGACCATCCGGTGGCCGCGTAGCCTTCTCACTCGAGTAGTCCGCTCGGGAACCTTGTGTCTAGTCAGCCAAATCTTAGAAAATTTAAGATAGAGCTATACCACCCTTTATTTTTAGTCATGCATGCATACACCTTAGGTGGGTCGATCCTTGGTATCGACTCCACAATTAAGAAATCCGCCAAAGATGTCTACGGGTCTAACAACCCAACGACCAATCATCATATTATGTGTAGCGTGATAAGGATAGACTAATCCAAGACTAATCATGACATGCTGAAATTGGAAAATGTACATTCATTTTGTCTCATTTCCGACAAAGCATTGCAGTTTAGCAGCTTGGATCAAATCTGTCGTAATCCCGCATATCTGGCGTTTAGGCCCACCTCCGGCATAAGGGAGGCCCCATGCATATTAGGATGCGCATTTAATTGCCTTACAATCATTTTGTTGTTTTCTCCTGCTTTTTCACTATGTGCACATTATTTAAAGCAATAATTACTCGCCTTATACTAACTTGGTTTTCTTCATTTTTTTAGAAGATTTATTTTGTCTAGATTATTTTCCCAAAGGTTGATTTGCGTTGACCAAAACTGGCGGATCATCCCTACTTCACGAGGTCAAAGGCACAATCCTTCAGCAAAATGACTGATTCAGATGCATCAGAACAGACTGGCCTGGAACTTACCACTCTTTCCAGAGATGAACCAGAGGCTTCGAAAAATAGAAATGCTACCACCCAAGAAAAATACATCGCCCAACTGTTACAACAGATGGCAGCCATGCAGACTGAGATAGAGCGGCTCCAAAATCTCACCAACCTGTCCATTAGCGCCAATATCCCACTCCCTGAACAAGGGACGAATGCAACTGCACCACAAATTTTTTCATCTCCTGAATCGCCATTTCCCCAAAACCTCCCCGATAATTCGCCACTATGCAAAACCAATCCACAACACACCAACCCGCAAGCAAGTCCACAACAAAGCCCGCTACAAAATACCCAAATTACTCCACTCATCCAAAACACCCCTTCCACGCAAAATCACCCGGCAGACCAACACATATTGATGGCACACACCGCTGATCATAGCAAGCAATATGTGCCGCCAATATATGTAACGGAAGCCCAACCTTTTACTACCGCAACACCAAACATGACTCTTCATAAAATTGGCCAGTGTGAGGAAATAGACAGGCGGATAAGGATCAGAATCGATGAAAGTGTGGCGAGAGAGATTTACAGCCTAAAAGAGGCATTCAAGAATATCCAAACCAGCAAGGGACATGAAGGACTTGAGTACGAAGATCTGTGCATGCATCCCGGCATTGAATTACATGTCGGATATAAAATGCCAAAATTTAACTTGTTTGATGGGAAAGGAAATCCTTACTCTCATTTGAGATTGTACTGCGACAAACTGGTTGGGGTAGGTAAAAACCAGGCCATCATAATGAAGTTATTCATAAGGAGTTTGACAAGAGAAGCACTCGACTGGTACACAAGTCAAGACACGCGAAAATGGCATGACTGGGGCACGATGGCACAAGATTTCGTAGACAGATTTAAATTCAACACTGACACAGTCTTAGACAGATTTTATCTGTTGAAGTTGGAAAAGAAGTCCACAGAGACCTTCAGAGAATATGCCATGAAGTGGAGGGCAGAAGCAGCGAAAGTTCAACCCCCGATAGAAGAAAGTGAGATGACCACTCTCTTTGTACAATCTTTGAAAGATGCAACATACTATGAGAGAATGATAAGTGTCATAGGACAGAGTTTCTCTGAAGTTATAAGGATGGGAGATTTCATAGAAGAGGGAATCAGAACTGGAAGAATTACAAACTTTGTAGCATTGCAAGCAACGAGTGAGACAATCCAGTCAGACTCATTTGAGGGAGCAGTAAAGAGGAAGAGAGACGGAGTGTCTTCTGTGGTGACAGTTCAGAAACATAGGCCAAATCAAATGTCAACCTACCAAATGCCATCACCCCAGCCTCCCTACTACAATAAAAAAACCAAAGTCCTCAGCCTTCCTATTATTACCCATACGCCCAAAGCCCTCAGCCTTACTGCAAAATACGAAAGAAAGCCAGCCAAAACCTATACACCTTTAGCCGAACCTCGAGCCCAGTTATATGAAAGACTGAAAACCGCAGGAATACTCTAGCCCATCCCAGGAAATGTCCCCAATCCTGTTCCCAAATGGCACGATAAGACTAAGCATTGTGCATACCACTCGGGAATCCCTGGACACGACACTGAAAATTGCTATGCCCTCAGAAACAAATTTGAGACATTGATCAAAGAAGGAGTTATCCAACTGAAAGGACCTTCCTTTAATGTAAATAATAACCCTTTGCCAAATCATGACGATGCCAACGTAAATATGATTACTGTTGATGAAGAACACAACTTGGAAGGAACCATTGTGCCAGTCCAGAGAGAGGAAAATGTTGAATCATCGGCCTTTATCACCCCTATGATTACAGTCCAAGTGAGGGCACCGTTTGGAGTAGAAGTGTTTCCTCCAAAGTCGCGGGTCATGGCACCATCTTTTCTTGGAAAAGTCTTATCAACCAATCTCCGAAGAAAGATAGATGCTCCTTTACCAAAGCCTGTTCCACCTCTGAGTCAGTCATTCGTCAAAGCATGCGCCACTCAGGAATCAAAGGAGGACAATGCAGCCAACCTCGTGAAGGGATTCAAAAGATTTTTCATTGATGAAGAAGAAGCAAAATGCAATGTGATTCTCAATGATCACGCTAGAAGCTCAACCATTTGGGATGCAAAGCAAGGAGATGTTTTGGGAAAATTGAACATGTGCCCTGGCTTTGTTTCTCCCAGAAACTAGTTAACTGCATTAATACTTAATGAAGCAATGCGATTCAGATTGAGGCCTGAATCACATATATGCATTTAATGTGTTTTGCCTCTACCTTTTGAAGGCTTAAAATGACAAATCTGCATTGCTTTTGCTATTTTAAAATATGTTTTGTTCAATAATTCTCTTTTCTTTTTTCATCATGCAAACTAATTTGTCGGCAGTATGTGACATATAATGAAACAAGCAAACAAGGTCCTAAACAAGCAAGGCTTCGAAGAATATAAGAAAGACTCACAAGCGGAAGAATTGATGCATTTTTGGAATAAGTCAAAGCCAGATTTGGATGAAACATCAAGATGGTTGATAGTTACAAGCATTGGCACGGACGTTTGCCATTTGTACTCTTGGGCTACCACACTACGATCAAGACTTCTACTGGGGCAATGTTATTTCTTTCGCAGCCAAGTGGATACAAAATCATTTACTAAGAGACTGATTGATGAAAAACAGATGGACGTAGTTGTCCGGGGCAACCTTATCAGAATAGAAAGACCAAAAACCATCAATGCAGATGCAGTGAAGAGATACCATATCTAAGATTAGTTATTCTCTATGTAATACTTTTCTATGTTGTGAAAGTTGCGCCCCCTCGTCGGGATACGCATAGAACCCACGTAGGGTTCCGTTTATTTAGATCACAAATTTCCCCAAATTCCTTTTACTTGTACCTGAACTACGTTATGACCTGATTCCCTCGGCGGGATACGTAGGCGGCCACTTCGGCTTCGGTCCCATCTTTAGAAAAACCCTTACAAATCTCTTTCGCTTGTAAAGAACTACGTCATGACCTGATTCCCTAATGGGGATACGTAGGCGGCCTAAATCGGCTTCGGTCCCACCATTAGGAAATATTTTCTCATTTATATCACGTATGACAAAATGCACCCATCTGATCACCCTGATAGGACAGGCAAGCAATCTACACAAGACTCGGCTGTCCGTTCAAAAGATCGTCATTCTCACATATCAGAAACTGGGGCATTTTTAAGGGATCACTGCCGGAGGACGCCGATAAACATGGAAAAGCATCGGCAAACTAAGTCTTCAGCCTAAGATGATTTTGGATAAGACGTTTGCTTTGTTTCACCGCATGTCGCTGCTCGACAGACATTTACATATATGCATACTTTCTTATAAGCAATTTATTTTCAACAAATACTTTCATTAGAGTTTGACAAGATTTTTATTACTAATATGCATATTTTCTTATACACAATTTATTTTCACCAAATATTTTTCATTAGAGTTTGACAAATTTTTTTACTAATATGCATACTTTCTTATAAGCAAATCATTTTCAACAAATATTTTCATTAGAGTTCGACAAGAACTTTTTAATGATAAGCATACTTTCTTATAAACAAATTATTTTCAACAAATGTTTTCATTAACGGTTAGCCAAGACTGGGAACGAGACAGGGGCTACAGGTCCGAATCAGCAGGACATGCAGCTATCAAGAGCCAAAGCTACCAAGTCAACGCGAATCAACCGCCCCTCCCCAAACTCACAAATTTTCTTTGAGTACAGGTTCTTCAGGTTGAAAAAGCAGGGAAGCCACATCAGTTATGATCAATTCCCCAAAGAATTTCGGCACCACAACTCACTACAAGGATTACGTTCTTGTTCTGCATTTATACGAAGACATCATCTTGACCTACAGGGTCCCGACTATTATGTCTGCACAAAGATGTTATTTCGAATCACAAAGAACGACAACAAGGCAAACCCGACGGCAAAGACGTCGCATCACATTTTCGCCCGTGCCAGAACGACATTTCAATTCACATGAGTTTGGATCGGCAGAAGATTCAACACAACGTGGAACCCTATTACAAAGAAGCGACGGCAAAGACGTCACTTACATCTCTTACAACAGGACAATATTACAATAACGCCATCGACGTTATGGCAAAGACGACAATCATTTTTCTGACTTTACAACGACGTCAACAACATTACAATGACGTCTTCAACGCAAAGAACTATCTTTACCGCATCTCAACGACGCCAACAAAGATTACAATGACGTCTTCAAGGCAAAGACTATCTTTACGGCAATGCAACAACTATCTTTATCAGATCTCAACGACGCCAATCAGATTACATAATGACGTCTTCAGTGCAGCAGACTATCTTTACGGCAACACAACAACTATCTTTACAAGATCTCAACGACGCCAACAAAGATTACAATGACGTCTTCAAACAACAAACTATCTTTTATGGCAATGCAAAGAACTATCTTTACCGCATCTCAACGACGCCAACAACATTACAATGACGTCTCTCAATGCAGCCTATCTTTACGGCAACACAACAACTATCTTTACCGATCTCAACGACGTCAACAAAGATTACAATGACGCCTTCTGCAGCAGCCTATCTTTACGCCAACACAACAACTATCTTCTACAAGATCTTAACGACGCCAACAAAGATTACAATGACGCCTTCAAACAAAGACTATCTTTACGGCAATGCAAAGAACTATCTTTACCGCGATCTCAACGACGCCAACAAAGATTACACTGACGTCTTCAGCGCAACAGCTATCTTTTACAGCAACACAACAACTATCTTTACCGCATCTCAACGACGTCAACATCATTACAATGACGTCTTCAGCGGCAGACTATCTTTACGACAACACAAAGAACTATCTTCTACAAAGATCTCAACGACGTCAACAAAGATTACAATGACGTCTTCAAAATAGCGACTATATTTTACGGCAATGCAAAGAACTATCTTTACCGCATCTCAACGACGTCAACAAAGATTACAATGACGTCTTCAACGCAGCAGCCTATCTTTACAAAGATTACAACAACGTCATTGACGTTCATCGCAAAGACATCAACTATCTTCAACCGCATTACAACGACGCCCTCAGCACAACAGCTATCTGCAACAGCAAACATCATTACAACAACGTCATCGACGTTACTGCAGCACAACAAATATCTTTTACAGCATTACAATGACGTCTTCAACGCAACAGCTATCTTTTACAGCATTACAACAACGTCATTGACGTTACTGCAGCACATCAACTACCTTCAACAACATTACAACAACGTCCACGACGTTACGACGGCACGCCAACTATTTTTTATGACAATGACAACATCAGCAACGTCTATACAACGACGACATCAGCAAAGTCTATACAACAACAACGTCAACAACATTACAACGACGTCTTCAACACAACACGTCGATCCAACGACGTCATTTCAAGCACTCCGCCTCATAATATGGGTATTTTAATTTCAGTCAGGCGCTCACCTTATAATGCGGGTATTTTAATTTCAGTCAGGCGCCCACCTCCTAATGCGGGTATTTCCAAGTTATATTCTCTGCAATTTTTCTCAGCAGTTATACACTAATTATAGCTTAAGCTTTAGTTTGCAGGGGTTTTTAATTTGCAGGAACTTCATCACAACGTGGAACTATCTCTTACGGCGAACCGAGGCAAATTGGTCAACGACCTACTTCGAACATCGATCCGCTTTTCCCATTAGTTTCTCGCATCTGCGACCAGTGTCATCCTAAGTTGACACTGGGGCATTGTTTCTTGAATGTACACTATCTTTTTGCAACTTCTATACCCCTCGGGATTCTATTTCTTACCATGCAGTCCCGATGATCAGGACAAAATTGGCTATTCGGTCAACTTCTTTAGCCGAAAACTCTTTCATCGTCTCCGTCCAAAGAGGGGCATCTGTTGACACCCAATTTTGTCCCATCTTTTATGATTTTATTCATAATTTTTAATATTTTGACACTTTTAAAATAATTTTAAAATATAGGCATATATGTGTATATCCTCTTATTATTATTATTATTCGCATTTTTTATCATTTGCATTTTTATAATAATCATAAGTTTTATCCGAAATTCTATGTTATTTTATTCTCGCAAAATTGCATCGCATTTTCCTTTTATTAAGCATTAAACATTTCACAAATATTATATTTTATTATTATCACGTCGTTATGTTATTTTAAATAATTCACATCTTTTACAAAACAAAAATAATATTTTAATATTAAACCCCTTTCATATTTTTAATCCATAATCCATTCATTTTCCAACCCAAAACAATTTCTACCCAAACTAAAACTCATTTCACCAAAACCCAACCCATCACCCATTTAATTCTACTTAACCCAAAAACCGCGAGCCCAACTCCGCAGCCCACTCGACCAACCCGTCGCCTCACCTCAACCCGACCTAATTCGACCCATAACTCATCTTCCCCTCTTAATCCCCCAAACCAAACAAAAAAAAAAAGAAAAACCAAAAAAACTAAACCCTACCCGCTCGCCGCACACCCCATACCCCCCATGCCCGACCGGTCACCTCGCCCCTGCCACCACCACACCCCTCCCATCACTTCACCATACCCATACCCCTAAAATCCGCTTCCAAAATTCAGAATTTTTTGCCTTTAATTCAAATTTCAAACTCGTTCTTGGGGGGGAAATCCACCTATAAATACCCCATGTTGTTCTTCATTTTGAGGAGAGATTTTCGGGGAGAGAAAACAGATTTTTCAAAGGATTTTTCGGAAGACTATTCCATATATACATAAAATATTTGTTGTGTTCTTGATTTTAAAGCATTTGCCTTCTTTGTTGTTCAAGATACAAGTCCGAAATAGGTCCAAGATTCGAAAGAAAGGAGGTGAGTTTCGTTCTTGAACTTGGGTTTTAAATACTTCTATTCGGTTTTTGAAAAAATCGAGTCCGAAAATCTGTTTGCATTTTTGTTGTTTTTTACTGATTTCGGGTCGGGTCGACCCGGTTTGGGTATTATTTTCAGAATTCTTGCATTTTCATATTCCTGTATGTTGGTTATCTGAATTTGGTGAATATTTGATTTCGGGTTGAGTTTCCGATTCGGGTCGGGTCGACCCGGTCTGGGTATTATTTTCAGAATTCTTGCATTTCATATTTTTTGTATGTTGGTTATCTGGAATTGATGGAATTATTTGATGTCGGGTTGAATCTCCAATTCGGGTCGGGTTACTGACCCGGGTCGGGTCGACCCGGTTTGAATTTCCAAATTTCTGGCATTGTTGCTGTTGTTATTATTGGTTATCTGAAATTGATGAAATTAGTTGATTTCGGGCTGAACACATGATTCGGGTTGGGTTGCTGACCCGGGTCGGGTCGACCCGGTTTGGATTTCCCAAATTTCTTGCATTTCATATCTTGTATATTGGTTATCTGAAAAAATGAAAAAAAAATCTGATTCGGGTCGGAACATCGACCTGCCCAAGTTGACCTTGGCCTTGGTATATTTCAGATTATGGCATTTTTTCATATCTCATCGGGTTATCTGAAAAAGTCTGAAGTTCTGATTTCATTTGGGTCACTGTTCATGATCCGGGTCGGATTTTTTCATAAATACTTCTTAATCCTGTTTCGGTTCCAAAATTTCAGAATTTGGGTCGGATACTTTAATTGCTCACTGCTCGTTTCTTTTACTGTTTTATTGTTTTATTAATATTGCATTAAGGCCGATGAAATTGAATTCGAGGCCGCGCTTTTCTTTCGTTTCATTTCTCTGTTTTTCAGCACTGTTTTAAGTATCCGGGTAACGGATACTTTACTGTTTTTACTGTTTTAAACTAAACACCGCGTCTCTTCCGGAAATTATTTTCTGCTTACTGTTTTACCATCTGCTGCTGCTGTTTACTGTTTCATTTAAATTTTACTGATTTGAACACGATACTACACTGGCCGATGAAAAATATCCGTCGATTTTGAGGCCTCCACAGTTGTAAAGACGGAAAAAATATAACTTCTGGGCAATGATGAGGCTTAAACCTTTTTCCAAGATCAACATGTTTAGTAGGCGAGGTGACTAAAATAACCAACAAGTTATATATTCGCAGCCACGACGTGATTATAGTGATCTTTTCTATTTCACCCGAGAGACCAACACGTTTAGTAGGCGAGGCAATCAAAATAAACCACATTAGTCATATGTATGCAGCCACGACGTGATTGGAATGTTCTTTTCAAAATTTAAGCCTGAGCCCTCCGTGATCAAAATATTCGTTGTTTTGAATACGGATATGAAGTTATATGTATTTAACTGTTTCTAACCGTTTGTTCTTGACAGCTTGCAGGGATTAAAGCAAATAAAGACAAATATTCCTCGGAGTTTATTTATTTTTATTTCTTTCTTTAATTCAGCTTTTATCCCGCTTTGTATTGTAATATTATTTATCGCACTTATGTAATTATTGAAATGCTTAGAATAGGCAAACTTAGGATTAATTCATAGGTTAGTTTAAGATTTGAAATCCGTCGCTAGCTTATTTATTTGTAGGCTCGGTTAAATTCAAACTTAGAAACCCTTCGCTAGTTATTTATTTTAGGCTCGTCACACGTATTCAAGATTTTCAAAACAACTTTTGTCATCTTTTATTTTCTTTATTAATCATACCGAATAAGTTTATCTTTTTTTTGCAACTCGATGATTTCCGAAAGATTCGCTTCTTTGGCATTATAAATAATTTTGTTTCTACTCTCAATTGACAAATGCATATTTTTTCCAACTCTACATGTATTTCTCTTTAAATACCATACAAATGCATATTTTTTCTCTACATGTATCTTTCTTTTAAAAAATGCATCATTTACTAATTATTTGCAAACATCTTTAACTTCATATATCAAACATGCATTTTTCTAGCAATAATTAACCTGAGTTTGACCGGATAACCGCAAGTTAGCGGATCTTAAAGGATGCCTAACCCCTTCCCTTTAGGATAATAAAGAACCCTTACCTAGAATCTCGCTAGTTTCGCAGACCTTAAAATTGGAGTTTACATTGCAACACTTAGTTTAAAATTTAGGTGTCCTAATTCACCGTAAAAAATAATTAGGTCGCGACTCCTCAACCCTTTTTACCCAGGAATCACCGGACACGTCCGCGCTCCGCTTTGACCCGAGCAGGTCGAAAACGGGCGCGACAACCCTTAGCAACCTTTTCACGGACAAAGTGAATGTCCATTTCGATATGCTTAGTGCGTTGGTGCTGAACCGAGTTACCTGAAAGGTAGATGGCACTAATGTTATCGCAATATACCAAGGTTGCCTTCTGAATTGGACAATGAAGCTCCAAAAGCAAATTACGTAGCCAACATGATTCGGAGACCACATTTGCTACTCCTCGGTATTCGGCCTCTGCACTTGAGCGTGATAGAGTTTCCTGACGCTTCGCCGACCAGGAGACCAAGTTGTTGCCCAGGAACATACAGTAGCCGGACGTCGACCGTCTGGTGTCGGGACATCCACCCCAATCAGCATCTGTGTATGAGACAAGTGTGGATGTAGATGAATGATACAAATGCAAACCATAGTCCAGTGTCCCCTGAATATACCGAATGATGCGTTTGATTGCATTCATGTGCTCAACTCTGGAATCATGCATGAATAAACACACCTGCTGAACAGCATACGTAATATCCGGTCTGATAAATGTAAGATACTGGAGGGCCCCTATAAGACTGCGATAGCGGGTCGGGTCCTCATATGGTGCACCTGCCGCGGCACTAAGCTTTGGTTTTGCATCAACTGGAGTGGAAGTGGACTTACAGGATGACATCCTAGCCCTCTCGATGATCTCAGCCGCATACTTTCTTTGAGATAAAAACAATCCATCTGAATGACGTCTGACAGCAATCCCCAAAAAATAACTCAAAGGCCCTAAGTCTTTCATAGAAAACTCAGAGCTGAGCATGGTCATGATAGACTGACGTAAGGCATCAGAAGAGGCAGTCAGAATGATATCATCCACATACAACAGGATGTAGCCAAGGATGAACCACGTCGGTAAATGAACAAAGAATTGTCTGACCTGCTGTGAGTGAACCCAATGGTTGAAACATAGTCAGCAAATCTTGTATACCAGGCCCGTGGAGATTGCTTAAGCCCATATAAGGACTTCTTCAACAAACAGACATGATGAGGACGATTGGGATCCCTGAAACCCAACGGCTGATGCATATAGACTGTTTTCTTGAGATCACCATGTAGGAAAGCATTCTTGACATCCAACTGATGAATATGCCAAGTCTTTGAAAGAGCCAAACTAAGCACAGTGCGAATAGTAGCCGACTTGACTACCGGGCTAAATGTCTCCCCACAATCTATCCCAACCTACTGAGTCTTACCATCACCCACCAGCCGCGGCTTATGTCGAGCAAATGACCCATCTGAATTCTCCTTATGAGCAAAAGTCCACATAGACCTGATAACATTAATACCAGAAGGACGGGCACAAACTCCCACGTCTTATTATCAATAAGAGCATTATATTCATCAGTCATAGTAATCTTCCAATTAGGGTCATTTAAGGCGGACACATGATTATGGGGCAAGGGAGATTTAGAAACATCAGAATGTAAATTAAAATGTCTTTTAGGTGTAAAAATATCCCGCTGACTATGAGTGACCGGTCTATGACTCGAGAAAGAATTGAGTGAATTTTGAGAATTTGCTGGGCTCGGGACGGATCGACCCGGCACGATGGGCTGGCCGCCCAAATCGAGAATTGTGGCGGAATCGAACCAATTCCTAATCACCGGATCGCCAAATTGTTTAAACTGCTCTGGTCAAATCGAATCGACGGGGCTGGGCCGGGCGATGGGTCTACTGGAGAATATTGGGTGCGGGATATGTCCAAAAAATGGTAAGTAATATATGGGGATATACCATCATCCAAAAAGTTATACGAACTAGGCTCGGGAGTTTGAACTTTCGTGAATGGAAATTGGGTTTCATCGAAAATCACATGGCGATTAATTATGATTTTCTTGGAGGATAAATCAAAGCATTTGTAACCCCGATGATTGGACGAATAACCCAAAAACACACACGGAGTAGACCGGGCCTAAAGTTTGTTAATTGTGGTGGATGGGAATAACGGATAACACAAGCACCCAAAAACCCGAAGATGAGAATAAGAAGGATTCTTTTTATATAAGATTTGGAGGGGGGATGAATATGTCAGACCTTTGGAAGGAATTGTGTTTAGGAGATATGTTGTCATTTGTAAAGCATGATGCCAAAAATATGGGGGTACGGAGGCATGAAGTAAGAGGGTGCGGACAATGTTATTTATGGACCGAATTTTGCGTTCGGCTTTCCCATTTTGAGAAGATGTATGAGGGCACGAAAAATGAAAATTGATCACATTATTATCACAGAACTCCCGAAACACCCTATTGTCATACTTTTTCCCATTATCACACTGAATATTTTTTATTTCTCTTTCGAATTGTGTTCTAATGAATGCTCTAAATTTTATGAAGACAGAAAACACTTGAGATTTATTAGCAATTGGAAACGTCCACAAAAATTTAGAATAATCATCCAAAAAAAGAACATAATACCGATGATCTAACGAACTTAGAACAGGAGACGTCCATAGATCGCTATGAATAATATCAAAAGGCATTGAAGTATGAGAGTTTGATTCCACAAATGGCAACTTAACAATTTTTTCTAACGAACAAGACTGACAAATTTGAGTACGACTCGTACCCTTACAAGAAATAAAACTATTTTTATCTAAAGCTGATAAAATAGAAGATCCCGGATGACCAAGGCGAGCATGTCAAAAGGAAGGAGAAATGGCTGCAAAAGCTGAAGGC
The DNA here is from genome assembly GCA_029783415.1 of Anisodus acutangulus. Lineage (NCBI taxonomy): Eukaryota > Viridiplantae > Streptophyta > Magnoliopsida > Solanales > Solanaceae > Anisodus > Anisodus acutangulus. The sequence goes on along the minus strand of CM056494.1, from coordinate 18,437,929 downwards.
AAGGCATGACTCGAAGGACTGAAACCGGGTGTGATATGATACAGATCTCCCCTACTATCATACCTCATGAGAGGACTCCCCGTCTTGAAATCATTCACAAAAAAACCAAAATGATCAAATTCAACAGAAACGGAATTGTCAGCGATGAACTTGCCGACCGACACTAAGTTTTTAATCAATTTGGGGGCATGTAAAGTATTTTTCAAGATAAAGGGTGGATTGGGGGGAGACAACGTTTTATGACCATAACCCTTAATTGGAATAGAGTTACCATTTCCGACAATTATACCACGAGGGTTGCTCAAATTGGAATAAGATGAGAGAGTACCTTGATCGGAGGTCATGTGTGTCGTTGCGCCGGTGTTCATGTACCAATTTGAATCCAGTTGCGTCAACCCAAATGTGTGCATTGCGGCCTCAATATCGGTGGGTGTGGGGCCTGCTGCATGGTGGGCTTGCGGAGGCCGGGGCCCAAGAATCCCAGAGTTGGGCTGCTGACCGTAGCTGCTGGAGCTGGAGTTGCTGGGCCACTGGCCAGTGGGCCGCCACTGCTGATTATTGGGCCTGAAAGGCTGGCCAGCCCACTGGCTGCTGGAATTCGCTGGGTAGTAGGGGCTGCTGGCCCACGGCCCATTTCCCCAGCCCCACTGCTGGGACTAGGGGGCGGTGGGCCACTGTTCACTGGACGGGGCCCACTGCCTGCTTGCTGACCAATGGAACCACCACCGGAACAGCCGCGTTTGCCCCCGCGATTTTTGTTATTATTCTTACGATTATTTTTGCTGCCACCATGAGTACGGTTTTGGCCCGAATTTTCAACAAAACCCGAAGAACTTGGGGAGGACACCATCATGACGACGGGGTTTGCTCCGGTAGCCGCCTTTTTAACCAAATCGGCTTCTTCCAAAGTAAGCATGGAGCGGGCTTGATAAAAGGCGGGAAGAGGGTTGCTTTGACGTAGGAGAGTGCCAACGCCATTATAGGCCTCCGAAAGGTCGACAACCAATTGTAGAACCAAACGATTATTTGTGACAGGTGCGCCCACATTACGGAGTTGATCTGCCAACTCCTTAAGTTTCTTGCAATAGGCAGATACGTTTGGAAATTCTTCCATGCGAACTAGGGAGAATTCCTGCTCAAGTATGACGGCACGTGACTGTTGGTTATCTTGGAATATGTCACGTAATCTATTCCAAGTAGCCATAGCCGTGGTATCTGGCTCAATAATCGTTTGTAAAAGGTCAACCGAAATAGTGGAATAGATCCAATGGAGAACGGTAGCATCAAGGGTAATCCATAGCTGAGGATCCTCCACGGGAAGAGGTGTAGCGGGAGGAATGATATGATGGATAACTTGATGGGAGATAGCGTGTATTTTAAACAATTCTGCCCACGTCGCATATTGGACGTTTTCCATCTCAAGTACAATAGGGATACTGTTCTTGACGTTAGAAACCATAAGGGCATGATGATAATTGTTCTTAGACATATTGAAAGAACAAAGAAGGGGGGGAAATTTGGGAAAAGTAAGAGAGATTTTGAGAACGGAAGACTAATTTCGGAAGAGAAAAACCCGAGGGGGGGGGGGGTTTCGGCTGAGAATGAACAAAATTTGGGAGAGAACATTTTTTGTAAGACCTAGTCTCTTGATACCATGAAAGAAATAACCCCCTTGATTATTTTCATTAATTGAGAAGGTATTTATACAAGTTACAAAATAGGAGAATCATATTCCTATTCTATTCTAAAAATCTTATTCTACCATAATTCTAACTATACAATTATGGTAGGTGTATCATCCTAATTTAGGTAACAAATACATTACAATATACATCAAATATATGTTCCATATATACAAGATTACATTCTGTAATATGTCCGCTATTGGGCTTCTGTGGACTGGCAGTGGGGCTTGTGGATCGGCAATGGTCGTTCTCGTGGATCGGCAAAGTTGGCTATCGTCGCCAATAGGTCGACTATCGCTTTGCTCCATTTGCCTGTGATATACACTGCTGTATATTGGATGTATATCACATGTATATTGCTATGTTTAACAAAATTTAGAAATCCTAAAATGTTGAAACTAAAGAACTTAAGAGGCTGCACCAATATTGCTTGGACATTCGTTTGGGGGGCTTATAGTTCAGTATTACATTGCAAATATTAGAAGAGAAGCAGTAAAAAGTAATCATTTTTTGTTATTGGATGCCAAACATTACTAGTTACCTCATAGATTAATTTCAATGGAAGTTATTCCTGCTATGAACGCAAGTTATTCCAAGCAGGAACTTAAGAAGGAGGAATATATGTCTTTGTTCACTTGGAGCTATGGTTTGAGACATTTTATGGTTAATTAGACCTTGGTCGATTAAACTATCGAGTGAATAGCAAACACTTATTTTTTTGCCAAAAACAAGATGAAAACACAGCAGATTTGTTGCTATCTCTCTCTTTTGATAAGAAAATTGGTTTAAGCACAATCCAGCTTTACATAAGCAAATTCAATGACGAGTTTTTTGAGTTTTGCTTTTCCTTAATTGACTTTATTGATTAATTGATAAGCCAACTAATAACCGACCGATGACCGTTAACTCCAAACAGAACTAATCGATATCTTATTGGTTGGTTATCGGATTAATATATTCAAAAATCAAAAATTGATAAGCCGAACCGCTCGATAAGCACTCCTAGGAAGAGAGGCTGTTTCAGAATATTTCCAATATTCCGTATTTTCAAAAATTGCTCACGAATAACAAGAGCAAAGTTAACAGCAATAAATTATCTTTCAATTTCCAACTGTTTAGCTAGTATGAATTTTTAGTACCATTCTTGGAAGCTATAAATTTAATTGGTAAACTTGGGAACAAATAATATGCTTTGCCAAGAACCACACAAGCTCAAGAGGAAGGGACCGGAAATAATGTAACCTGAGCAAGTTAGGAAAAGTAATTTATATTTTATGGAAACTACTTCTGAGGTAGTGCCTTGCCGGCCAAGTAATTATAATTTTGTTAGTTCTGTGCTATTAGAGGAAAAGATCTTGTAGGATCTGTAGGAATCTTTTTATGGTAAGCTAGAAATTTTGGTGATTGTTATTTTAATATCTATCAATTTATTTCCTTGTTTCAGAGACCATAGTAATTGTACTGTGATATGATTAGGTATGGCAAACGGTGCGGTGCAGGGCGGTTGCTGGTCAAATTCGTGAAGACTCCAACCCCCCCGCATAACAAAAATTTCTGCTTTCAACCCGCCAGCCCCACCCTACCCCGCCCGTAAACCCAACCCGCATATTTTCTTATCCCCCCCCCCCCCTTGTAACTAAGTTTCATATTAAAAATGGAATTCATAACAGTGGCTTGATGAATATGATTCTGTACAAAATTTACTTGATACCGAAGTTGTAATATTTAAATTGTTAAGGAATCAATTGTTTTATTATAATTTTAAGCTGAACTGCAAATTTTATAAATGAGCAAAAAATTATATGTTGATGACATCATCCTCACCACATCATTGTCATCCGGACCATCCGGTCGTAAACTGTGATGAAACGTTCAACCTGATCGTAAAGTCCTCAACCATCCGGACCGTCCTCAGCATTGCCATATCCAAGTCTTGGCCCATTCATCAGCTTGATGTCAAAAATATCTTCTTATATGGGGATCTTCATGAAACGGTATATATGCATCAGCCTATGGGTTTCAGTGATCCTATCCTATTCATCCGGATTATGTGTGTTTGTTGTGAAAATCGCTCTATGGACTGAAACAGGATCCTCGAGCATGGTACCAGCGGTTCGCCGATTATGTCTCCTCTATCGGTTTTTCACACAACAGATCCAATCATTCCCTGTCCATCTACAACAAGGGTACATACATGTCTTACCTATTATTATATGTTGATGACATCATCCTCACCACATCATCTGATACTCCCCGTCGGTCCATTATGTCTCTCCTTTCCTCTGAGTTTGCTATGAATGATCTTGGATCTAACTCAACGCCAAAAGCTAGCTTGTAGGATGAGTATTAACAGTAGTAGAATCCATGTATAATCTCATCACCATAATTATAGATATTCTGTATATATTTAGATTACACAATTATGGTAATCCTAGGATACTTATGGTAAATCTAAATTTGTATTGTATTAGGATTCCTCTTGTACTACTATATATACATTGTATTAATGCAAAGGCTCATCAAGGAGATTAATACATGGTATTAGAGCCAATACCCTAAACCATCTATTCATCTGCGCCGTCCCTCTCCTTTCTCGGCCAAGTAATCAATTTTCTTTTCTCTTCATTCATGTTTGCTTCCCAACCAACAGTAATCCATTACTATGTCTTCATAATCAACCTCCACCTCATCTGTTGTCGATCCCAAACCCTCATTTTCACCCTCCACTCACCCAACTCTCATGATCACAAACATCAAGAACTTCGATCACATTACGGTTCCAAAATTTTCTTACTTTGCTTCAAGAAGTTGAGTTAATGCACCATCAATTTGAGCAAATACCTCCTCTTTGGAGACGCTTCCGTCCACCTGAAATTAAAATAACTCAGAACAGAGCTAAAAGGATAAAAGTTTTGTTGGAACTTGTATGGAATTAAGAAGAAATAAAGTGATCAACGGACAGAAAATTCGAATCAAAAGTTACAACTTTTCACAAAGGTTGTAACTTTTCAGAACAATTACAACCTTTGGTATGAATGGTTGTAACTGTTCATATGCTACTCTATATAAAGAAGGTTGATCACTTGGTTGAAGATATACACAACAAGACAGGAAAAACTACAATCAATAAGTTTTTTCACAATTAATGATTTAAGATTGTGGCTTCTACTTCTTCTTCTTCTTCTTCTTCAAAACAAGTTTCTGAAGAACACATATAGTAAATTCGCCAGAAGTGAAGTTCTTGTGCTAGAACTCTCACTTGGATAGTTGTATCCTCTAGACAGACGTCCGTAAAACTGCAACACAAGTGGGGGCGGATTTTTGTCTTAGGACACTGCATCAAGCAGGCCTCTATCAACACCAAGTTAGTATGTGTTTTCAATTTACTGAATTCATTGTTGTTGATTTCAAGTTATTTTGAGTTATTATTATGTTATTGTGCTCAATTAATTTCATCATTGATGATACTAGATTGACACTAACAATCTAAGATAAAAATTACTATTCAAAAAAAATCAGATTTTTTTCTCTGATTTGTTGAGGTTGCAAAATTTTTCAGAGAATTCAATTTCCTGATTTGCAAAGATGGATCAATCTGGATTGTCAATGGTGAAAAACCATGTTGAGAAACCTGAGAAATTCAAAGGTTTTGATTTCAAATGCTGGCAACAGAAGATGTTGTTCTACTTGACAACTCTTCACGTGGCAAACGTATTGATTACTGAGGCTCCTATGGCTTTGCCAGAAGGAGAAGGGGAGAATACTTCGATTGATGCGGAGAAGGCTGAAATACATTCAAACTTGGGAAAGTCAGGAGTTTCCTTGCAGAAACTATATTCTCAATGCCTTGGATGATTCTCTCTACGACATCTACTCCACGTTCAGAATGACAGGGGAGTTGTGGCAATCGTTGGAGAACAAGTACAAAACTGAGGTTGCTTGTTCCAAAAAGTTCGTCATCGGAAAGTTTCTGAACTTTAAGATGAGTGATGCCAAGGCAGTTGTCAAGCAAGTGGAGGAACTCTAAATCATTGTTTATGAGTTAGAGGTTGAAGGTATGGGTCTTAACCCGAATTTCCTTGTTGGTGCTATAATTGAGAAATTACCTCCCTCATGGAAGGATTTTAAGGTTTATCTTAAGCATCTAACCGAGGAAATGAATTTTGAGCAATTGGTTCTGAAAATTCGAGTTGAAGAGGATAACCGGAAGAATGAAAAGGCAGATGTTGTTTCATTGGAGCCTAATGCCAACATGGTTGAAGGCAATGCTTCTAAGGCCAAGTTTCAGAAAGGCAAGGGCAAATTTAATGGTGCCAAGCCATCAAAATATGCAAGTCATCCTCATAAATCTGTAGTGAAATCAAATGAAGTGCTTGGTTTAATTCATAGTGATTTATGTGATTACCAAGCAACCCATCTCGTGGAGGAAAGAATTACTATATATCATTCATAGATGATTGCAGTAAATTTTGTTATGTATACTTAATACATACCAAAGATGAGGCTTTGAACATGTTTAAAACATACAAAGCAGAAGTGGAAAACCAACTTTGACAAAATAATTAAGATTCTAAGGTCAGACAGAGGTGATGAATATCAATCAAATGAGTTCAAAGAATTCTGTTCTACTCATGGTATAGTTCATCAAACCACTGCGTCATATACTCCAAAACAAAATAGAGTTGCCGAACGTAAAAATAGAACATTGAAGAATATGATGAATTCAATGTTGATTAGTTCGGGTGCACCCCTTAGTCTATGGGGTGAGACGTTAATTACTGCAAATATGATATTGAACAAAATTCCTCAAAAGAAAAATGAACAATCTCCCTATGAGTTATGGAGAGGAAGATTGCCTACTTTCAAACGGATGAAAGTGTGGGGTTGCCTAGCGAAAGTTCAAGTTCTCATACCAAAGAGAACTAAACTTGGACAAAAAATGGTGGATTGCATATATATTGGTCATGCCATTAATAGTGCATCATATAAGTTTTTGGTGTATCATTCCGATGTTGAAGGTATTCACAAAAACACACTTATGGAATCTGCTGAAGCTGAATTTTTTGAGGATATTTTTCCTTACAAAGACAAGGATAAAAGTGTTCCTAATCATAAGAAAAGGACACTGCCTCAAGATGAGTCAAATCAAAACACTAATAATGATGAAAATCCTACTTCATCTGTTCAAGAAAAAATCTCTGAACCACGGAGGAGTAAACGTGGGAAAATTTCCAAAGATTTTGGACTGGACTTCATGACCTTTTCCGTTGAAGGAGAACCTCAAACATATAAGGCTGCTATGGAATCATCCGAAGCACCTTATTGAAAAGAGGCAATTCAAAGTGAGGTAGAATTCATTGTGCAAAATAATACATGGATATTGGTTGATCTCTCTCCGGGACAAAAATCACTAGGCCATAAATGAATTTTCAAACGGAAATTAAGGCCTGATGGTACTATAGAAAAATACAAAGCTCGTATAGTAGCCAAAGGGTTTCGAGAAAAAGACGGTGTAGATTTCTTTGATATCTACTCACCAGTAACGAGAATTACGTCTATAAGAACGTTAATTGCTATAGCGGCGATTCACAATTTGGAAATACACCAAATAGATGTGAAGACCGCATTCTTGAATGGTGAATTAGATGAAGAAATTTACATGGAACAACCAGAAGGGTTTGTTGTTAAAGGTCAAGAACGAAAGGTTTGTAAATTGATTAAGTCTTTATACGGACTTAAACAAGCTCCAAAGCAATGACATGAAAAGTTTGATAATACGTTATTATCAAATGGTTTTCAAATAAATGAATGTGATAAATGTGTCTACATTAAACAATGTAAAGATGCATGTGTCATTATATACTTATATGTTGATGATATGCTAATTATGGGAACGGATAAAGATGTAATTAACCAAACTAAGAAGATGTTGCATGCCGCTTTTGATATGAAAGATATGGGAATAGCAGATGTCATTCTTGGTATTAAAATTCAAAAGAATTCTGATAGTTACATCTTAACACAATCCCATTATGTTGAAAAGGTCCTCAGAAAATTTGGACACTATAATGATCGACCGGTTGTTACACCATTTGATCCCGCTAGTCACCTTAAAAAGAATGAAGGTGAAAGTGTCTCAATTGGAGTATACACAAGTTCTTGAAAGCTTGATGTACATAATGAATTGTACGAGACCGGATTTAGCATACACAGTGAGTCGACTAAGTCGATACTCACATAATCCTGGAAAGGATCATTGGTTTGCACTAAGACGAGCACTCCGATATCTACAGCATATAATGAACTATGAATTGCATTATACAAAATATCCTCCTATGTTAGAAGGATATTGTGATGCTAATTGGATGTCCAACCAGTCGAAAAGTAAGTCCATAAGTGGTTATGTATTTACACTTGGTGGAGCGTCGGTATCTTGGAAATCATCAAAGCAAACGGTAAATACGTGATCAACTATGGAAGCAGAGTTTGTAGCCTTAGACAAAGCTGCCGAAGAGGCAGAATGGCTCAGAAACTTTCTAGAAGGAATTCCGTTGTGGACAAAGCCTGTAACAGCCATTTGCATACATTGTGATAGTATGGCTGCCCTGACGAGGGCAAAGAATCAGATATACAATGTCAAGTCGAGACATATAAGGTGACGTCATAATACAATACGAAGCTTGCTAAAGAATGGAATTATTTCCATTGATTATGTGAGATCAAAGGACAATATAGCGGATCCTTTGACAAAAGGACTTAACAGAGAGCAAGTCGTATTTACATCGAGGGGAATGGGCTTAAAGCCAACACAATGAGTCATTAACTGGCGGAAACCTAACCTATCATAATTGGAGATCCCGTGGTTTAAGTTCAATAGGAAAACTAGTTGGGGAAGACTCAAGGAGCATAAAACACACATATGCTCATTCCTATGGTGTACTAAGTGTGTTAATCCGTTGATGTTTTAAGGGTTGAATCTTATTCTTAATAATACTAAAAGCCTATGGTGGGATAGTACAGACTATTCTTGTTTGGTATTACCTATATGAGATTGATGTGGGGTCGCATCTGGGAGAACCGATATGGCTACGTTCTCTAGAAAATCTCACGAAGAAGGAGTTGTTCACGACCGAAATGAACACAACCATAAGAATTGAAATATGTTGATATGATCTGTGTGATACTTGTTGTCTTGATTTACTATAAAATGTGAATAGTTCAAGACATTTTGTTCACTATTTCACAAAGTAGATCCGATAGGTATTCACTACGAACGGTTCAAGTCCAGCAGACACCTTTTCCGATGCATGTCATATCGCGTTGTTCAGAAATAACGACAAGTTCCTTATTATCTTATTTTCTATCCAAATGTGGGGTATTGTTGATGTTTGAATAGAAAATGTGGGGTATTGTTGGAACTTGTATGGAATTAAGAAGAAATAAAGTGATCAACGGACAGAAAATTCGAATCAAAGGTTACAACTTTTCACAAAGGTTGCAACTTTTCAGAACAATTACAACCTTTGGTATGAATGGTTGTAACTGTTCATATGCTACTCTATATAAAGAAGGTTGATCACTTGGTTGAAGATATACACAACAAGACAGGAAAAACTACAATCAATCAGTTTTTTCACAATTAATTATTCAAGATTGTGGCTTCTACTTCTTCTTCTTCAAAATAAGTTTCTGAAGAACACATATAGTAAATTCGCCAAAAGTGAAGTTCTTGTGCTAGAACTCTCACTTAGATAGATGTATCCTCTAGAAAGACGTCTGTAAAACTGCAGCACAAGTGGGGGCGAATTTTTGTGTTAGGACACTGCATCAAGCAGACCTCTATCAACACCAAGTTAGTATGTGTTTTCAATTTGCTGAATTCATTGTTGTTGATTTCAAGTTATTTTGAGTTATTATTATATTATTGTGCTCAATTCATTTTATCATTGATGATATTAGATTGACACTAACAAGTTTAATATTGAGAAATGATAAGAACACGCTCATGCACGCGTATGGAAAGAAAGGACATACAGTCCCCTTGTTCAGTGAAGAAAAAGAGAATAGTAAGCAAAAGGGAAGTCCTTAATTAAGTATGTTTCCCTTCAGATTGTTTGGTATGAATGGAGAACTAAAAAGGATCTGCTCTTCCTTTCGTCAAATTGAAGGAAGATTAATAATGTTAAGATAAAGATGATGTATAGCCCTTTTGATTTGGCTTCCCTTATTGTTTCTACCCAATGCATTCTAAATTGTTTTCACTGTCTAAATTCCTTTTAAACAAAATCTCGGGAACCATCTGTTGAGAATATGATCTAATATTAAAAGTGTGTTCTATCTAACAGCTTAAGCTTTTAAATCAGATGGTCACACACTTCAATATGGTATCAGAGCAGGCCAAAGGTTCTGGGATCGAATCTCACCGCCACCCATTATCAAAAAGAATTTCCACGTGCTTGGACCATGAAAAAAAATCAGGTCTGCACGTGAGGGAGCGTGTTGAGAATATGATCTAATATTAAAAGTGTGTTTATCTAACAGCTTAAGTTTTTAGATCAGATGGTCACACACTTCAATACCATCAATAACACCAAAAATTATCAAGCATAAAAGCGAGGAACAAGTTAAAAGTATCTCTTTTGACCATGAGTATGTCACATGCTATGTATATTTGGGGAAGTAATCTGTCCATTCACATGTTTCAATCTGCATTCTGGAGTGAAGCAATTGCACAAATCTGTTGAACAAAGAATAAGTGGACTGTAATATCTTTGTACAGTGAGAGAACTGATTCCACATTTTGATGGTGAGTGTGCAGACGCAGCTTCACCTGTAAATGGTAATTTTAAAAAGAAATAAGAGAAAACATGCTGATTACAACATAAATTTCTGGATACAGAAAACAATACTTAAGTCATTCATCTACAAGGCGACCTGAGTAAGCAAGGGAAAAGGAAAATGAAAATAGACAAGGAAACAGCAAAAAGGACTGAATTAGTTGTAGAGAAAAACTCAAGACCGGCAACAAAATTTCCAGAAGAAAGGAGAAACATGGGATTCTTTACAATTTTACTTTTTTTTTTTTGGGGGTGGAGGGTGTGAAAGAAAAGGGAGGATAGATTATAAATGGTTTGATTAAACGGTCGAAAAACATTCCATGGGTCAAACAGGAGGCAACTGTTAATTAAGAACCAAACAAGTTTATATGAAATAAAAGCTTCATACAAAGGGAAAACCATCGATATTTAAAATATGGAAGAAATGTGATTTTGGTCCCTCAGTTATTCGAAAATTGTAATGTTGGTCCTCATTATATACGACTAAGCCCATTTAGCCTTCAATTAGTTAAAAACACATACTTTAGTCCCTCTACTAAATAACTACTAAACCATACAACTACTCACTTTTTATGCTAAGAAATGTATTTTGATATTTTTAGTTTGTATTTTATGCTAGAGGAGGAACCAAAAGAGCACACTTCTCTCAATTGAAGGCTAAATATGCTTAACCGGAATACAGAGACCAAAAGCGCATTAATCTCTCTAAAAGAATTTTCAGGTAAAATTTGAAGGCATGATCTTCTATACTATTCCATTTCGTCCTATAGATACGACTTTAACTAGAAAGAGGTTGAAGAAACTATGAGGGATATCAAAAGCAGAACCTCACTTCCAGAAGAATGAAGAGGTCTGGCTGGACACTGAATTCTTTGAGAGCTACTGCTTGAGACGAGCTCCGAGGGTATCCATCTAAAAGCCAACCCTTCTCTTGAGAGTCTGGACGCATCAACCGCTCTTTGACCATCTGAATCAAGGAATTAATTATAACTCATGAATACACCAATGTTATCTGATGACCTCTCCAACGTATATAACAAGCATGCTAACAAAAGCAGGAATCAGTATGCACTATGCAAGGTAAACCTACCGTTACAACTATTTCATCTGGTACCAATTGTCCTTTATCCATAAATTCCTATGCTCGTCTTCCGTTTTCAGTGTCTGCAGCAATTTCAGCCCTCAATAAATCTCCAGCGGCGATATGCACCAAATCATACTGCACATATGAGCTCCACGAAATTCAAATTGTTTCTTCTCAGAGAGTAATACATAACAAGGAAAATGGGCAATAAAGGAGCAACTAACATCCTCACAAGTACGGAATGGCAAACAAACTAACAACAACAACAACATACCCAGTGATATCCCACATAATGGGGTCTGCGGAGGGTAGAGTGTACGCTGCCTTACCCCCTACATTGGGAGGTAGAGAGGTTGTTTCTGATAATGGCAATCAAACTAAAGCTAAATTAATCAAAGTATGCAAAGAATGTGAGTTCAAATAGCCCTATCATTGAGTCCTTTATACAGAGAAGAGAACATATCAATTTTAGAGGAAACCAAGATGAGGATTCTAAATAAACAAAGACAAAGAGACTAGGGAACAAGGTACTAGTGAATTGTAGTAGAACAAGCATAGGAAAAGTTCTTGTTATGCTACAGAACAAGCTAAATATGTGGCACAGATGCTAGAAAAAAGCTTTTCAAGTTGAGCCTAGTAACAGCCTAACAGGAGAGTGTTATATGGTTATCTTAGTTTACAAGATTGCAGAGAAATCTACACCCCACCACCCACCACCCACCACCAACCCAAAAAAAGGGAAGAAAGACTAGAATTGCAAATGGTCAGCCTGCGTGCACCTAAAGGATTTAAATTGCAAGCACATTTTTATCCAATAAAATAAGATGTGCAGATGATACATGTGCAGATGATTACGATGGTTAACCGAGTGGCTATGCTTGTGTATCAGCTTAAAAGATGATGATAATTGTGTGTTTTTAATGACTCTGGGAGAAAAGGTATATTAGACCACGACTTGCAAAGTTCGCAACGAGAGAAGAAAGGATGAAATACATAATGTGGAAATTACCCTGCTATCTCTGTCCTCATTCCCCTCAACATCTGACAATATATGACTAGGTATCACAAATATTGAGTACTACCAAGGGACACACAAGATGTTGCCAGTTACTTTTCACAGTTCACAATGTATTAGTGTTTGACCCAATTTAGACTTGCGGATAAATTTGTGAACTTCTTTCTGAAGTGGATACACTGAGGAAGCAAAATAAACAAAAAGCCATCAGTCTGAAAATGCAGAGACCATATAATAGACCACGACTGTTCTTACTTCAAACTTCACATCTTCTCCTGCAGGAGTGTCTTATCCCAACTCCTTAACTAGCCAACTAAACCTGTATAAGAGCATATTCCCACACATTCTATTATTGATGTTGATCTTAATGTATGCCAAATTTTCTGGAAACTGAATGTCCATTTGATTTCCTAAATTACAGGCATCTAGATATTTGTGAGCCTGATGCAGGAGAGAGCACCTTATACAGGATTCCGAAGATCTAGAAAAGCGGCAGTTAACATGCTTAGATGCTTTTACTGTGGGAGAGGATTATCTTCATGCCTAGCGCAACTTAAAGTTTGTGATCACTCTTTTTTTTTTTCCGATGAAGTAAAGTTTGTGATCACTCTTTGAAGATATCATGCACATTAGCAAAAGCTTATAGGATTCCACACATTACTGTATGTTCATGATATTTCTTCGGTTAACCAGTTTCATCATTTTGCCTACTTAAATTAACTGCTATGTAAGTCATTTCAAAACACAATCTCTGCCAAAAACTAGTTATTAGCAACTTAATCTCTAGAATATTCAACTAAGACAATAATCTAAAAAAAATTCACATACAGGCATTGCAACAGAGAATTTAACATCAAATTTCAGTTGCACCCCACCTCACCCCACTATCCTATAGGTAAACAAATTATAGAAAAGATCAAACCTATGCCTTTGGATAGGGAAAAGAATCATTACCTTCTTAGTAATGAGCTCACATTGTGCATCTTTATCAGAAGCTGGAGCTCCCGATATCATTATCCTCAAAGGTTCTTGCTTTTTTGCACACCCCACAACCTAACACTCAGCCCTACACAAAATTATACCAAAAAAAACAATCAATCAATCAACTATGCCATAATGAATCAACTACATCTCAAAGTAAACATCTTCAATACATATTTATATAAAAATTCAACCTGTTACTGTGCACCCACTAATTAAAAATTCTAAATTTAACTTAAAAATCAAAAGGGTATCAAAAGAATTGCAAGACGTACCAAGAAACTGGAACTATTCGTTAATGGGATTTTCCGGCATTGAGTTTGGAGAAGGGTATGATTTGGATGAAGTGAAGATGATTTAGAAAATGGTAAGTGGGAAGTAATTGGCAGCTGAAGAGAAGAAGATATTGTTGGAATAGGTAAAGCCACGACATGAATAGTAAATAACTATTACAGTAAGCATAAACAATAATTAGGATATCAATAAATTGTTAATATCTTGATCTTGAATGAAACTTCAAATATAGAACTTGTATTCGGAAATACAAGAACATGAACTGCTATTCTTGTGGCTTGTAGATCCACTGAGAATACGAATGGTTATAGTCATTCGTCTGTTAAGTTACCACCTGAACCACTTAACAATCAATTAGATAAACCACATCACTATCGGCTTTACGGAAGTGTGGACAATAGTCTCCCAAGATGAAACTGCAAACTATCAAGTGTGCAAAGCCTACACAAATGATCTCAGCGAAGAACATGAATAATGAAGATCGCTAAGAGAAGGATCGCTTATCAGGAAAATCTGATCTCTTTGTGGTGTTGTATACTTGTTTTTTCTGTTCATATGTGCATATATGTTCTCATGTTCATCTATAGAATTGAGCCAAGGCTTCAATTTATAGGTGTGCAAGATGGCCTCTTCAAGTGCCCCACAATGACAATCAATTGATATGTTATGGATGACATTTAACCCCAAGTAATGCAGCAACATAATGGTCCAAGTAATGTCCATTATTTGGTGGTTTCAATGCCATTGACGCCCCCTCAACAGCCAAGACTTTTGGGATTCCGTCGAGCAGTCACTGCCCATGAAGCGTCGCGGCTCTGCCGCGTTAGCGTCGCAGCGCTAATTCAACCAGAAAGCCGACGAAATTACTGACAGTCAAGCGCCGCGCCGCGCCGCTACTAGGGGGCACCGCGGCCCAGTCCGGGAGCCGTCGCGGCCCTTCTCGGCTCCGCGGCCCTTTTTCGACCCGTTCCATCTTACACCTCGCACAATCCTTCATCCGTTTACCAACGTGGAACACTTGTCATTTAGCAAATAACCATCCATCATTCTATGTCTCAAACATTTCACTTACGTACCAATATCTCTTTCATTAACGAAATTTACGATACTTGGCACTAAGATTGCACGTGTGTGGAAATGATATTTTCGACGTGCGGGGCTCAATTGTTCGAGTCATAAATAATGGGATAAACTTAATTCCACATTAGTAAATTTCCAACAGATATTGATGATGAGGAAGGCTTGTTTGGCTTTGAAGAGACTGATGTGAAGCTCAGTGTGCAGCACGAAGCCATGGCACTAATGCACTGAGTAATTTGTATAGACATTTGGGACTAATTTTTTACATATTTAAATTTGAAGTAAATTATTTAATTTTTTATGTTATTTTCAAATTTCTTCTATATAAGAAAAAGTACAGCAAAGTTGAATTTCAAACCAAGAAACAAAATCTCAACCATAGAAAATTCACAAAAGAAAGAAAGACATTTGTGGCCATTATCTACTTCATTCATGGTATGTTGGGTTGGGTTAATGAAACATTGAAACCTAACATAAAGCTAGCTCTTTGTGCAGCTAGTTAGGAACAAGTTTGACTAGTAGATTCTTTCTTGTGCTAAGAATTATCAAACTTTCGTATTATCATTTGGACAAGTTAGAAAAAATATTTGTTTGTGCTTTTTGTTTGTTAAATCAAATCATACACTTTTTGCATTCGAGAGTGCAAATAAAACATTATATTCAATTCTAATTTAGCCAGATTTTATTTTTTATGAATATCTAAAATGTGATAACTTGCATTTTCTTCCTATGAGAACTAACAAGAAAGGTTGAAGTTATAATACAACATGCACCAGTGGTCTAGTGGTAGAATAGTACCCTGCCACGGTACAGACCCGGGTTCGATTCCCGCCTGATGTAAACAGAGTGCTGTGATGATAACTGCGCAATGGGTGAGATTTGGGTCTCTACCAAGTCTGATATCAGACGATAAAATGTCGCATCTGAGCCTCTTTTATTTTTAAAAAAAGCACAATGTGAAACTTTTCTAAAAATGAGATTATGGAGTTCATACTAAAAAGTAAAAACAAAGCAAATAGGCAATGCTAAAAAAAAGAGAGACTGTATGAGCATTTATTTTCAATAATAATTATTGTAGGTGTACATTTTCTTTTTAAGTGAGTGTAAAATGGTAACCATCAAGGATTATAGCTAGGGATGACAATTGGGCGGGGCGGGTACCCCCTCCCCCGCACCCAAGTCTGATACCAGACGATAAAATGTCGCATCTTGAGCTTTTTTTTTCTAAAAAGCTCAATGTGAAACTTTTCTAAAAATGAGATTATGGAGTTCATTTTCTTTTTAAGTGAGTGTAAAATGGTAACCATCAAGGATTATAGCTAGGGATGACAATTGGGCGGGGCGGGTACCCCCTCCCCCGCACCCAAGTCTGATACCAGACGATAAAATGTCGCATCTTGAGCTTTTTTTTTCTAAAAAGCTCAATGTGAAACTTTTCTAAAAATGAGATTATGGAGTTCATACTAAAAACAATAAACTCTGAGCAATGGGTGAGATTTGGGTCTCTACCAAGTCTGATATCAGACGATAAAATGTCGCATCTGAGCCTCTTTTATTTTTAAAAAAAGCACAATGTGAAACTTTTCTAAAAATGAGATTATGGAGTTCATACTAAAAAGTAAAAACAAAGCAAATAGGCAATGCTAAAAAAAAGAGAGACTGTATGAGCATTTATTTTCAATAATAATTATTGTAGGTGTACATTTTCTTTTTAAGTGAGTGTAAAATGGTAACCATCAAGGATTATAGCTAGGGATGACAATTGGGCGGGGCGGGTACCCCCTCCCCCGCACCCAAGTCTGATACCAGACGATAAAATGTCGCATCTTGAGCTTTTTTTTTCTAAAAAGCTCAATGTGAAACTTTTCTAAAAATGAGATTATGGAGTTCATACTAAAAACAAAGCAAATAGGCAATGCTAAAAAAAAAAAGAGACTGTATGAGCATTTATTTTCAATAATAATTATTGTAGGTGTACATTTTCTTTTTAAATGAGTGTAAAATGTAACCACCAAGGATTATAGCTAGGGATGGCAATTGGGCGTGGCGGGTACCCCTTCCCCCGCACTCGTACCCGCCAGAAAATTTTATACCCGCCACCCGTGGCGGGTACAATTTTCAACATCCGCCTAGGCGCCCGTATTCCTAAATTCACACCCGCTCCACCACCCAAGTGGATATCCGTCACCCGCCAATACCCGCCTACCATATTTTGTAATCAATTCATTTGTGATCAATTATTGATCAACATGATCCCAAAAATTCAAATTCCAAAAAATATGCCAAATATTTGAGTCAAGAATCAATATTGTCACGGTCTCATTTTCTTTGGGAGAGAGGGAGGAGAATTCCGGATGTTTTCACCATCAGAATTCTCCATTTTTTTCACCTCTTCCCCCTTACAACAAAGAATCAAGAAAACAAAATTTTCAAGAAAACCCAAAAATTATTCACCCAAATAGCTATATATTACAAATGTAGACAAAACTCAGATATTATTTCAGCTATATAAGCTAAAGTTTTTCAATTGAACTCCACAAACCTAATAGGTAAAACTTAACAAATGCACAAAAATTGACCTCACCAAGACAACCCCAAAGCACAAAGCAAAGACATCAATATTTCCTAATATTTCTCGATCAGCATCTCCTTTAAAGAAAAAGGCAGAGACGTCGAGAATGAGAGAGAGAGGAGAGACGATGTGAAGGGGAACGAGAGAGAGAGAGGGAGGCGTGAAGGCATGAAAGACTGAAGAGGAGTAGGGTTTTGAATTTTGTTGGAGAATGAGAGACTTGTCGTGACTTATGGGCTGAAGGCACGACTTATGGGCTGCTAATATTTTTGGCTTGGGGCGGGTATAAGGCGGGCGGGTAGCCGGTTGGATGCGGGGCGGATATGACTGCAAATCCACCACCTACCCGCCTACCCGTGATGGGTACATTTTCAATACACATACCCGCCTATTACCCGCCAAAGTTATACCCATATCCGCCCTAACTGGGACGGGTGCGGTGCGGAATCCGCAAAATTATACCCACATGCCATCCCTAGTCTTAAGTTAGGAGTATATCTTTTTCAAGTTGCGCATGGTCTCTAAATATTAGCTAGTTGTAATCATGGTAGCAAAATTGTAATATAGTTAATTATAAATAAAAGGTCAAATCCATCTATAGTCCCTTGTGGTCTTCAATTTTTTTTCACTTAAACACCTTAATTAAACCTTGTTTTATTTAGACACCTGAGGTAGGACCCGATTGTGCCATTTGGATACTTTTAGTTGACTTAGTCAAATATGTAAAGAGTGTGTAACACTCTCGTTGATGACATGATAAAATAGTCAATTAACTGACTACATGTGCCATTTGGGTCTGAAATAGTAGTTAAAAATAAATTATGAGAAAAAGAAAAGAAAAAATATTTTTCAACAAAAATAAAAAAAATATTTTCTAAACAAACTTCACATACTTTTCGCCGGAAAAAAATTCTGGTGAATTTTTTATAATTTGTTTTTTACTATATTCTCAGAGAATGTCGGCGGTCTTCATTTTTCCCGGTGGAGGAAGATAACAATTGTGAAAGATTTGTTAATGGTAGAATAAAGATGAAAAAGAAGAAGAAGAAAGAGGAAATAACAACAACAACATACCCAGTGAAATCCCATAATGTGGGGTCCGGGGAGGGTAGAATGTACGCAGACCTTGCTTCTACCTTGGTAGGTAGAGCAGTTGTTTTCGAGAGACCCCGGGCTCAAGACAAAGCACAAGCACAAACAAAGCAAGAGAAACGGTCAGACCCGGATAAGAAATTTAAAGCAGTATAAAAATGCTGGTATCAAAAGCGAATAAGCCATGATAGTGCATTCTGAAAAAGAAGCAGTAACTAACGCAGTTAAATAAGATAAACAAAGCACACTAGAGAACACATAGCAGCAGAAATAAAACGACAGGGGACTATAAAGCAATACTGCGCCTACTAGTATGATAGGCTAAGCGGGCCTACAATAATAACACTACAACTACTAGTTTGTAAGCATAAGTAGGACTACGTCGGACTACCTACTACCCTTCAACCGTAATATGTGTCCTCTAGAACCCTCTATCTAAGGTCATGTCTTCAGTAAGTTGCAACTGCGTCATATCCCGTCTAATCACCTCTCCCCAATACTTCTTCGGCCTACCTCTACGCATTCTGAACCCGTCCATATCCAACCTCTCATACCTCCGCATTGGGGCATTTGTGTCTCTCCTCTGCACGTGCTCGAACCATCTCAACCTCATTTCCCACAACTTATCCTCCACCGAGGCCACTTCCACTCTGTCCCAAAAATTATTATTTCTAAATCTATCCCTCCTTGTATGTCCATCTCAGCATCCTCATCTCCACAACTTTTATCTTTTGGGTGTGTGAAGTCTTGACCAGCCAACACTCCGCCCCATACAACATAGTCGATCTAATCACCACCTTATAGAACTTGCCTTTAAGTTTTGGTGGCACATTTTTATCGCACAAGACTCTAGATGCGAGCCTCTATTTCATCCACCCAGCCCCAATAAGATGTGTGACATCGTCATCAATCTCTCTATTCCCTTGGATAATAGACCCGAGGTACTTGAAGCTTCCTTTATTTGGAATAACCTGAGTACCAAGTCTCACCTACACGCTTGTCTCAAGGTCGCTCTCGTTGTTGAACTTGCACTCCAAATATTCTGTCTTGGTCCTACTCAACTTGAAGCCTTTAGACTCTAGAGTCTGTCTCTAAACCTCCAGCTTGGCATTCACTTCGCTGCGAGTCTCATCAATCAAGAATATATCATTTGCGAATAACATACACCATGGTACCTACCATTGGACTTGTCGCGTCAGTCCGTCCATGACCAAGACAAATAGGAATGGGCTAAGAGCTGATCCCTGGTGCAGCCCCATCGTCACTGGAAAGTGCTCCGAGTCTCCTCCTACTGACGTACCCTAGTCTTGGCTCCATCATACATATCCTTGATCGCCTTAGTGTACGCCACAGGTACACCTATAACCTCCAAACATCTCCATAGAACCTCCCTAGGGACTTTGTCGTGTGCCTTCTCGAGGTCGATGAAAACCATATGTAAGTCTCTATTCCTCTCCCTATACTGCTCCACCAACCTCATAATAAGATGAATGACTTTTGTAGTCGAACGCCCCGGCATAAATCCAAACTGGTTCTCAGAAATAGACATGCCTCTTTTCACCCTCATATCCACGACCCTTTCCCAAACTTTTATAGTGTGGCTTAGTAGCTTGATATCCCTATAGTTGTTGCAACTCTAGATATCACCTTTGTTCTTGTACAAAGGAATCATTGTAGTCCACCTCCATTCTTCGAGAATTCTCGCCGTCTTAAAAATGACGTTAAACAAATCAGTCAGATCAACTGGAGTGGAAGACAAAGGACGGGGCCGAGAATTTATTATTGATCCGAAGAACCACTCCCAAATATGATTATGCTCCCCCTTTGTACTAACAAAAATGAGATTCTTTCCCGGCTTTTTTTTGGTTTAGGAAAGCTGCATTGAAAATGTGAATCACTTCGGAACTCTAGGGGAATGGGCACTCCAAACCTGCCTTGCCTGCGTTCTTCCAAAATTCAACTGGGATCTCATCAGGCCCGATCGCTCGTCCCCTGCGCATCCTTCGAACAACACTCTTAACCTCCTCAACCTTAATACTTCTACCATACCAAAATCCCAGTGCCTACCAGATTGCTCCGTATCTCCCAGCACAATGTCTTTATCATTTTTTTTGTTCAAGAGTTTATGGAAGTAAGACTGCCACCTCCGCCTAATATACGCATCCTCCACCTATACTTTTCCACTCTCGTCCTTGATGCACCTCACGTGATCCAAGTCACGGGCCCTCCTCTCCCTCACCTTGGCTAGTCTGTACAACTTCTGATTCTCGCATTTTGCCTCTAATTCCACATACAAACGTTCAAAAGCTATCATTTTCGCTGTCGTAACTGCTAGCTTTGCCTCTTTCCTCGTCATCTTATACAATTCCCTATTCGTCCACTTCTCCACCTCATATTTTATTTCTACCAATTTTGTATACGTCGCTTTCTTTGCTTGCACCTTCTCTTGAACTTTACTATTCCACCGCTAGTTCCCTCAATGCCCACCACAGCTACCCCCGTGAGACCCCTAACACTTCTCTAGCTACCTCCAGAATGTAATTGGTTGTCCTGTCCCATATACTGGTCGCATCCCCACTACTCCCCAAGCCCCCTTGGCCATTAACCTCTCTCACATCTCCTTTGCACTAGCCATGGTCAAACTCCCCCATTGATTCTTAACCTATCATCCACAACCCTCATCTTCTTCTCCATCTTGATCTCTAAATTCATCACCAAAAGCTTATATCGGGTTGCAAGATACTCTCTCAGAATAACCTTTCATTCTTTACAAAGACTGTTGTCAACCTTCCTAAGGAGCAAAAAGTCTATCTGAGTTTTAGCCACCGAACTACGAAAAGTCACCAAATGTTCCTCCTTCTTCAGGAACCTCGAATTGGCTATCACCATCCCAAAAGCTCTAGCGAACTCCAAAAGTGAGATGCCTCCTCCGTTCCTATCTCCGAGTCCAAAGCCTCCATGCACGTCATCATAATCCTCCGGAAGTGACCTGATATGTCTATTGAAATCCCCTACTACAAATAACTTCTTAGTGGGTGGTATACCTCCCACCACTTTGTCCAAATCCTCCCAAAAATGCCTTTTCTCCTTCTCGTCCAAGACATCCTGCGGCGCGTACGCACTAATAATGTTCATAGTGAACCCTCCAACTACTAACTTAATCGTCATCACCTGTCATTGATCCTCCTAACCTCTACCACCTGATCCCTTAGCTCGTTGTTTACCAAAATGCCTATCTCATTCCTATACTTCGACCTGCTCGAAAATCATAACTTATATCCATCTACATCCTTAGCCTTAGATCCTTCCCATTTGATCTCCTGGACACATGCTATATTAATCCTCTTCTTCTTAATCATAAATAACTCTATGGACTTCCCTGTTAAAGTCCCAATATTTCAAGACCTTATTATCATCATAGCATCTCCCTTATCCCACTTACCCCCTAACCCTCACACCCGTCCCCGACCGAGAACATGACCCTAGTCTACCATCATTCACCAAAGCCACTACAGCAAAAAAAAATACTAGTCAAAGGTTAACATTAACACACATGGAAACCAATACTAAAGCACAAGTTAGCAAGAATCTAAAGGTAAGTCAGGCTAATACAGACCAGAATGATAACAAAGGACAAGAAGAATAAAGGCAAGAATGTAAAGTCAAGATTCAATAAAACGCAACAAACAAAAATTTAACTACAAGGATAAGAACAAATATTGAGTACGGGCAACTGGAGGTACCAACTCCAGGCTGATAGAACCTGTTCACACGCTGAAAAATACTATTCACTGCCTAAAATTATTGTTTCCTGTCGAAAACTACTATTCGCTGCCGGATAACTTTTGTACCCGGATGCTAGGAGGAAGAACGTAGAGATAGAACCCGGATGTACGTCGTGGCAGATATGGTGGTACCTGCAAAAATAGAGCAAGAAAAGAAAAAAAAGGAAAAAAGGGAAGGACCGCTGGAGACTGCTGGAAAAACGTTATCGGTGAAGTTGTGGCGATCGGTGTGGAGGCTTCTGCCGAGGAGCAGTGGGCGGGAGTGGCCAAACGATCAACACAACAGTAGTGGTTCGTCGGAAAACATCTATTATCACTGGAAAACTAAGAATGTCACCGTAGCGACTAAAAAAATCATGTAAAATCAGTCCGTTAGCAAAAGCCAACAACAGATCCCAAAGAATAAAGCCAAACAAAGGTCGCCGGAGTTTTAAAAACTCCGGCCCGATCTGTATCGATCTAGCGAATCGAATGCAAATTCGAAAAGGATCGCTGATGTACGTCGTGGCAGATTTGGTGGTACATGCGAAAACAGAGCAAGAGAAGAAGAAAAGGGGGAGGACCGCCGGAGACTACTGAAAAAAAGCTGTTGGCGAAGTAGTGGCGGCCGGTGTGGAGGCTGCTGCCGAGGAGCAGTGGGCGGTCGGTTGTAGGGAAGAGAAAATAAATAAAAAAAGAATTAAAAAAATCTATTTTTAGCCTTCCCACGTGCCTATTTAATGTGAAAATCACGCATCTTGACAAGCGAGTGAAAAGTGTCTGAATTTCACAGTCAAGCCCTACCTCAAGTGTCTAAATGGAACATGGTTTAGTTGAGATGTCAAAGTGAAAAATCTTGACGACCACAAAGGGTTGTCGATCAGATTGATTTAAATAAAAAGTTCATGATATTCTTGATCAAAGGACAAAGGCAACAAATCAATATTAAGCGAGAACTCAAAAGAGGACAAAGGCATGATTTATTTCGCAATTGGAAGGTATTCCGATGATATTCTTTGTGATGTACTTCCAATGCAAGATTGTCATATCATGTTTAGTCATTCATAATTGTTTAATAGGAATGCAATTCATGATAGGAGAAGGTAGAGAGTTTCTCTTGAGCTAAATAGAAGAAAGTATATATTTGAACCTTTAACTCCATCACAAATTTATGAAGATAAAAAACGTTTGAAAGAAGCAATGAAAAATTTTGAGAGAGAAAAGAATGAGATAAGTGAGGGAGTGCATGTTGATATTCCAAGAGAGAGAAAAGGAGAGGATGCGTTGTGTGAAGAGAATAAGATGTAAGTGAGGAAAATGGTGAACTTGAGAGAAAGAAAAGACAAATGACCGTGAGAGTAAAAAAAGAGAGGAATGGTCGTGAGGTAGAGAAAAAAAATAAAAGAGTTTGACTGAGGTTATTTCTTATTCTAACTCTAACGTTCCTACTTCTTCTTTTAGTTATTTTGATTCTCTTGTAGGTATTCATAGGAAATTTTGCATTGGAGAACCATCATCGAATGAACTTAATCCTAAGGTGACCGAAACTGCATATCTTATGGAGCAAGTGCATGTTAATGAGAAGGATAAAGTTGTGAATCTATCACCAATGAAGAAGGGAAAATGAGGTGATATTGCTACATAAGACCAAATACGATGTGTATAATTGGTTTATTCACTTTCTTGAAATTCCTAGAACACCTAAGGTCATTTTGAAGGTAATGAACTACACTCCTAATTCTTATGTACGTTGGTGACTTTATTAATTTTGAGGATGATAATAAGAGTAACTGTAACCGCGAAGCTCAATCATAAGAGTAATTCGTTAGATTTTGGAATTCAGCATGACATTATTGATTGTGAATAAGTGAAAGCCCAGTTCAATGACTTAAATAAAAAATAATAATTAAGCGAGAAGAAGACATATGTAGAGCAGACAAGAACACTATTATAGACAGTAATTAAATATTACGTAGGAAAATAAGAGAGTAGAGTTGAGGAATTCAGGTGGCAAGGAGCTGGCAATTTTTTGGATTACTAGCGATTTGAGCCTAGGATAGTGCCAAAAAATGTGTTGTATTTTATTCCCTGGACACTTCTTACGCTTTACATCCAATATAATTCCTCTGTTAGCTAGTAATATTTCTACCCTATAAATACTTCATAAGGTCACATATATCCTAGTAAACAGCATGGCTACTAGCAAAGTTGGTATCCTTATCCTCACTCTCTTTCTTCTATGTGGTACGTCTTTTACCTTATGCATCTCTCTTTTTCATTAATCTATAACAAGCATATTTAGTACCAAATACTCCCTCCGTCCCATTTTATATGAGGTTTTTTTACTTAGCACAAAGTTTAAGAAATAAATGAACACTTTTAAAATTTATGGAAACAACCCACAAAAATTTATGTGGCTAGAAATCATTTCATTAAGGATATAAACGTAAATTTAAAATTGAATTGTTACTAAATATGGAAGATGTCATTCTTTTTTTGACTGACTAAAAATGAAAGAGTATCATATAAATTGGGACAGGAGAAATAGTAGTTACTACTTCATAAAACATTTTTTTTGGATAAATTTACTTTTTTTTATCTTTATGAAATTAGCATTGCTAAAAACAAATGGGTAGAGTAGGTCAAATGGTCTGCCCCTTCATTAAATTTAGATACTTGAAACACGTACAAAAAGATGTCATTACATGTTCGTTTCAGAGACGGATATAGCGTTATTGCTCCGGATTCATATGAACTCAGTAATTTGAAAGCAGAATATATAAACTTGTGTTTAAAAAGTCTACAAAAATGGCAACAAATTAATAGTAGGTTTGAACCCACAATTATAGAAATATAATGGGTTCAATGTTAAAAAATTTAAAGGTTAAATCCATAATCTAAAATGAGGATATGTCCCTCTAATTTCCAAAATGTTTTTAAGGTGATTTTCAAAAACTGAAAGAAAAAAAAAACTCTTACAAGGATTAATCATTAATGACTCTATATGTATTGTCTTTGAAATATTGATCTTGCTACTTGGAAGCAGTGTGGAGAAGGCTTCCATGACTTGCCCATTTTCAGGAGCTAATAAGAAATCTTTCCCAAAATGTATCAAATGCTGTGGAGCATCCAAAGGTTTAAACTTTTCTGTAAAGATGGTTCCTTAATTTGTACTGGAACTTAATTAATTACCTTTTCGAGAATTCTTAAAAATGAATATTATTTCACAAATTCCAGTAATTAAATTAAAGTGATCTGGGACTATGTATCACTAAGATGATCTTCTGATATCCCGTTTAATGATGTGATGTATTTTTATTCACTCTTTGTCTAATTAGCATTATTTCTCCTTTGTTTAGAATTGTCTGGCAGTTTTCTTTCTTTAGGTCATATTAATTCAAATTAAAGTCAATCATATGATTGGGTTTCCTTTTAAATGGAATTTGGTCACGGAGAAGAAATCAAACAGAAATAATAGAGTGTGACTTTGATATCGTACAACTAAATGAAATCTAGGAAATGAGTAGAGTTCTAATTAGTCAGAAATCATTAAAAAGAGAGTAACTTTTCACTTATGAAAGAAGAAATTAAAAAAATATAGCCAATCTAAAGTAAAATCAATTTTTTGCTCGGATTTTCTTCAAAGGCACTGATCTTTAATTTTTGGCCTTTGCTTAAAAAAGGGGCTGAAAATATCCGAGGTCCGGGTTCGAACCCTCGCTCAGTCAAAATTAAAAAAGAATTCGCAAGGCATAGTTTGCCTTCAGACATAAGGCAAACTCTGTCTTAAGGCAAAATTTGCAGGTAAACTATGCCTTGCGATTTTTTTAAAATTTTTTGACTGAGCTGAGTTCGAACTCAGAACCCATGAGTTTTAGGCGAAGGATAAAATTTTTAAAAATTCAATTTGAGCGGTAAAAATGATATATCTCTATAAATATACTGTAGAGATACATATTCTATACTATAATAATATCATTTCTATATGTATGATACATTTTCTATACTACTACATATTCTATATAAGAATAATACATTTTCTATATATATGTTGAAATTAGTCTAAAAATGATTACAAAATGATATTGTTGATGTTGGATGGATGTTGTGACAACATCTGTAAATGCTCAGGAAAACATCTTATGAAAATAAAAATGTTGCCTGCGATGTTGTGACAACATTCCTGACAACATCCTTGTAACGATTTTGCCTATTCTTCCGACCAAAACAGGTTGTGTTACTGTGAGTAAAAAATGACCTAGGCAAACTAACAATGATGTTGTGTTTAAAACGTGGTAAAGAAACAGTCAAAGCTTGGAGAGGAAGCAACGTGAAGACCAAGTCCAGAACGTTGAGCTTTTGAAGGAGCAAAAACCGGTTCAAGCTGAAACCTTCTTTTACTCAGCCTCCGCAAGCAACCAGTGATGATTTCAAGGAAAGTTCCACACTATAAATAGAAGGGAACTTCAGAGTATCGATATCCAGAATTAAACGAGAAAAATTACCAAGAGAACTCTCGGATATTCACCTTAGAAACTGGATCAACACACTTAGCCTAAAGTTGTATAACAACATCTAGTCCCACATTACTACTGCTGCTCAGATTCTAGATCAAGCATATAGTTCAAGCAATAGTAATGAAGATGTTGTATTTATCTTTTTAGATCTTTTAACTTTAGGCTGAAGTCATCTGCGACTTCATTTTTATTTGTAATTTCTTTTTCGCATTTATTGTTCAATCTTGTAAAAAGAAATTCATTTGTGATTGTATATAATTTATACAATTCTTTGGTCATTGACCATCAAGGGATATATTAATATATACCCTTGAAAATATAAACCTTGTGTCTCTTTACTTTTCCGCTGCATTTACTCTATAAAGGTTTATAATTGTTTATCACAATGTTGCCTCAGATATTGACACAACATTGAAGGCAACATCCAGAAACTGTTTTAATTGCTTTAGCTGTTACTATCTTATTCTTACATATTCTTGCTTATCCGTAGCCCCGGACCCAACAAGTGGTATCAGAGCCAACACTTGATACAATAAGTGTTTGATTCTGAATATTACGGCTATGGACTCAGCTATACAAAACGTTGGTAGACTTCCAATTCTTGACGGAACTAACTATGCCTATTGGAAAATCCGACTACGTTCGCACATCAAATCCATTGATGTTCGAGCTTGGAGATCAGTTTCTGAAGGCTATGTGATTCCCAAGTACCCAGCAGACAAAGATGGTGATGTACTTACCAAACCCGAATCTGAATGGACTGCGGAAGAGATCGACAGTGCGAGCTTCAATGAAAAGGCCCTAAATGCGATATTTGGATGGGTAGATCTCTATATGTTCAAACTAATACAGAATTGTACTATAGCCAAGGACGCTTGGGAGACCTTACAAACTCATTATGAAGGTACCTCAATGTACGACGTACAAAGCTTCGCATGATTTTGAGCCAATACGAACGCTTAAGGATGGAAGAATCTGAAGACATAAAATCCTATTTTGAAAAGTTAATTGACATTGCTAATCAGTGTCAAGTGCTCGGTTCTCCTTTAACTAACACAACTTGTGGATAAAGCTCTCAGACCTCTTCCTGAAAGGTTTAATACTAAGATTTGTGCTATTGAAGAGGCCCATAATCTTGCTACTATGGATCTACATGCCTTGATGAGCATCTTTCAAACATATGAGATGAACATGAAGAGCCAAAGAGATCTGTATAAAGACAAGACTTTGACACTCCAAGAACAAACCTCTGAAACTGAATTGGAAAACGAGGAAGAAAACTTGGAGGAACTGGGAAATGGTGCAACTGTTGCCTTACTTACTCGTCGATTCAATTCGATGGTGAGAAAGATCAACATTGATCTCAATAAGGCCAAATACAAATAACATCAAAACCCACTCTTCAATAAACAGCCGAATAGGTCACATTCTGAGCAAAGAAATCATAATCCATTGAGGAAATCTAACTTTGACAGTACCAATTTCAATCCCAAGCAACTCAAGGGAGTGCAGTGTCATGCACGTTCGGGTTGGGGACACTATGCTAATGAGTGTGCAAACACCCTTAGAAAAATTGGTAAGGTTATGTGGGTAACTCTCAGTGATGATGAGAACGAAGAGGAGGAATGAGATCAAGAAGAAGAACCACAGGCAATGCTGGCAGCCATGTTCGAACATTCACTGTCCGACGATGAAGATGTTATTGACAATATTGCGACAACATCAGACTCAACATATGGAATGTCTTCAACATCATAGAGGTATGTATACTTTGACTATTCTGATGTAAATTGTTTTAGTGGATTTATTTCTTCATCTGAGGCTATAAATTTGGATCTAGTTGACTCCAAAGACGACGTAATAAAGGAATTACAAAATCTGTGTAAAGTCTTAATCACTGAATCTGAGCAACTAGACTCAAAAGCAAAATTATTGGCTCTTGAGAATAGCAATCTGAAAGGCACAATCAACCAATTAGAGGTGGTACTTACCAAGAAGGACCTAGAGCTTGGTAAGATTCGTGCACGACTGAACGTAGCTAAGACCACCTTTCAAAGGCTCAACATGGGAACCTCCAAATTGGATGAAATATTAAACTTCAATAATCCTACAAGGGCTGGACTTGGGTACTAATCTCCTAGCAAAACAAATACTTTCAGAATCCATAGTCAAACTGAGAGGATAAAATTTGTCAAAGAAAATACGAGCAACTCTCAGATCACTGAAATTGGATCGAAGTTTATATGTAGCTTCTGTAAAAAGTTAGGACATCTTATGCCCTACTGCTACAAACTTCAAAACTCTGCTCTCAAGATATTGCCTAAAATGTCGTCAGCAATGTTGCCCAACATCACTGACAACATTCAAAGCAACCTGCCTAAAAGCAGAAGTAAGAAAAAGGAATGGATACCCAAATTGAATCTGAAATGTAATGTGTACATAACTGCTTTGTGTACTAATATTACAGGGTCTTGGTATTTCGATAGTGGCTGCTCAGGTCATATGACAGGTACCAAAAGCCTATTGAAGAAGTATGGAGCATTCAATGGAGGATACGTGACCTTTGGAGGAGGAAGTAAGAGTAAGATAATTGGTAAAGGAACTCTTAATGTTCCGGATGTACAAGCCTTGAAAAATGTTCTTCATGTAGAAGGTTTGGTTGCTAATCTTCTTAGCATAAGCCAACTATGTGATGATGATCCTGAGGTGAAATTCAACAAGCTTGGATGCAATGTTACAGATTCTGTAGAAAAATATGTCATGTCAGGAACCCGAACGGGAGATAATTACTACCTAGTCGGTAGACTAGAGTTTTGCAACTCCGCAAAGGTAGGAGACCTGACACTTTGGCATCAAAAGTTGGGACATGTCAACTACGGCACCTTGGAGAAATTGATCTCATTTGAAGCTGTCAGAGGCATTCCCAGACTGGATCCAAAAGATAAAACACTGTGTGAAGATTGTTTGAAAGAAAAGCAGACCCGAGTCTCTCATAATGTTGTCCAACGTGACGGACAACATTCAGGTACGTCTCATTGTTTCCAATTATTGCATATGGATCTTATGGGTCCAATCGAGGTAGATAGCCTAGGAGGAATGATATATTCTTATGTGATAGTAGATGATTTTTCCAGATTCACTTCGATCTATTTTTTAAAAGAAAAATCACAAACCTTTGAGATGTTTAGAACACTTTACTCTAGGATTAAAAATCTGTTTTGTTCTCCGATTTTCAGAATTAGATCTGATCATAGAAAGGAGTTTGAAAATCAAATCTTTGCAAAATTCTGCGAAAAGAAAGGAATATTCCATGAATTTTCGGCACCAAAAACACCACAAGAAAATGGGGTTGTCGAGAGAAAGAACAGAACTCTATAAGAAATGGGTAGAGTTATGTTAAGTTCTAAGCAATTGTCAAAACGGTTTTGGGCAGAAGCCTTGAACACGGCATGTCACATAACTAATAGAATTTATTTAAGGCCAGGGACCAAGGTGACACCCTATGAACTGTTAAATGGAAAGAAACCTACAGTGCAGTACTTTCATGTCTTTGGGTGTGTGTGCTATATTCTTAATGACATGGATAAATTGGCCAAATTTGACTCTAAAAGTGACAAGGGAATATTCGTTGGCTACTCTCAGAATAGCCATGCTTATCAAATATACAATCTTCGGACAAAGACCATACAAGAATCAGTCGATGTTATTTTTGATGACCTGCTGGATATATCTGGTAGATCTTCAGAAAACAATATTGTGGTTACAGTTGAAGAGGAGCAACCCACAGAAGAAACAGATGTAGTCCCAACATCAGAAGAAACATCTGAACCTCAAAAAGAGAACACAGGGGACGAAATCGAGGAGGAATCTTCTACTGAACTAAATGATCAAGTGAGAAAAGACCCTCCATCGAGGATTAGAAGGAACCATCCACCCGACCAGGTGATAGGGGGAGTTTTTGAGGAGAGGCGTACAAGATGGAAAGAGCCAGTAAATTATCGAGAAATGATAAGGTATGTGTGCATGTCCACCATATATCAACAGGTAAGTCTCTTTTGTCTTACATCTACTTTGGAACCTAAAAATATTGGGGAAGCATTAAAAGATAATTTTTGGATTCAAGCCATGCAAGAAGAGCTTGAACAATTTGCCCAAAATGAGGTTTGAGACTTGTTACCACGACCCAACAACACAAATGTTATTGGGACCAAGTGGATATTAAAAAACAAATCAGATGAGTTAGGGAAGATTGTCAGGAACAAAGCTCGACTTGTTGCTCAAGGATATACACAAGTAGAAGGTATCGACTATGACGAGACCTTCGCTCATGTGGCTAGAATTGAGTCAATAAGGTTACTTTTTGCTATTGCTTGCTATCTAAATGGATAATTGGACAAAGAAATTAAAGGTGTCTTTCTCAATGGATACTTGGACAAAGAAGTTTATATTGAACAACCAAAGGGATTTGAGGATCCTCACCATCCACATCATGTGTACAAGCTCAAGAAAGCCTTGTATGGACTAAAACAAGCACCACGTGCATGGTATGGTCGTCTAACTAACTTCCTTGTTGAGTTTGGTTTTACCCGTGGAGAAGCTGACATAACATTATTCATTAAAAAACACGGTGTAGATGTAATAATAGCTCAAATCTATGTTGATGATATTGTTTTTGGTTCGATTACAAAATCTCTAGTAAAGTCTTTTGTCGAAGCAATGTCGACAACATTTGAGATGAACATGATTGGAGAACTAACATTTTTCTTAGGCTTGCAGATTAAACAGAATGAAGATGGGATCTTTGTATCTCAAAGCAAATACGCCAAGAATCTTACTAGAAGATTTGGTCTGAAAAATGCTAAACACATGAAGACTCCAATGGGCTCTGCGCAACAGGTATATAAAGACGATGTTGGACAAGATGTTGACCCAACATTATACCGATCTATGATAGGTAGCCTTCTATACCTTACTGCCAGTCGCCCCGATATCATGTTTAGCGTATGTGTTTGCGCCAGGTTCCAAGCCAGTCCCAAGATATCTCATTTTAATGCTGTGAAACATATCATTCTATACGTTGCCGGTACAAGTGACTTGGGAATTTGGTACTCCAAAGTCACTAATCCTAATCTAATAGGATATAGTGACTCGGATTGGGCCGGTGATGTAAACGATAGAAAAAGCACTAGTGGTGGGTGTTTCTATCTTGGAAATAATCTAGTCTCATGGTACAGTCGTAAATAAAATTGTGTATCACTCTCGACTGCCGAATCTGAATATGTTGCAGCCGGAAGTTGTTGTGCTCAACTGATTTGGTTACGACATATGCTAGATGACTATGGCATATCTAATAACACCATGATTTTATACTGTGATAATCTGAGTGCTATTAATATTTCCAAAAATCCAGTTCAGCATTCACGTACAAAGCACATAGACATAAGACATCATTTTTAAGAGACTTAGTGGAAAAACAGCCAGTTCAAATCGAACATGTTGATACACTTTCTCAACTGACTGACTTTTTTACCAAACCTTTGGATCATGAGAGATTTTCTAGCTTGAAAAAATCTCTTGGTCTCTGTTTTCTTTGAAAATAAGATAGACTAGGTAGATGTTGTCCGAAATGTTATCCTAACATTCTGGGTAACATTTACTGTTGAGTCAATATACATGATAAGTGTTGTAGTGATGTTGCATTTTTTTAAAACATTCAAGCATGACTCTAAAATGACAAGATATGAAGGCGAAGCCTTTACTAAAAGATTTGGATGTATACAAAAAGAGCAAAGCTCTAAGATTGGTATCGTTCCTATTCTATAGGAGTACCACGTGTTCAAAAAGGTTGAAAATTCCTCAATATTTTTTTTAATCTGTATGTGTTCAACTAAGTTGATTAAGGACAATGGTCAAATGTTACATTAGTCCAGTGATCAGTCTCATAGAGAACATGTACGGAAATATTATCTCCCAAATCAGAAAATCATTGGAGTCTCATAATGCTTGTTTAACTTTGAAATGTTGCCAACATCATCAACAACATCGTGTTCCAGTACATTGATCAAACTGATTTATCTTATTTTATTCATGTTTTTGGTATTTACAAAGTCTCTGTTTTTAACTGGAAGTCCAAAAATTCTGGATGACCATTTTTTTTTTAAATGATGATATGTGCTATGATATCCTATTTTAGGTGTGTAAAGAGTTTTTATTCTTCTATATAATCTAAATTTAAGGAAAAAGAGTTTAAGTGTAAGTATACTTTACCATAATAAAACCTCCAATTTTTGTCTTAGAATTGTCACATCAGCCGACTACCAACCCATTAAACCATGGTAGCCCAAACAACACCGTCATTTCTCAAAACCCAAAGCTTCTCCAACACGCCTAATCCTTCAAAAGCCTCTCCCATGTCCGTGTCCCCAAAATCAACAAACACCACAGATTATTCTCCAATGTCGACTAGTCCAGCAAGTAACGACAAAGTTTACAAGCATTATACTTTCATTAATGACTTGAGTGTAGTGTGTTTCAATTGAGCCAAATGCCTCAATTTATAGTGTAAGTAGAAGACCCCTCAACTAGCCAACTAATGGCCTTCAATAGCCATGTAATTGCACTTGATTGAGGGGTTACATTCAGCCAAATAATGGCTGAATTCATGTGGCAAGTAATGGAGAATCAATGCTCCAAAACCAGCCCAAACGTCAGAATATGACGAGACTTGCCATTGTAAATAACATTCTATGCCCTTCCTAGAGCCGACTGGCTGTCACAGTGGATCATTACAGAAGGTACGGATTTGTTCCAGCAAGGAACATCCTCTAAGAAGTCGTGAAGCCACTCAACTTCTTCTCCTGCTTTGTCTAAAGCGATAAACTCTGATTCCATCATGGATCGGGCGATGCAAGTTTTCTTAGAGGATTTCTAAGACACAACCCCACCACCAATTATAAATACATACCCACTGGTGGACTTGGTGTTCTCTATGTCAGATATCCATTTTGCATCATTGTACCCCTCTAGTACTGCTGGATATCTCGAATAATGCAACTCGTAAGTTAGCGTGTATTTTAGGTATCGCAGTACTCGATTCAACGCCTTCCAATGATCATTACTCGAGTTACGGGTAAACCTAGCCAATTTGTTGACTGCATAAGCAATATCAGGTCGGGTGCAGTTTGTTATGTACATCAAATTCCCAATCACTTGTGCATATTGCTCCTGGCATACGGGTGCACCACGATTTTTATCAAGCTTTTGATTTCTATCCATTGGTGACTTTATAGGCGAACTGTCATTAAATCTCGAACTTTCTCAAAACATCCTCGATGTAGTGAGACTGAGATAAGACCAGTCCGTCAGACGTCTTAGCGATTTTTATTCCTAAAATGACATGTGCAATGTCGAAACATTGTTTCAACATGTTCTTAGTCTCTAGAATTATGCTAGGATTGCTCCCTGTGATCAACATGTCATCTACATACATGCATATCATAACAAACGAGTCAGAGTTACCTTTCATGTAGACACATTTGTCACACTCATTAATGGTGAAACCCTTCGATAGTAGAGTACTATCAAATTTTTCGTGCCATTGCTTCGGGGCTTATTTCAGCCCGTACAGAGATTTGACAAGCCGACATACTTTCTTCTCTTGCCCTTGAACCACATACCCCTCGGGTTGGTCCATATAGATTTATTCTTCCAAATCGCCATTTAGGAAGGCTGTCTTGACATCCATTTGATGTATCTCAAGGTCACGCAACGTTGCGATCACAATGAATACTTGTATGGATGTCATCCTAGACACCGGGGAGTACGTGTCAAAGTAGTAAAGACCTTTTTTCTGCCGATAGCCCTTGACTACTAACCTGGCCTTGTACTTATCTATAGACCCATCCGCATTATATTTCCGTTTGAGTATCCACTTACAACCGAATGGTTTATTTTCCGGAGGAAGATCAACCAACTCCCAAGTATGGTTATGCAGAATGGAGCCTATTTCACTGTCAATAGCTTCTTTCCAGAGCGGTGCCTCTGGAGTTGACAACGCTTCAGCAATTGTCCTTGGTTCATCATCAACCATATAAGCTACAAAGTCAAGACCAAATGATTTATCCTTCCTAGCCCTTTTACTTCGCCTTAGTTCCATCTCTAGAGTCTCCAAGTTCTGAGAATCTGGAACACTAGATTCCATATATTCAGCCACCTCGAGATCCACTAGATCTGAACCATCTAGATCCTGGCCGTCAACGACTCCCGGTTCCTAAGAGCTTTGTTCATAACTTCGTTTGCGAGAAGTTATGTCTTTTTCCTTTCTAGGAAATGTATCTTCAAAGAATTGTGCATTTCTTGATTCCATGATTGTACCCCCCATGGATATCTAGAATATCTGACTTATGCACTAAGAAGCGATAAGCACTACTGTGATTTTCATATCCGATGAATATACAATCTATAGTCTTAGGCCCAATCTTGACTTGCTTTGGCTTGGGTACTTCGACCTTTGCCAGACAACCCCACACCTTTAAATATTTATATTTGGGTTTCTTTCCCTCCCATGATTCATATGGAGTTTTGTCCTTACCCTTATGTGGGACTCTGTTAAGAATCATATTAGAAAGACAGCTTCTCCCCATATGTTTTGGGGAAGACCGAAAATGATGAGCAAGGTATTCATCATTTCCTTCAATGTGCTGTTCTTACATTCCGCCACACCATTCGATTGAGGTGAGTATGGACCCGTCGTTTGATGAACAATGCCTTCTTGGGCACAATATTTTTCAAATGGTTCTCAACTTCTGCTTTGTTGGTTCTCAACTTCTGCTTTGTAACGTCAAAACGCATCAAAGGCTTCATCCTTACTTTTCAACAAGTAAAGGTAACAATACCTTGTGCTATCATCAATGAATGTCACAAAGTACTTGTTCCCCTCTATAGTTTGTAGAAACTTCAAATCACATATATATGTGTGAATAAGTTCTAGATGAGCGGTATTCCTTTCGACGGATCGAAAATGAAGCTTTGTGAGTTTTGCCTCTACACACACCTCACACTTATGTTGAGGGTTTACGTCGATAGACGGCAACAACTCCAACTTTACCAACCTTTGGATGGATTTGTAGTTGACATGTCCTAATCTATGATGCCATAAATTAGAGGACTCAATCAAGTAAGATGAATATGCTTCAATATTATTGCTTTTACGTAATACATACATGGTGTTTACTTTGAAGAGGCCTTCCCAGACGAATCCTCTTCCCACAAACGTTCCATTCTTAGTGACTACAAATTTATTGGACTCAAACACTGGCCTAAAACCAGCATTGACCAATAAATGACATGAAATTAAATTTCTTCTAATCTCAGGAACATGCATCACTTCCTTCAGAGTGAGCTCCTTTGCAGAAGTCACCTTCAGGACTATCTTTCCTACCCCCAGCACGTCAGAGGAAGCGTTGTTGTCCATGAACAACTTCTTGTTTGTAACCGGTGTATAAGTGGAGAAGGCATCTCTGTTTGAACAGATGTGTCTTGTAGCACCTGTGTCCATCCACCATTGCATAAGATTCTCAACTGGTTTGCTTCTAGAACCACCGCTGAGAACTCATCAATCATGTCATCCAGAAACTGGTCCTTGACAACGTTAACCTGAGTCTTGCCCTTAGCTTTAGCCTTCTCTTTTTGCTCAGTCTTGAGCTTGCGGCAGTCCTTGATCATATGACCAGGTTTCCCACAGTGATGACAGTTTCCTTTGAACTTCTCCATTGCTTGGGTCTTTCCGTCTTTCTGGAACTTGCGCTTCTTGCTTAGGTTCCCTTTGGCCTCAGCCAGATTTGCCTTTGCCTCAGCGGGTTGTTTACCCCTAGGCAAGGCCTTCTTATTATATTTCTGAATTTTGAGTTTGATAATAAGTTCTTCAAAGGTCATCTCCTTTGTCTTGAGCTTTAAGTAGCTCATAAACTCATTCCACGAATGATGTAACTTTTTAATCAGCGATGCAACCAAAAACTTCTCGTTTGGCTTCATACCTTCCAAATCTAGGTGATGTAAAATCATTTGGAATTCCTAGACTTGGGACATCACTGTCTTACTATCCACCATTTGAAATTTCAGAAATTTCCAAATGATGAATTTCTTAGTACCTGCATCTTGTGCGTTGTACTTCTTTTGTAGCTTCTCCCACAACTCTTTGGTATTGCCAAGGGTGCAATACACCATGTAGAGAGGGTCTGACAAGCAGTTTAATATGTAATTCTTACACATGAAATCACTATGACTCCATGCATCAAGAACCATCTTCATGCCATTAATGATATGGATACCTAGGCCCCGTTCACATGTTTCAGAAGGCAAAGGGTCCATTTCATCTCCAGCTTGTGGAGGATCTTCTGTTAGGAAACGTTTCATTCCCATAACAGTCATATAGAACAAAATCTTTTGTTGCCATCTTTTGAAGTTTGACCCCATGAACTTTTCAGGGCGTTCATGGTGAAATCCAGCGGGTAGAGGAGCGGCAACATTCCCTTAAAGGTCAGCAAAGGTGTTGGATGAGCCTTGAGCAACCGGAAAGGCATTAGGAGTGCCTTGAGCAGTGGGGGAGGTAGAGGGATTGCCTTGAGCCGCAGCAGCAAAATCAGAAGAAGTTTAATTTATACCAGTAATCTTTCTAACTTACTTACAACAACTCTTGTCTTAAAATTGTTGGGATACAATTATTGTAAGGAACGGGAAGTAAGTAACTATTACAATAGTAGAAAGGATAAACAAACTATTACAATAAAACTGGAAATCAAAACCTTAACAAACTGCTTGTGTGATTTGCTGAGTCGAGTAACGACACTCTGTCTTTAAGACAAGATTGCCCCGTATATCTCCTTTTATGGTGTTGAGAAATAGTCTCCCAAGATACAACAACAACTTTAACAAGTGAGCAAGGAAAACTCAAGTGTTACTCTTGAAGAACTTTGAGTATAGTGACTTTGCTAGAGAGGAAGAATATGAAATCAGAAAATCTGGAGAATTCTCAAAGTGTTGAGTGTAGTGTGTTTCAATTGAGCCAAATACCTTAATTTATAGTGTAAGTAGAAGACCCCTCAACTAGCCAACTAATGGCCTTCAATAGCCATGTAATTGCACTTGATTGAGGGGTTACATTCAGCCAAATAATGACTGAATTCATGTGGCAAGTAATGGAGAATCAATGCTCCAAAACCAGCCTAAACGTCAGATTTTTCCAACTTTCCGTCGCAGCATTCTGCCTCCGAAGCGCCGCGGCCCTTCATGGCTCCGCGGCGATTTCCGACTTGTTTCATTTTACACTTTGTACACTTCTTCCTTCATTTACCAACGTGGAATACTTTGTCATTTGGCCAATAACCGTCCATAATTCTATGTCTCAAACGTATTACATACGTACCAATATCTCTTTCACTAATGAAATTTCCGATACTTGGCACTACGTGTGAACGTGTGTGGAAATGACGTTTTTGACGTGCATGCCCAATTGTTTGAGTCATAAATTAATGAGATATACTTATTTTCATATTTAGTAAATTTCCAACAGCTTATTATAGCAAGCACCCAACAAACATGAAGATTAAAAGGAGAAAGAAAATTAGAGAAGCAAAATGGAATTGTAGCTGCATGCACAAGCTTGAATTAAGGAGCACGTTCACTAAAAAAAATAACTACTAAGTTTGTCGCTAAATATGTCGTTAAATAGCCTGTGGCTAACAGAATTTTGAAATAATACATTCGATAAATATGATTACTAACGATTTTTTTATATTTAGTAAAATTTTAGTGAATATTAGTTATGATGATATTGCTTATGTCGTTCAGCATGTGTGTCTGTTTATGCATGCCCCCAATGAGCCTCATTTTACTGCCCTTAAGCGTATCATCTGATACATTAAAGGCACATTTGATCATGGATTACATCTATACCCCTCTTCACATACCAGGTTACTATCATATACGGATGCAGATTGGGCAGGTTGTCCAGACACACGACGCTCCACCTCCGGCTATTGTGTATTCTTAGGGGATAATCTAGTTTCATGGTCTGCCAAGAGACAAGCCACACTATCCCGTTCTAATGCAGAAGCAGAGTACAGAGGCGGTGCCAATATTGTTGTTGAGATATGTTGGCTCCGAAATCTACTTTTGGAGGTTTAGTGTCCTTTGTGTAAGACGTCTATAGTCTATTGTGATAACATATCTGTTGTTTATTTATCTCACAATCCGGTTAAGCATCAGTGAGCCAAACACATTGAGATGGATATACACTTGTTCGTGAGAAGGTTGCTATCGGACATGTCAAGGTATTGAATGTGCCCTCTTCATATCAGTATGCAGATATATTCACTAAAGGACTACTTAGACAGCTATTCCTCGACTTCAGATCCAGTCTAAGCGTCCAACCTCCTCCCGCTCCGACTGAGGGGGTGTATTAGTGAATATTAGTAGAATATTCACCATATATTTTGTAATTATTAGTGTTGTTTAATTATGGTAATTATAGGATCCCTTTTGTATTAAGATTTCACATTATACAAACTATATATATTGTATTAATGAGAAAGGCTCCCCAAGGGAGATTAATACAATTCTACAAAAAGAAGTAATTGTCCATTGCTGATTCATGTTCTTTTATGGTTGTTGAAATAGGTTGTCCCCCGGGGCATATCTGGATGGCAAAGGAAGGAAACTTAAAATTTAGCTGGAGGCCTGCAGCGTGGGTTCGAACCCTGATGAGAGCAATTTGCTCTCTTCTAGGGTAGGACCTTGTAGGTGATATCCGTTGCTCTGTTCTCAAACCCTGGTCATTCAGGCACATCCCGCGGTTTACTGGTAGTAGTATTGAGGGACCGGGACTACTATCTCTAGGAATAGTCTGGCATAACTTAAACCCTGGTTATTCAAGCACATCCCGCAACTTACTGATAGTAGTGCTGAGGGACCGGGACTACTATCTCTAGGAATAGTCTACCGTAAGCCGGGAATCTGGATATAAAAAAAATTGGTTGATGGAAAAAATCAAACTAGATTAGTTCCACAATATTGTGAGTGACAAATTAAAGTAGTCAGGCGTAATCTCACTGTCCAGTTTATTAGCGAATATTCACAGTATATTTTATAATTATGATAGATGTATATTTAAGGTAACTTAGGATTCTTATTGTATTAGGAATCAACATCTGTACAACAATATATATTGTGATTAATGAAAGGAATCCCTAAGGGAAATTATTCCAATCTTACATGGTATCAAGAGCCTAACCCTAATCCCTAATCTTCTCCTCCCTATAGCCGCCGCAGACCACCACTAGAATTTTTTTTATTCTTTTTCTTCTCGGTCGACGGTAAAACAACTACCATGTCTCGTCCCAATTCCCCTACTAATTCCGGTTCTTCCACTGGTACTTCTGACAACCCTACTCCGCGTATATCGTCTTCTTTTCATCCGGCTTTCACCGTTACCAACATCAAGAATTGTATCCCTATAATTCTTGACCAAGAAGACTGTCAATATTCCATGTGGATAGAATTGTTCTATATTCATGCATGCGCGTACAATGTGCTTGACCATATTGATGATTTTATTCCTCGTCCAACAGATGTTGCAGACTCGACAAGGCGTTGCCTTGACGCCATCGTCAAACAGTGGATATACGACACAATCTCTAAAGACTTTTGTGTACTATCATGAAAACAGGTGCTACGGCACGTGAACTTTGGGTACGGTTATAAAAAAATTTTCAAGATAATAAAAATACTCGGGCCGTGTATTTAGAAGAACAATTCAACAATGAGTTCGAGAATTTTAATAACATGTCTGAATACTGTAAACAACTGAAATTCATAACCGATCAACTTTCCAAAGTAGGGACGTCTGTTTCAGAAACCAAGATGGTACTTCCACTAGTTGTCGGTTTACCGAAAGGTGAATATGATACACATGCGATG
Organism: Anisodus acutangulus; assembly: GCA_029783415.1. Taxonomy (NCBI): domain Eukaryota; kingdom Viridiplantae; phylum Streptophyta; class Magnoliopsida; order Solanales; family Solanaceae; genus Anisodus; species Anisodus acutangulus. Next base: position 18,397,034 of record CM056494.1, on the reverse strand, counting down.
ATGATTCAACAGGCCGACCCCCTACCAAGTTTCAACAAAGCGCGTTCACAACTTTTGTTCGAAGAGACCCGTCGTGCTAAACAAGAGGAGCATAATCAAAAGGCATTAGCCGTTGATGGCATGGCATCACCGACGGCCAACACCACCCATCCACCACCGTAAGACCACCACCAGCAACAGTCCCGCAGTGGAGGGCGTGGCGGCAGAGGTCGCGGTAATAACAATAAAGAAAAGGGTCGCGGCAAGGGCCACTGAAACCAGTAATTAGGCCCAAACTCTACTCCATGTCTTCAGTGGGCTGGGCAACAACCGTGGCCCAATACCGGGAACTGTGCCTCGCCTGCATGCCCTTACCCAACAGGAGTGGCCCAGTTCCAGCAGGCTTGGTCACCAGGCGTCTTGGGCTCCGCCCCAACCAATATGCAGGCCCACCAGCAGTAGCTGCAGGCCCATATAGTTTCGGCCCCTCAGCACCCGCAAGCCACTACCCTGGCCCCACTGACTTGGGCCAGGCTTTCAACACCTTGAACCTTCAGCAACCCGATGATAATTGGTATATAGACACCGGAGCCACATCTCACCTCACCCGATCGTCAGGTAGTTTATCTCAAATGCTTCGGTTAAGGTGTCCTCAATTTATTACTGTTGACAATGGTCACCGCATTCCAATTGAAGGTTACGGTAACGCCCATACCAAACATCCCCACCCACATTTCTCCCTAAATCATGTCCTTTACACACCTAACATCATTAAAAACTTAATCTCTGTTAGAAAATTCACTCGCAATAATTCTGTGTCTGTCGAATTTGACCCTTTTGGTTTTTCTATGAAGGATCTCAATACGGAAAAAATTCTTACGCGCTGCAATAGTGTGGGAGACCTCTACCCCTTCACTTAATCTTCCGCTGTCAGAACTCATTCACCTGTCTCCTTTGCTGCTATCTCTCCGTCAACTTGGCATAACAGACTCGGACACCTAGAAGATCTTGTTTTTAATGTTCTAAGGACTAATAAGCGTATTCAATGTAATAATGAGAAACATGCCCAAAACTGTTTTTCTTGCCTGCTTGGCAAACATACTCGTATTCCATTTATGTCATCCAACAGTGTTACTTTTTCTTCATTTGATATTGTTCATGCTGATTTGTGGACATCTCCGGTGGTCAGTTCCTTGGATCACAAATTCTATCTAGTATTATTAGATGATTTTTCACACTTTGTATGGATCTACTTACTAAAGTTCAAATCTGAAGTTTTTGCCAAGTTCCTTGAATTTTAAAAATTCATTAAAACACAGTTTGAAAAATCTGTAAAAAATCTTTTCAATGTGATAATGGACGTGAATTTAATAATTCGGCATTTCACAATTTCTGCTCTAAACAAGGCATGTTCTTCCGTTTTTCCTGTCACTACACTTTCTCCCAAAACGGCAAAGCTGAACGAATCATACGTATCATCAATAACATGGTTCGTACCCTTCTATTTCATACTAGTCTTCCACCACCATTCTGGATCTACGCTGTTAAAATGGTAGAGTACCTCCTTAATATTTTAGCAACTAGCACTCTCTAAAATAAGACCCCAACCAAAATCTTATATCGTAGGTTCCCTTCCTATGACCAACTCCGCATCTTCGGCTGTTTATGCTACCACAACCTGGCCTTCAATGCACCTCACAAACTAGCCCCACGCACCACGCCATGTGTCTTCGTCGGTTTCTCACCCAATCATCGGGGTTACCTGTACTATGACATAGACACTCGTAAGATCATTGTCTCACGTCACATCACGTCACATTTGACGAGGCAAACTATCCATTTTCAAATCTCCAATGATCCAGTCATTGTGCCACCAGCAATTTCATGTTCCGATGAAGACTGCACCAACAGCTCCGTCACCATCAGTGTCCAGCGTTGTCTCCGACCAGACACTACCTAGCTCTCAGTCGAATGCTCCACTGCTCAACCCTCATGTGTCACCTACCCCACCAACGGTTCCTCGAACAGCCATCGACCCGAGCCTAGACAACACCCCCCAGAACCAACAGCCACATATCACAAACCAACCACTGCTGCCTCCAGAACAAGCAAGCCTGCAGCCATAAATCCCAGTCCAAACACTGCTGCCTACCCACCGTATGGCGACTCGTGCACAACACGGAATTTTCAAACCCAAGATCCATTTTAACCTCTCCACACAAACCATATCATCCATTTCAAAAAATCCAAAACTACCAAACTGGACCCTAATTGGAATGCGGCCATGTGCGAGGAATTTAATGCTTTAACCGAGTAGAAAACTTGGGAGTTGGTACCTAGACCGGACGGTGTGAATGTTATCCGGTGTATGTGGCTATTTTGTCACAAGTTCAGAGACATTGGTGACTTGGAGCGGTATAAGGCAAGACTGGTTGCTAATGACACTAATCAGCAGGAGGGTATTGATTGTGGTGAGGCATTCAGTCCAGTTGTTAAACTGACTACTATTCGGACTGTTCTCAGTATTACAATAGGCATGCATTGGCCAATTCATCAGCTTGATGTCAAGAATGCATTTCTTCATGAGAATTTGAAAGAAACTGTGTACATGCATCAGCCCCTGGCTTTGTTCATCCGGCAGTCCCGCAGTATGTATGTCGTCTCAAGAAGTCATTGTATGGCTTGAAACAGGCACCCCGCGCTTGGTATGATCACTTTGCCAGGTATATTATGTAGATCGAATTTATTTGTAGCAGGTGTGATAACTCTCTCTTCACTTTTCATCGAGGTAGCAACACTGCCTATTTGCTATTTTATGTGGATGACATTGTTCTTACTGCCTCCTCTGACAGTTTGAAGAATGAAATCATTGCTCTACTCAAAATTGAATTTGCTATGACTGATTTGGGAAAACTGAGTTATTTCTTGGGTATATCCGTGACCAGATCTGCAGCTATTATGTTTCTATGTCAGCGCAAATATGCGGAAGAGATAGTGTACAGGGCTAAGATGGCAAATTGTAAAATTATGCCAACTCCGATTGACTCGAAATCCAAGCTTAGTGCCAATGAGGGTGTGCCAGTTTCTGATCTCACCCTATATCGGAGTCTTGTAGGTGCCCTTCAGTATCTTACATTCACTAGGCCTGATATTGCATGTGTCATTTAGCAGGTGTGTTTGTTTATGCACGCCCCTCGAGAGTCCTATTTTGCTGCCCTCAAGCGTATTATGAGATACATTAAGGGCACCCTTGACTTTGGCCTACATCTCTACCCCTCTGCCCCAACCAAGTTATTCTCCTACACGGATGCAGATTGGGCAGGATGCCCGGACACACGTCGTTCCACCTCGGGCTACTGTGTATTTCTTGGGGATAATCTTATTTCATGGTCCGCCAAGCGGCAGGCCACGCTATCCCGTTCGAGTGTTGAAGCAAAGTATCGCGAAGTTGCTAATGTCGTTGCTGAGATCTGTTGGCTCCGAAATCTTCTTTTGGAACTCCAGTGTCCATTGTGAAAGGCGTCTATAGTCTACTGTGACAACATATCTGCCATCTATATGTCTCAGAATCCAGTCCAACATCAGCGGACCAAGCATATCGAGATGGATATTCACTTTGTGCGTGAGAAGGTCGCCCTTGGTCAGGTCAAAATATTACACATGCCTTCCTCATATCAGTATGCATATATTTTCACAAAGGGACTATCGAGACAACTCTTCAACGACTTCCGATCCAGCCTTAGCGTTCGGCCTCCTCCCGCTCCGACCGAGGGGGAGTATTAGCGAATATTCTCCGAATATTCACAGTATATTTTGTAATTATGATAGGTGTATATTTAAGGTAACTTAGGATTCTTATTGTATTAGGAATCAACCTCTGTACAACTATATATATTGTGATTAATAAAAGGAATCCCTAAGAGAAATTATTCAAATCTTACATAGTTCATCTCTTCAAAGACCTCATTACAAAAAAATTTAGAATTAGCTATGAACTTCATCTTTAAATTGCTTCTAGCTAACAAAATATTCTGATAATCTACCACTAAATAAAATTAGAGACGAATTTTAGTGTTTAGCTACAAAATTTATTCCGTCACTAGTTATTTTAATAAAATAATTGCATTGTGAAAGATATCCTTACCAAACCACTTTCTTCAGCTCGATTTTAATTTTTTGACAAAGTAAAAGTGGAAAATCAAACCACGCTTCTGTTTGCAAGGAAAATGTTGGACTCCCTTAATATCTTTTGAGTAGTTCAAACTTCAAATAGAGCAAAAAAGAAAAGTAATGCAGGCTGAGTAAAAACTAGGGGGGGGGGGGGGGACAAGAATCTAGCATTCAAGTTTCCTAACACTGTAAAAGCTACTGCCAAAAATGTGTTGCACTTTATTGCCTGGATATTTCCTAAGGTAACATCCAATTATTCTGTTATTAATATTTGTTTCCTATAAATACTTCCTTCACATCCTCCTAGCTGATACTTTTTCTTTCTCAACACACTTTTTTTTATCAATCTAAAAAAAACAATATATTTTTTTATTTAATAATAATTTAATTTTAAACTTTGTTTTTTATATTTATGAAATAATTTATAATCACATAAATATCTTTAATTTGTTTTAGATCATAAAATTTAAAAATCTTTCTTTATTTTTTAAATTTTGTGTCAATTCAAACTACTTCGTATAAATTGAGAGAGAGTGATACTTACATAAATTACAAGCATGGCTACTAGCAAAGTTGGTATCCAAAGTGTTTGGCCCAGTGGCCAATACATTAGGGTATTGCTGTCTGAGGTTTCGTGTTCGAGTCCTCTGATCAGCGAGAGTGGAACTGTGTTCCCCCAAAAAAATCCCTCCATACGCGTAGGGCCAAGCGTTGTATACTAATCCGTATGGCCAGGCCGGAGGTGGGGTTTTCTGGGGTATGAGGCCGTAATGCGGTGGGACCAGTCACTTTAAAAAGTTTACCCTACCTTAGTTATCCAAAGTGTTTGGCCCAGTGGCCAATACATTAGGGTATTGCTGTATGAGGTTCCGTGTTCGAGTCCTCTGATCAGCGAGAGTGGAACTGTGTTCCCCCAAAAAAATCCCTCCATACGCGTAGGACCAAGCGGTGTATACTAATCCGTAGGGCCAGGCCGGAGGTGGGGTTTTCTGGGGTATGGGGCCGTAATGCGGTGGGATCAATCACTTTAAAAAGTTTACCCTACCTTAGTTTTATCCAAAGTGTTTGGCCCAGTGGCCAATACATTAGGGTATTGCTGTCTGAGGTTCCGTGTTCGAGTCCTCTGATCAGCGAGAGTGGAACTGTGTTCCCCCCAAAAAATCACTCCATACGCGTAGGGTCAAGCGGTGTATACTAATCCGTAGGGCCAGGCCGGTGGTGGGGTTTTCTGGGGTATGGGGCCGTAATCCCTACCTTAGTTTATCCAAAGTGTTTGGCCCAGTGGCCAATACATTAGGGTATTGCTGTCTGAGGTTCCGTGTTCGAGTCCTCTGATCAGCGAGAGTGGAACTGTGTTCCCCCAAAAAAAATCCCTACATACGCGTAGGGCCAAGCGGTGTATACTAATTCGTAGGGCCAGGCCGGAGGTGGGGTTTTCTGGGGTATGGGGCCGTAATGCGGTGGGACCAGTCACTTTAAAAAGTTTACCCTACCTTAGTTTTATCCAAAGTGTTTGGCCCAGTGGCCAATACATTAGGGTATTGCTGTCTAAGGTTTCATGTTCGAGTCCTCGATCGTGAGAGTGGGCTGTGTTCCCCAAAAATCCCTCCATACGCGTAGGGCCATGCGGTGTATACTAATCCGTAGGGCCAGGCCGGAGATGGGGTTTTCTGGGTATAGTCAGAATGCGGTGGGACCAGTCACTTTAAAACGTTTACCCTACCTTAGTTTGATCCAAAGTGTTTGGCCCAGGGCCAATACATTAGGGTATTGCTGTCTGAGGTTCCGTGTTCGAGTCCTCTGATCAGCGAGAGTGGAACTGTGTTCCCCCAAAAAAATCCCTCCATACGCGTAGGGCCAAGCGGTGTATACTAATCCGTAGGGCCAGGCCGGAGGTGGGGTTTTCTGGGGTATGGGGCCGTAATGCGGTGGGACCAGTCACTTTAAAAAGTTTACCCTACCTTAGTTTGTCCGCTTGGGCAGCTCAATTGGTTTCGAGGGGGATATTTGGAGCAAAGACCAAGGATCGAATCCCGTCAGCGGCAGTGTGGGGGTTTCTTCTTGAAATAAAGGAGGGCCCCTTGTGCGCAGTGTGGTACTGGTCTAACCTTTGAAATCAATTGAGTCACCATGATTTACCTCCTTCACAGATATGTCGGACCGGGGTGTGGGGGCTCTTGGGGTGGGAGATTCCACCTTTTGGAGCAAAGTTGGTATCCTCACTTTGCGCTTTCTCTGTGGTATATCTTTTACCTTACGCACATTTCTCTTACCGATGAGTAGTATTAGGTCATCATACTTTTTTTAAAAAAAATCTTTTTAATCATTGTTCTTTTTAATGTATGAAGTTAATTGCTACTTTTACAATGATTTGAACTTGACAAAATGGACTGGGATTTTAATTTAATTTTTTGGTACTTTAAACACGAAAGAGATGGAGCCAAGATCAATTGTGACAAGGATATTAAAAGTGCAAGAAATGCCACAACTAAAACTCAAAGTTGCAACATAAAGTAATTTTTGAGCAATTTTTGCCAAGCTTCCCTTAATACAAAGGAATTCAACAATTTATATATTAGAGAAAAGAGATAACTTTTAGCTATTTTGTACAGTATAATTTATCAATAACAGAATCCAATTAAACTCCCCCTCAAATCATGTCACTTCATCAATGTATAAACGTAAATTAAATACATGAGGGTATGTCATATGTATAACACATAAAATTGAAGGGGCTGCTTAATTTTGCTCCCTCTAAGGAAATTTAAAAAGTTTAAGTTATATAAATCGTCAATGTAAGAAATATTTGCACCATCAGGTCATCGATCTTTATCTATTATAGCAATAATCTGTTTTATTTGTAATATTAAAAATCTACCTCCATATTATCCTTTGGATGACCAGAGATAATATAAAAAACAAATAAGCTGGATTAATTAACGTCTTACTATGTATTGTCTTTGAAATAACAGTGTTTCTAGTGGGAATCAGTGTGAGGTATGTTGGAAATTAGCCTTTGGCGGGGAGATGCGTCCACCCATCTTTGATGAATTAAACACTAGTGTTCCGTATGTTGGAGACCTCGTCTCTTTACACATGCATGATCTACGAAGTGAGTAGATGACCGTAGGGCCAAGAATCGTCTAATTTCGTTAAGAAATAAAAGAGATATTGGTCCACGAAGTAAGGTGTTTGAGATATGGAAATGTGGTGTGGGACAAATCTACCACATCGGTGGGAATAGGAAGAATTGCTCTCTATATAAGTCTCAAATTGGTAAAGGGTTTGGGACCCCAAGGGGTATCTCATGTGTTTAAAGGAGGGAAGACCTAGATGTGCTTGGGTTCAAGGCTAAGCCCACACGCGCGCCGCCGCTCCCGTCCCGTCCAGGTTCCGGGTTCCGGGTTCCGGGCTCACGGGCTCACGGGCTCACGGGCTCGTGGGTCTTGGGCCTTTCTGATATTATCTTTTTGGACCAGAGAACTCTGCCAGATGTACAGTTTGATCCCTGAAGTTTCATATGTACAGTTTGGTCCCCAGATGTACATTTTGGTCTACCGTTGGGACTGTTTTTGAGGCATTAATCAGCCATTACTTGGCTGATTAACTCCTCCATTAACAGCCCATTACTTGGGCAGTTGGGCAGCCCTTTCAATGGCCATTAACAGCCATTACTTGGCTGTTTTAATGCCCTCATAATGGCCATTAACAGCCATGTTTTGGCAGTTGGACATCCCCTTCTCCTTGCTATATATTGAGCCTTCTTTGGCTCAAATCAGCAGCAGAAAGTAGATGAAAAACTGGCAGAAAATAGATGAACAACGACCAGAAAACAGGCACAAATCAGCAAGAAAAAGACACAGAAATCGATCGCTTTTCAAAGACAAAACAAATGCAAAAACAGCCACCAATTAGCACAAACCAGTCAGTGAAATGCAGCGAAATTACAGTGCAAAATCGACGGAAAAACAGTGACCAAACCCTCACGTATACACAAGATATACACTACAGAGACACACTATATACACAGAGACAAAAGAGAAGAGTAGAGAGAAACTCTTCCTTCCTATTCCATATCTTCAGCAAGTCGAGTCATATTTGTTTTCTTCGACAGGCTCAACCTATTGTCTTTGTAGTGTTGAGATTAAAGTGTTGTTTTATCTTGGGAGACTATTGCCCGCTAACGTAAAAGCATATATATACGGGGCAATCTTGTCTTAAGGATAGAGGGCTATCCTCGACTCAACACACAACGTTGTAACCATCCAGATTTAGTTGTTTCTTGATTTCAGGTTATCAAGATTCAAGGCACAACAAACTTGCGGCAGTTCTCAACATTGGCTTTGCAAGGTGATCAAGATTCAAGACACAACACACATGCGGCAGTTTTGAAGATTGACCATTTATTTATCCTTTCGAAAATTTGTAATAGTTATTACTTCCCGTACTGCTCTATAAAGTACCATAGAAATACCAATAATTTAAGACAAGATTGTATTGTAATACTATTAGTGTTCAAAAGATGTCGATCAAAAGTTGTGTGACCAAATCTGGATATGGCAATGGTTTTCTGGTAGAAGAGAGTGATGATGATGAACGTGTTCATGGTGTCACCGCTACCAAGACTGGTTGGAACAAGCGCTCACGAGAGCTTGAGGATGTCAACTGGGACAAGAGGAGAAGACTGAAGATGTACTTCTATCTTGCAGCAGAAGGCCTGTATCTATCCCAGACAAAAGATCCGAATAATGGTAAGAAGGAAATGGACACTCAGTCTGATGAAGTGACTGAAGTGAGCCAGAATCCGAAATTGGGATAAGTAGTTTTTCTTACTTGTCAAGAATAAAGATTAAATGAGGTCTGATTAAAAATTGATTAAAGTAAGGAGGAATCTGAAAATAATTTATATTCCTTACGCTTTAAAAATCAGAAGTTTAATCTCATCTTCTTTTCCGTTTAAAGATTGGATTGTAAACGACTTAAAAAGATCCGTTCTTTTAAAGTGTAATTATTAAAAGTGAGTAAAGTATGTCCGCACATACGAGGGAGTAAGATCCACTGACTGTGCGAAAACTGTTACCACTCTTAAGTAAGCGCCAAGAATTATCTGGGCACCAATCATAACGGAAGAAGTCTAAAAGTTAAAGACGTAGAACCTGTCATACTATTTGGCAGAAGATCCTTCATAGGATGATATTGGACACTCAGTCATACAAAGCCTCCGGGCGACTGGAGTGGACCAAAATTCCTTTGATATGATGATATTGGACACTCAGTCATACAAAGCCTCCGGGTGACTGGAGTGGGGCCAGAACTCATTTCATAGGAAAAGTAATGGACACCTAGTGTGGTGGGCCAGAGTTTCCAGGTCTTAATGATCTGAAGGCCTAAACAAAGGCAGTAAAGAAATTGGACACTTAGTCTGCCAAAGCAACTGAAGTGGGCCAGAGTATCGAGATCACATATGATCCGGTTACGCCCTAACCACGGGCAAGAGGTTGTTCATGTGAAGCAACGCCACCTCTAAAATCAAAGGGGCTGGAGAGGTTGTCCTCAATAGGACTTCAGGGAATGGGATCACTATAAGCTGAGGTGATACATGTTCCTAACTTGGTTTAAGGGACGCTGTTGGTCAAGCTGGTTTGAGACTAGTCCAACAGGTCCGTAATAACTAAGAATGGTACAGGATGTCTGTAGCCAAATGAATGATATATTTGTAATCCGTGCATCTATGCCATCATAGATTAAGACATGTTAAATAGCAAGTCATTCAAAAGCTAGCGAAGTTGAGATTGTTGCCTTCTTTCAACATAAACCCTCAAAATGAATGTGAGGTAGATGAAGAGGCAAAATCACCTTTCCAAATTCCGTCAAAGGGAATAGCGAAAGAAACACCGCTCCTCTAGAACTTAGTCACACCTACTTGGGTGATTTGAAGTTTATACAAAATAGAGGGGGGAGACAAGTACGTTGTGATCTTCATTGATGATGGTACAACATATGGAATCCTTTGTTTGTTAAAAAGCAAAGATGAAGTTGTTGAAGCGGATAAGCGCTACAAAGCAGAAGTTGAAAATCAACTAAGCCTACGGATTGAGAAATTCGTAGTGATAGAGGGGGAGAAAGTGAAGCATCGTTCATTAAACGACTGTTCATTTCTCATCTCAGTCCAACGGTGTTAGCCAAACGCAAAGCTCGTACGCCCAAATTATGTGGGGTGGCTTGGTAAAAGTTGAAATACTGAAACAGGTCAAGTTGTACCTAAGACTGTAGATTGCATATCTGTCAGGATCTGCAAATAACAGTAGTGTTGATCGCCTCTTGGCATTAAAGAATGTTGAATTCTTTGGAGATAACTTTCCTTGAAAAAGGAAAAAGGAGTAATTGCTCTAGGTTAACAAGAACCCGCGAGGGCCTGACTGTCCGGAACTAGACGTTCCGTATCTACAGGATCATATAGAACCATACTTGCGTAATGGTTGATCTTCCTCCGGGAAAAGAACATTTGGGTTGTAAGATGTGCTCCCCTGTGAGTAGCTTCACATACAGGGCCATTGCAGTCTTGCATGGCATGAATGTTGAAACAGTCTTTCCAACCGGAGAGTTGGAAGAAGAGGATCATAGTTGGTTTTCTGGACTGTTGGGCTTCTTCCTGAACTTTCATCTTGGTCCCTGAAATGTTTACATTCTGGTCCTGAAAGTTTCAGATAAAGCGTAAATAATGAATCGACCACGTAAACATTGACTCTAAAAATAGAAAGCCAACAGTTGGAGAATCACCAGTCTGAAAGTAAAAGTCATATTGAAACAAAGTCTCGATATGAAAGATATGGGTATCCCAGATGACATCTTAGGAATTGGATTTCTAAGACATCTAACGGACTGGTCGAGAGTTGTGATCTCGTTGAAGCCACCTATGGATATGAATCATAGAACTGATTGGAATCATGGTGCACCCATAGACAAGGAGCGATATGCACAGATCATGTGTAGTTCAATGTATTGTACACACTACAGCCGACCTGGTATCATCCTACGAACAGATCAGTTGAACTAAGGTTCGCGATAATTTTAATACATGATCGGTAGAAGGCGTTAAATACGATATGGCGATATCCGAGTTAATGCTTATCTACTGATTATAGTATTACGGATGTCGGCGGTTACGGGAGAACACGGTGATGCAACCGGACATCGATCGAAGAACACCAAAGCCACAAGTAAATGTGTATGGTGGGTCTTGGAAAATCCTCTAAGCAAACTTGCATCGGCCGATTCATGATGGAATCGGAGTTTATCGCTTTATACAAAGCATGAAAGAAGTTGAGTAACTTCACGGCTCCTTAGAGGGCGTCCCTTATTGGGAGATACCCTTGTCTTCGGCGGTTATACATCGTGGCTGGCAGTCGGCCAGGAAGGACACGGATGACGGCGTCTGAACATATCTTTTAGGATCTGTCGGAGACATAAGACCGTATGGCAGTTGATCATCACAGATGTCACATCCTTGTTTACTAACTAAGGGACTACCCGGAGATCAATTGTTCTGCCTGTCTAGGGGAATTGGTTTAAAACCCAAACAATACGAACCTTTGCGGTGGAAACCCAACCATACTGATTGGAGATCCCAAGAATTTGGTTCAATGGGAAAACTAAGCGGCAAAAGGTTCAGTTGAGCGCTTCGGTGGAAGCAAGAGGCACTTCAGATGATGAATTCTGTACGGAAACATGAGTCCAAAGCTGTTCCCGCGATAGACATTAAAGTGCTGCCTGCATGGTGGGTAAAGGTTAAGCTTCCAAAACTTTTTAAAAGATCCTCAAACGGTTGAGGTTAAGGTTGGGGAAACTTTTAATGATTCCTAACACTTGAGAAGTGGGGTATAGCAGGATACCTTGTAGGAGATCACCTATTTAAGTGCGAGGATGGCCGCCTCAAATGAACGCACTTAAGAATCCAAGTGTGTCCATGGCCACAACGGACAAAAACGTAAGAAGGAAAATGAATAAGAAGAGTTATTGTGTTGATATCGTTGTCTTGGCTTACACTAAACACTGACGGTTCAAGACATCACGTTCACCGCGCAGTAAGTCCGATGGTATTCAACTAGGGAAGGTTCAAAGCGTAAGCTACCTATCCTGATGCAATATCTTTTCGCTGAAAGATTGCTGAAATGTAGGCACCTTATGTGTGCGCCACAATCTCTCTTTCATAGAGGGGATTGTTGGAAATTAGCCTTTGGCGGGGAGATGCGTCCACCCATCTTTGATGAATTAAACACTAGTATTCCGTATGTTGGAGACCTCGTCTCTTTACACATGCATGATCTACGAAGTGAGTAGATGACCGTAGGGCCAAGAATCATCTAATTTCGTTAAGAAATGAAAGAGATATTGATCCACGAAGTAAGGTGTTTGAGACATGGAAATGTGGTGTGGGACAAATCTATCACATCGGTGGTAATAGGAAGAATTGCTCTCTCTATAAGTCTCAAATTGGTAAAGGGTTTGGGACCCCAAGGGGTATCCCATGTGTTTAAATGAAGGAAGACCTAGATGTGCTTGGGTTCAAGGCTAAGCCCACACGCGCGCCGCCGCCGCCCGCCCGTCCCGTCCGGTTCCGGTTCCGGGTTTCGAGTTCTTGGGTTTTCGGGTTTTCGGGTTCACGGGTCGTGGGCCGTGGGCTGTGGGCCTTTCTGATATTATCTTTTTGGACCAGAGAACTCTGCCAGATGTACAGTTTGATCCCTGAAGTTTCATATGTACAGTTTGGTCCCCAGATGTACATTTTGGTCTACCGTTGGGACTGTTTTTGAGGCATTAATCAGCCATTACTTGGCTGATTAACTCCTCCATTAACAGCCCATTACTTGGGCAGTTGGGCAGCCCTTTCAATGGCCATTAACATCCATTACTTGGCTGTTTTAATGCCCTCATAATGGCCATTAACAGCCATGTTTTGGCAGTTGGACATCCCCTTCTCCTTGCTATATATTGAGCCTTCTTTGGCTCAAATCAGCAGCAGAAAGTAGACAAAAAATTGGCAGAAAATAGATGAACAACGACCAGAAAACAGGCACAAATCAGCAAGAAAAAGACACAGAAAAACTGACTATTTTTCAGCACAAAACAGTGCGAAAAACAACCACCAATTAGCACAAACCAGTCAGTGAAATGCAGCGAAATTACAGTGCAAAATCGACGGAAAAATAGTGACCAAACCCTCACGTATACACAAGATATACACTACAGAGACACACTATATACACAGAGACAAAAGAGAAGAGTAGAGAGAAACTCTTCCTTCCTATTCCATATCTTCAGCAAGTCGAGTCATATTTGTTTTCTTCGACAGGCTCAACCTATTGGCTTTGTAGTGTTGAGATTAAAGTGTTGTTTTATCTTGGGAGACTATTGCCCGCTAACGTAAAAGCATATATATACGGGGCAATCTTGTCTTAAGGATAGAGGGCTATCCTCGACTCAACACACAACGTTGTAACCATCCAGATTTAGTTGTTTCTTGATTTCAGGTTATCAAGATTCAAGGCACAACAAACTGCGTAGCTTCTCAACATTGGCTTTGCAAGGTGATCAAGATTCAAGACACAACACACATGCGGCAGTTTTGAAGATTGACCATTTATTTATCCTTTCGAAAATTTGTAATAGTTATTACTTCCCGTACTGCTTTATAAAGTACCATAGAAATACCAATAATTTAAGACAAGATTGTATTGTAATACTATTAGTGTTCAAAAGATGTCGGTCAAAAGTTGTGTGACCAAATCTGGATATGGCAATGGTTTTCTGGTAGAAGAGAGTGATGATGATGAACGTGTTCATGGTGTCACCGCTACCAAGATCAAGTTGGAACAAGCGCTCACGAGAGCTTGAGGATGTCAACTGGGACAAGAGGAGAAGACTGAAGATGTACTTCTATCTTGCAGCAGAAGGCCTGTATCTATCCCAGACAAAAGATCCGAATAATGGTAAGAAGGAAATGGACACTCAGTCTGATGAAGTGACTGAAGTGAGTCAGAATCCGAAATTGGGATAAGTAGTTTTTCTTACTTGTCAAGAATAAAGATTAAATGAGGTCTGATTAAAAATTGATTAAAGTAAGGAGGAATATGAAAATAATTTATATTCCTTACGCTTTAAAAATCAGAAGTTTAATCTCATCTTCTTTTCCGTTTAAAGATTGGATTGTAAACGACTTAAAAAGATCCGTTCTTTTAAAGTGTAATTATTAAAAGTGAGTAAAGTATGTCCGCACATACGAGGGAGTAAGATCCACTGACTGTGCGAAAACTGTTACCACTCTTAAGTAAGCGCCAAGAATTATCTGGGCACCAATCATAACGGAAGAAGTCTAAAAGTTAAAGACGTAGAACCTGTCATACTATTTGGCAGAAGATCCTTCATAGGATGATATTGGACACTCAGTCATACAAAGCCTCCGGGCGACTGGAGTGGGCCAAAATTCCTTTGATATGATGATATTGGACACTCAATCATACAAAGCCTCCGGGTGACTGGAGTGGGGCCAGAACTCATTTCATAGGAAAAGTAATGGACACCTAGTGTGGTGGGCCAGAGTTTCCAGGTCTTAATGATCTGAAGGCCTAAAGAAAGGCAGTAAAGAAATTGGACACTTAGTCTGCCAAAGCAACTGAAGTGGGCCAGAGTATCGATATCACATATGATCCGGTTACGCCCTAACCACGGGCAAGAGGTTGTTCATGTGAAGCAACGCCACCTCTAAAATCAAAGGGGCTGGAGAGGTTGTCCTCAATAGGACTTCAGGGAATGGGATCACTATAAGCTGAGGTGATACATGTTCCTAACTTGGTTTAAGGGACGCTGTTGGTCAAGCTGGTTTGAGACTAGTCCAACAGGTCCGTAATAACTAAGAATGGTACAGGATGTCTGTAGCCAAATGAATGATATATTTGTAATCCGTGCATCTATGCCATCATAGATTAAGACACGTTAAATAGCAAGTTATTCAAAAGCTAGCGAAGTTGAGATTGTTGCCTTCTTTCGACATAAACCCTCAAAATGAATGTGAGGTAGATGAAGAGGCAAAATCACCTTTCCAAATTCCGTCAAAGGGAATAGCGAAAGAAGCACCGCTCCTCTAGAACTTAGTCACACCTACTTGGGTGATTTGAAGTTTATACAAAATAGAGGGGGGAGACAAGTACGTTGTGATCTTCATTGATGATGGTACAACATATGGAATCCTTTGTTTATTAAAGAGCAAAGATGAAGTTGTTGAAGCGGATAAGCGCTACAAAGCAGAAGTTGAAAATCAACTAAGCCTACGGATTGAGAAATTCGTAGTGATAGAGGGGGAGAAAGTGAAGCATCGTTCATTAAACGACTGTTCATTTCTCATCTCAGTCCAACGGTGTTAGCCAAGTGCAAAGCTCGTACGCCCAAATTATGTGGGGTGGCTTGGTAAAAGTTGGAATACTGAAACAGGTCAAGTTGTACCTAAGACTGTAGATTGCATATCTGTCAGGATCTGCAAATAACAGTAGTGTTGATCGCCTCTTGGCATTAAAGAATGTTGAATTCTTTGGAGATAACTTTCCTTGAAAAAGGAAAAAGGAGTAATTGCTCTAGGTTAACAAGAACCCGCGAGGGCCTGACTGTCCGGAACTAGACGTTCCGTATCTACAGGATCATATAGAACCATACTTGCGTAATGGTTGATCTTCCTCCGGGAAAAGAACATTTGGGTTGTAAGATGTGCTCCCCTGTGAGTAGCTTCACATCCAGGGCCATTGCAGTCTTGCATGACATGAATGTTGAAACAGTCTTTCCAACCGGAGAGTTGGAAGAAGAGGATCAGAGTTGGTTTTCTGGACTGTTGGGCTTCTTCCTGAACTTTCATCTTGGTCCCTGAAATGTTTACATTCTGGTCCTGAAAGTTTCAGATAAAACAGAAACAATGAATCTGACCACAGAAACATTGACTCTGAAATTAGAAAGCCAACAGTTGGAGAATCAGCGATCGAAAGTAAAAGTCATATTGAAACAAAGTCTCGATATGAAAGATATGGGTATCACAGATGACATCTTAGGAATTGGATTTCTAAGACATCTAACGGACTGGTCGAGAGTTGACAGTCTCGTTGAAGCCACCTATGGATATGAATCATAGAACTGATTGGAATCATGGTGCACCCATAGACAAGGAGCGATATACACAGATCATGTGTAGTTCAATGTATTGTACACACTACAGCCGACCTGGTATCGTCCTACGAACAGATCAGTTGAACTAAGGTTCACTGATAATTTTAATACATGATCGGTAGAAGGCGTTAAATCTGATATGACGATATCTGAGTTAATGCTTATCTACAGATTATAGTATTCTGGATGTCCAGCGGTTCTGGGAGAACACAGTGATGCAAACTGGACATCAGATCTGAAGAACACCAAAGCCACAAGTAAATGTGTATGGTGGGTCTTGGAAAATCCTCTAAGCAAACTTGCATCGGCCGATTCATGATAGAATCGGAGTTTATCTCTTTATACAAAGCATGAAAGAAGTTGAGTAACTTCACGGCTCCTTAGAGGACGTCCCTTATTGGGAGATACCCGTGTCTTCAGCAGTTATACACTGTGGCTAGCCGGTCGGCTTCAGGAAGGACACGGATGACGGCGTCTGAACATATCTTTTAGGATCTGTCGGAGACATAAGACCGTATGGCAGTTGATCATCACAGATGTCACATCCTTGTTTACTAACTAAGGGACTACCCGGAGATCAAGTGTTCTGCCTGTCTAGGGGAATTGGCTTAAAACCCAAACAATACGAACCTTTGCGGTAGAAACCCAACCATACTGATTGGAGATCCCAAGAATTTGGTTCAATGGGAAAACTAAGCGGCAAAAGGTTCAGTTGAGCGCTTCGGTGGAAGCAAGAGGCACTTCAGATGATGATTTCTGTACGGAAACATGAGTCCAAAGTTGTTCCCGCGATAGACATTAAAGTGCTGCCTGCATGGTGGGTAAAGGTTAAGCTTCCAAAACTTTTTAAAAGATCCTCAAACGGTTGAGGTTAAGGTTGGGGAAACTTTTAATGATTCCTAACACTTGAGAAGTGGGGTATAGCAGGATACCTTGTAGGAGATCACCTATTTAAGTGCGAGGATGGCCGTCTCAAATGAACGCACTTAAGAATCCAAGTGTGTCCATGGCCACAACGGACAGAAACGTAAGAAGGAAAATGAATAAGAAGAGTTATTGTGTTGATATCGTTGTCTTGGCTTACACTAAACACTGACGGTTCAAGACATCACGTTCACCTTGATAAGTAAGTCCGATGGTATTCAACTAGGGAAGGTTCAAAGCGTAAGCTACCTATCCCGATGCAATATCTTTCATTGAAAGATTGCTGAAATGTAGGCACCTTGTGTGTGCGCCACAATCTCTCTTTCATAGAGGGGATTGTTGGAAATTAGCCTTTGGCGGGGAGATGCGTCCACCCATCTTTGATGAATTAAACACTAGTGTTCCGTATGTTGGAGACCTCGTCTCTTTACACATGCATGATCTACGAAGTGAGTAGATGACCGTAGGGCCAAGAATCGTCTAATTTCGTTAAGAAATGAAAGAGATATTGGTCCACGAAGTAAGGTGTTTGAGACATGGAAATGTGGTGTGGGACAAATCTACCACAACGGTGGGAATATGAAGAATTGCTCTCTATATAAGTCTCAAATTGGTAAAGGGTTTGGGACCCCAAGGGGTATCCCATGTGTTTAAAGGAGGGAAGACCTAGATGTGCTTGGGTTCAAGGCTAAGCCCACACGCGCGCCGCCGCCGCCCGCCCGTCCGGTTCCGGTTCCGGGTTCCGGGTTCACGGGTCGTGGGCCGTGGGCCGTGGGTTGTGGGCTGTGGGCCTTTCTGATATTATCTTTTTGGACCAGAGAACTCTGCCAGATGTACAGTTTGATCCCTGAAGTTACAGTTTGGACCAAAATTCTTTTATATGTACAGTTTGGTCCCTGAAGTTTTAATATTTACAGTTTGGTCCCCATAATTTCTGGAGACTTTTTCTGCCTACCGTCGGGACTGTTTTTGAGGCATTAATCAGCCATTACTTGGCTGACTAACTCCTCCATTAACAGCCCATTACTTGGGCAGTTGGGCAGCCTTTCAATGGCCATTAACAGCCATTACTTGGCTGTTTTAATGCCCTTCTAATGGCCATTAACAGCCATGTTTTGGCAGTTGGACAGTCCCTTCTCCTTGCTATATATTGAGCCTTCTTTGGCTCAAATCAGCAGCAGAAAGTAGACGAAAAACTGGCAGAAAATAGATGAACAACGATTAGAAAACAGGCACAAATCAGCAAGAAAAAGACACAGAAATCGATGGCTTTTTCAAAGACAAAACAAAGGCGAAAAACAGCCACCAATTAGCACAAACCAGTCAGTGAAATTCAGCGAAATTACTGTGCAAAATCGACGGGAAAACAGTGACCAAACCCTTACGTATACACAAGATATACACTACAGAGACACACTATATACACAGAGACAAAAGAGAAGAGTAGAGAGAAACTCTTCCTTCCTATTCCATATCTTCAGCAAGTCGAGTCATATTTGTTTTTTTCGACAGGCTCAACCTATTGGCTTTGTAGTGTTGAGATTAAAGTGTTGTTTTATCTTGGGAGACTATTGCCCGCTAACGTAAAAGCATATATATACGGGGCAATCTTGTCTTAAGGATAGAGGGCTATCCTCGACTCAACACACAACGTTGTAACCATCCAGATTTAGTTGTTTCTTGATTTCAGGTTATCAAGATTCAAGGCACAACAAACTTGCGGCAGTTCTCAACATTGGCTTTGCAAGGTGATCAAGATTCAAGACACAACACACATGCGGCAGTTTTGAAGATTGACCATTTATTTATTCTTTCGAACATTTGTAATAGTTATTACTTCCCGTACTGCTCTATAAAGTACCATAGAAATACCAACAAGGTATGCAGAAGGCAAGAGTTGTCATCCAAAGTATTGTGATCCTAGAGTTGCTTACATGAGTAGCCCACCTAATGGAGTCGGACCACCCAAGGAGTTTTACCAGTTTCAATCATGTAACAGCTGCTGTGAGGTTGACACTGGCTGCAATTTTTTCGGTGCTGTTGGTTCCTTAATTTGTATTGGAACTTAAATTATTTTCCTAAAATGACTATTATCAGCTAGGACTATATATGTTGATGACCTCTGATATTATCCCTTTTGATATGATGTATTTTCCACTTTGTCTAATTGGCTTTTCTCCTAATAAGACGATATGATGTATTTTCCACTTTGTCTAATTGGCATTTCTCCTTATAAGACTACAGTTGTCTATTTATTTTCTAATTTCACGAAATGAAGAACTCACTCTTATTGATAAAGATTTCTTGATTCGTAATAAAAATATAGGTAAAAAAAAAAAGAGTTATTCTCAACTAATAACCATATATTAAAAATCTTGATTTTGCCACTCTCATGGTATAGGCCAAATACGAAAGCTATTGTGCAAGATTAATTTTCTGTAGTCTCAAATTTAAAGGAAATTAATTTTAATGTTGGATCTAATTTGGAGGCATGTCATAAATTGGTCTTATTTAATCTTGAGGGGGATTTTATTAATCTATATATATGCAAGATCCATCTACAATTATAAGAAAGTATAGAATTGGCAATAAAATTTTAGTAACAATAGATATATTGTTGCTAAAAAAAGTAAATAGCAATAAAAGCTTAATATATTGTTACTAAAAATATAAATGACAATAAAAAAATAATTTATTATTGCAAAAAAGTTTCGCATAAAAAATTATTTTAAAGATATGCAATAATTATTTTTGTTACGAAAAATATTTTTGACAATAATTTTCAATATATGATAATAAAAAAATATTATTAATAAATACCTTCCGGTGTGGTGTACGTTTTCATAGATGACAATATCATATGTGTTCATCTTGATGGTACCACAAAAAGAGCAATACAGACAAAACTCAAAAGGTACAAAAAAGCCACCGTCGTTTTGCTTCTACACAACATTATCTGAATACATGTCACAATTTAGAAGTATATGCTAATGATTCATCTATCTTAAATAATATAATACTACCAAATATAGATCGTTTGGGTCAAACAAGCGAACGGATATAATTGAGGAAATGAGATTTTTTGGCTATCGCACTTTAAATAGAAGAAAATAATTTTTTAATTTTTTTATGAGTTTCTTGAATCTCTTATATGTAAAAAATATTTTATTTATATTTTTCGGATTTCGTATGTGAAAAAAATAAAAAAAATTTATAAAAAAATTTAAAAATTAAAAGAAATTTATAAAGAACCAAAAAATCATTTCTCCCAATATAATTCATACTCCTCCCCACGTTTCATTTATCTTGTACGTTTGGATGAGCGTAAAGTTTAAAGAGAAAGAAAGTTTTTTAAATTCAATTTAAAATAAATTATAATATCTATGTGGCTATTAATTATTTTATTGAGAGTGAACAAAAAAATTTAACTGAAAGAGAATAATTTCTTGATTCTTTTCATTAATGTAAATGATTTATATACATGATATATAATAGTCAATCTAGCCTATAATTACGGAAATCAAATATACATTTTTCTAATATAAGATTACTACCATAATTACAGTTTTCAAATACAAAATCTCTAATAATATCAGGGGATATACATAGTATATTAGGAATATACTACGTATATTCTATCACACCCCGCAGTCATAGCGGGCGGTTGTCGTACGCTGAGACTGTCCCTAAAATCTTCAAACAGAACTAAGGGAAGACCCTTAGTAAAGATGTCAGCAATTTGGTACCGTGAAGGGACATGCAAGACACATACTTATCCACGAGCTACTTTTTCGCGAACAAAGTGAATATCCATCTCGATATGTTTAGTGCGCTGATGTTGGACCGGATTGCCAGAGAGATATATCGCACTAACATTATCGCAGTATACCAAGGTAGCTTTCTGAATGGGAAAAGGAAGCTCTAAGAGGAGGTTACGCAACCAACAGGACTCAGACACCACATTGTCTACCCCTCGATACTCGGCATCTGCGCTGGAGCGTGATAAAGTAGCATGGCGTTTAGTTGACCAAAAGACCAAGTTATCACCAAGAAACATACAATAACCAGATGTCGAGAGTCTGGTATCTGGACATCCACCCCAATCAACATTTGTCTAAGACATGAGAGTAGATACGGTGGATGGATATAAGTGTAAATCATAAGCAAGAGTGCCCTGAATGTAACACACAATGCGTTTGAGAGCGTTGCGTGTTCTTCCCTCGGATCATGCATAAATAAACACACATATTGCACTGCATAGGTAATATCGAGCCTCATGAATGTAAGATACTGAAGAGCCCTTGCAAGACTGCGATAGTGGGAGAGATCCTCACAGGGTATGCTAGAATGAGCACTTAACTTTGGTTTGGTGTCAATCGGAGTAGGAGATGACTTACAGGATGACATGTCAGCCCGGTCAATAATCTCAGTTGCATACTTTCTCTGGGACAGAAATAGACTACCTGTATGATGAGTTAAATCGATATCCAAAAAATAACTCAAAGGCCCCAAGTCTTTCATAGCAAATTCAGAGCTGAGAAGAGAAATGATAGACTTGCGCAGTTGATCTGATGATACAATTAATATAATATCATCTACATATAACAGAATGTATGGAAGAGAAGTATCGTGACGGTAGATGAACAAAGAGTGATCCGACCTGCTATGAGAAAACCCAATAGTAGACACATATTATGTAAACCTTTTGTACCAGGCATGAGGAGCTTGTTTGAGCCCATACAAAGACTTATTCAGCAAGCACACATGGTTAGGATGATCAGGGTCCCTGAAACCCAGGGGCTGATTCAAGTATATAGTTTCCTTGAAATCACCGTGTAAGAAAGCATTTTTCACATCCAACTGATGAATGAGTCATGCTTTCGAGAGAGCCAAACTGAGAATAGTGCGAATAGTTGCCGGTTTGACCACCGGAATAAATATCTCTCCACAATTCACGCCAACGTGTTGAATTTTTCCATCACCTACAAGACGAGACTTATGTCTCTCAAAACAAGAATCATATTTTCCTTATGAGTAAAAATTCATATAGAATGAATCACATTGACACCAGGCGGACGTGGCACCAACCCCCACGTCTTATTTTCAATAAGAGCATTATATTCATCATCCATGACCATTTTCCAATTCGGGTCACTAAGGGTCGACATTGGGTTACGTGGTAGGGGTAATTTAGTGACATTAGAGTTGAGATTAAAATGTCATTTTGGTCTAAATATACCCCGTTGGCTAAGAGTAATGAGCCCTTGACTCGGAATAGAAGTGGGCCAGACCCGGGTTAGTGTAGGGACGTCATAACTGACTGGACCGAGAGGGTGGTCACGGGTTGGGCCAGCAGGCAGTGGGCCTGCTGGCAGAATTGGGTGACGGGAGGAGATTCGGCCAGCAAGCAGTGTGCCTGCTGGCTTAATTTGGTCCCGAGAAGAGTCTGGGCCAATATGCATCGGGCCTGCTGGTGTCTTCTTGTACAAATCCCGAGAGGTGGGCCGGACCAAATGGTGGACCACATACGGTGAGAGCCCATCATCTAGAAAATTATAAGAATTAGACACGACATTATGCAACTTAGCAAACGGAAATTGGGTTTCATAAAAAATAACATGACGACTAATTATGATTTTATTAGAGGATAAATCATAACATTTGTAACCACGATGATTCAATGGGTAATTCAAAAATATACAAGCGTTAGAACGGACTTGAAGTTTATTTATTGTAGTGGAGGGGAAAAGAGGATAGCATAAACGCCCAAACACCCTAAAGTGAGAATACGAAGGATATTTATGATAAAGAATTTGGAGTGGAGATTGAAATGCTAATCCTTTGCTATGTAGTATGTTAAGAAGGTAAGTAGTCCTTTGTAATGCATGATGCCAAAATGAAGGTGATAAGGAAGCATGGGCTAGTAATGTCCGAACAATATTATTAATGATGCGTATTTTTCTCTCGACTTTTCCATTTTGGGAGGATATATGTGGACAAGAAAATCGAAAATAGATGTCATTAACATTACAAAATTCCCTAAACGTTTCATTATCAAATTCCCTTTCATTATCACACTGAATGTTTTTAATTTTCCGTTCAAATTGGGTACGAATAAATGCTCTCAACGATAGGAATGTGGAATAAACTTGAGACTTTTTAGACAATAAAAATTAGAATAATCATCCAAAAATAACACATAGTAATGATAGCCCAAAGAACTCAAAACGGGAGATGTCTCCAAATCACTATGAATAATATCAAATGGCAACTAAGTACTAGAATTAGAGGCTACAAAAGGTAATCTAACATATTTTCCAAGCGGACAAGAAGGACAAACATTAGTACTACGCGTACTATTACACTCAATAAAATTACTATTTTTAAGGGAGGAAAGAACATACGCTCCTGGATGACCCAAACGTGCATGCCATAAGGAAGGTGCTAAAGCGGCAAACGTTGACGGTGTGGCTTGATTAGTGGTAGTGGTGGTGGAGGTGGTGATGGGATAGAGCTCGCCCCGACTATCACATTTCATTAGAGGTATCCCCGTCGAGAAATCCTTCACAGAAAATCCAAAAGGATCAAAGTCAACAGAAACTCAATTATCAGTTGTAAATTTCTGAACAAACACCAAATTTTTAATTAAGTGAGGAGCATGAAGGACATTTTTCAAGTCTAAAGGTGGGTTAGGGGGAGACAAATTAGTGTGACCATAACCACGAATTGAAATTATAGTACCATTACCAACAATTATGCCACCATTTTTGCTAAAATTGGAATAAGACGAGAGATTACCTGATGCGGACGTCATGTAAGAAATTGCAATGGTGTCCATGTACCAATTTGTATCTGGAGGATTTAATCCAAGTGTATGCCTCGCTGCCTCGATATTTGAGTGAGTCGGGACTACTGTTGGGCCCGCAACAACGAAGGACTGCTGAGGCCGAGGCCCAAGCAGGCCAGCCTGCTGCTAGGCCAAATTATTTTGCTGCCTAGGCTGCTGCTTCCTGTTTTGTCTAGTGTGCCTGGCCCAGTTAGAAGAGGGAAAGGGGCAGGGTGACATGGGCCATTGTCCAGTGGCCCAAGCCTGCTGCCAAGGGTTCAGTTGCCCGATCCCCTGCTGATCGCCACTGCCGCCGGTTGATCGTTTGCCACTGCCTTGGCAACCACCCTTGCTACCGACACGTCATCCACTATGATTTTTCCCATGGTTTTGTCCATAATTTTTGGAGAATGATTGAGAGTCATCAGTTTCGCTAGACGCGGCCATCATCATGGCGGAATTGGCTCTGGTAACTGCCTTTTTAGCCAATCATGCGTCTTCTAAGGTGATCATGGAACGTGCTTGGTAGAACGGTGGGAGATGATTGCTTTGATGAAGAAGAGTTCCAACTCCATTATACGCCTCGGAGAGGCCTGCAACCATCTGAATAATGAGACGATCATTAGTGTCAGGTGCACCAACCTTCTTGAGTTGATCTGACAACTCCTTGAGCCCTTGACAATAGGTGGAGGCATTTGGAAAATTCTCCATATTTATGTGGGAGAATTCCTGCTCATGGGTCACGACACGGGAATTTTTGTTATCTTGAAATATATCACGCAAACTATTTCAAGCTTCCATTCCTGTGGTGTCAGGTTCGATAATAGTCTGTAAGAGGTCCGTAGAGATGGTGGAATAAATCCATTGGAGTACCGTAGCATCAAGAGTTCCCTACAACTCTATTTCATCATCGGTGGTAGGCACCTTCTCCTTGCCTTTTTCCGGTTTGACGATATGATGGAGGATTCTATTAGACCTTGCGTGAATTTTAAATACTTCTTTTCGCGTCACATATTGGACGTTTTTCATCTCAAGAACGATAGGGATGTTGTTCTTGATATTGGAGATTGTCAGGGCAGGATGAAATGTGTTCTTTGTAGTAGACATGAAAGAGAATAATCCCTTGTTTCTTTTCATTAATGTAAAGAATTTATAGACATGATATACAATAGTCAACCTAGCCTATAATTACGGAAATCAAATATACATTTTCCTAATATAAGACTACTACCATAATTACAATTTCTAATACAAGATATCTAATAATATCAAGGAATATATGTAGTATATTATATTCTATCATTAACGTTATATTATTTCTAAATTAAAAAACAAACATATTTTTTGCGACAGATTAAGAGTCCATTTGCATGTGCTTATGACTTTTGATTTATAAACTAAAGGTTTAAATTAAAATTCTTATTTATAATTTTTGATTCATTTTAATTATTTAACTTATAAATAAGTAATTAAAAGTATTTTTTATTTTATTCAGATATTATAAAAATATTTAAAAATTATTTTAACTTAAAAACACTTCAAATAAATCAATTTAAACATGCTCTAAACAAACAAATATGACATATAAATTAGTACAAAGGAAGTAGGAAGCTTTGACCTGATTCCATCTAGACAACTATCGACATTATCTAAATTTAGAATGAAAAAAACATCACCACAAGTTCTTTATTCCTACATAAAATTATCCTATTTCTTGCTTTGTTTTTTAGTAACACTCGTTCGCTATAAATAGCAATATAGAATACCATCCAAATTACAATATGCAAATTAAAAGTAAATAAAGTCATAACTCTGTCAAGGCAATTAATCATGGCTATTCACCGAATTGCTTTCCTTGCTTTCCTTCTTTTGTCCGGTTATAAAGTCTTATTATTGATTGTGATACTACCATGATTCCGTATCTTCTTTGTCAAATCATCAATTATTTTTTTCCAAACGAAAGAAAAAATTTCTTTATTCCGTCAATCTACGCCGAGTGAATATACATTTATTTAAGAATTAACATGATCTGCAGGAACGCTTTCCCTAGGAATAAGTAGAGTGGAATGTGCAGATGGCAAGGTTTGTCCCCAAAACTGCTATCCAGAAGTAGCATACATGGTTTGCCCATCAAGTGGACACAGGATAATTAAACCAGTATGTGTCAACTGTTGCTCAGCAAGGAAAGTGACAGATATAATAATTTTCCTTCGGAATTCCTTTCATTATTTACAATATATATAGCTGTACAAAGTTTGATTCCTAATATGATACGAATTCTAACTTACCTTACAAAGGTTGATTCCTAATACAATTAGAATCCTAAGTTACCTTAAATATACATCTATCATAATTACAAAATATACAGAGAATATTCGGAGAATATTCGCTAATACTCCCCCTCAGACGGAGCGGGAGGAGGCCGAACGCTAAGGCTGGATCGGAAGTCGGTGAAGAGCTGTCGCGGTAGTCCCTTTGTGAAGATGTCTGCATCTTGAGCAAGAGGAAGGCACGTGTAAAATTTTGACCGACCACGGGCAACCTTCTCGCACAAAGTGGATATCCATCTCAATATGCTTAGTCCGCTGATGTTGGACCGGATTATGAGACATATAGATGGCAGATATGTTGTCACAATAGACTATAGACGCCTTGCGGAGTGGACACTGGAGCTCTAAAAGAAGATTTCGGAGCCAACAGATCTCAGCAACTACATTAGCAACACCACGATATTCTGCTTCAACACTCGAACGAGATAGTGTGGCCTGTCTCTTGGCGGACCATGAGATAAGATTATCCCCAAGAAATACACAGTATCCTGAGGTGGAGCGACGTGTGTCTGGGCATCCTGCCCAATCTGCATCCGTGTAGGCAAGTAACTTGGTTGGGGCAGAGGGGTATAAGTGTAATCCAAAGTCTAGTGTGCCCTTAACGTATCTGATAATACGTTTGAGGGCGGCAAAATGGGACTCTCGGGGGTCGTGCATGAACAGACACACCTGCTGAACGACATATGTAATATCAGTCCTAGTGATTGTAAGATACTGAAGAGCACCTGCTAGACTCCGATATAGAGTGGGATCAGAAACTGGCGCACCGTCATTGGCACTAAGCTTGGATTTGGAGTCCACCGGAGTTGGCATAATTTTACAATTTGCCATCTTGCCTCAGACACTATCTCTTACGCATACTTACGCCGACATAAGAACATAGTGGCTGCAGATCCGTTACCGATATACCCAAAAATAACTTAGCTTACCCAAGTCGGTCATAGCAAATTCAGTTTTGAGTAGAGCAATGATTTCATTCTTCAAACCGTCGGATGAGGCAAGTAAGAACAATGTCATCGACATATAATAGCAAATATGCGATCTTGCTACCTCTGTGAAAAGTGAAGAGAGAGTTATCACACCGCTACATACAAAACCAATCTGCAAAAGATACCTGGCAAACGATCATACCAAGCGCGGGGTGCCTGTTTGATCCATACAATGACTTTACGAGACGACACACAAATCATGCGGGCTGCCGGATGAACAAAGCCAGGAGGTGATGATGTACGATCTCTTTCAAATCCCCATGAAGGAATGCATTCTTGACATCAAGCTGATGAATCGGCTAATGCATGCCCATAGCAATACTGAGAACAGTCCGAATAGTGGCCGGTTTAACAACCAGACTGAATGTCTCACCACAATCAATACCCTCCTGCTGATTAGTGTCATTGGCGACTAGTCTTGCCTTATACCTCTCTAAGTCACCACTGTCTCTAAACTTGTGCCGAAATAACCACATACACCGGATAATATTCACACCTTCGAGTCTAGGTACCAAATCCCAAGTGTTCTGCTTGGTTAAAGCGTTAAATTCCTCGCATATGGCCGCATTCCAATTTGGGTCCAGTTTTGCTAGTTTTGGATTTTTTGGAATGGGTGATAAGGTTTGTGTGGAGAGATTGAAGTGAACCTTGGGTTTGAAGATCCCGTGTTGTGCACGAGTCTCCATACGATGAGACGGCAATGGCGGTGGGTCGTTTGGGAGGTTCTTTGGTCCATCGTTACGGACCAGGTGGCGTGATTCACCGGACTGGTTTCTAGTGACTCGATTAGGGGCTGTAGGGGTGAGCAGGGAGCTGTTGGGGTGGTGCCGGAGACGATGGCGAGGCTGTCGAACAGTGAAATTTCATTGTTGGTATAGATTTTGGATGATCGGGGACAGACTTGGTTCATCGGGAAAGATGTAATCGGTGGTCTGAAATTTTTGGAGATTTAAAAAAGGAAAGGTTGTCTCATCAAAGGTGACGTGACGGGAGACGATGATTTTGCAAGTAGCAATGTCATAGCACAAGTAGCCCCGATGATTAGGAGATAGACCAAGGAAGACACATGGCAGAGTGCGAGGTGCAAGTTTGTGAGGTGCAGTAGAGGCCATGTTGGGGTAACATAAGCATCCAAAAATACGTAGGTGATCATATGATGGTAGCCTACGGTATAAGATTTCGGTAGGGGTCTTGTTTTGGAGTGTGCTAGTTGGTAAAATATTAAGAAGGGATTCTACCATTTTGACAGCATAGACCCAAAAAGGCGGTGGTAGGCAGGCATGAAACAGAAGTGTGCGAACCATGTTATTGATGGTACGTATAATTCTTTCAGCCTTTCCGTTTTGGGAAGAAGTATAGGGACAAGAAAAATGGAAAATCATGCCTTGTTTAGAACAGAAATTGTGAAATGTCGAGTTATTAAATTCACGTCCATTATCAAATTGGAATGATTTGATAGATTTTTCAAATTATGTTTTAATGAATTTGTGAAACTCGAGGAATTTTGTAAAAACTTCAGATTTGAATTTCAGTGGGTAAATCCAGACAAAATGTGAAAAATCATCCAAGAATACTAGATAAAATTTATGACCCAAAGAGCTAACAATCAGAGATGTCCACAAATCAGCATGAACAATATCAAAGGGAGAAAAAGTAACATTGTTTGATGACATAAATGGAAGACGAGTATGTTTGCCTAGTGGACAAGAAAAACAGTGTTGGGCAATTTTTCCATTATTACATTGAATACGCTTAGAAGTCCTAAAAAGTAAAGCGGGTCTCAGGTGTCCGAGTCTGTTGTGCCAAGTGGAGGGAGAGATTGCCGCAAGGGATAGAGGTGCTTGCGGTCTGACAGCGGAAGATTGAGTGAATGGGTAGAGGTCTCCCACACTATTGTGGCATGTAAGAATTTTCCCCGTATTGAGTTCTTTCACAGAGAAACCAAAAGGGTCAAATTCGGCTGCATACGTAATTATTGCTAGTGAATTTTCTAACAGCGATTAAGTTTTTAATGATGTTAGGTGTGTATAGGACGTGGTTTAGGGAGAAAGGCGGGTGTGTATATTTGGTGTGTGTGTTACCGTAACTTTCAATTGGAATGCGATGACCATTGCCGACAGTAATAAATTGAGGACACTTTAACCGACGTAGTTGAGATAGGTTACCTGACGACCGGGTGAGGTGAGATGTGGCTCCGGTGTCCATGTACCAATTGTCGTCGGGCTATTGAAGGTTCACGGTGGTGTAGGCCTGGCCCAAATCAATCGAGGACGGCCATTTGAGTTCTTCTTTATTGCGATTGTTCTTTGCGATTCTGCTGCTGCTGCTACTCTTTATTCTTCTTCTCTTCTTTATTCTTTGCATTTCTTCTGTCAATTCTTCTTCTTCTTCTTTAATTGTACAACCAGTCTTCTTCTTTCTTCTTCTACGCAACCAGTCTTCTTCTTCTGCTCTTCTTTGGACATCTTTGTGATGGTTGGTTCTTTGGCGCGGTGTTTGCCATCCGTCAGCGGCTAACGCCTTTTGATTATGTTCATCTTGTTTAGCACGTCTAGTTTCTTCCAACAATAGTTGTGAACGTGCCTTGTTGAAACTTGGGAGAGGGTCGGCTTGTTGAATCATTGTTGCGAGTGTGTCATATTCACCTTTCGGTAAACCCGCAACAAGTTGAAGCACCATCTTGGTTTCTGAAACAGAAGTCCCGACGTTGGATAGTTGATCGGTTATGAGTTTCAGTTGCTTACAATATTCGGACATGTTGTTAAAATTCTCGAGGCGGGTATTGTTGAATTGCTCTTCCAAATACACAGCCCGAGTATTTTTATTGTCCTGAAAGATTTCTTCTAGCCGGACTCAAAGTTCACGTGCCGTAGCACCTGTTTTCATGATAGTGCATAACATATCTTTGGAGATGGTGCCGTAGATCCATTGTTTGACGATGGCGTCAAGACGACGCCAAATTGAGTCTGTAACATCGGTGGGACGAGGAACAGATTCGTCAATGTGATCGAGCACGTTGTATGCACATGCATGAATGTAGAATAGTTTCATCCACATGGAATATTGACAGTCTTCTTGGTCAAGAATTATAGGGATAAAATTCTTGATGTTGTTAACAGCGAATGCCGGATGAAAAGAAGATATTGAACGTTGAGAGGGGTTTTCAAGTGTGCCAGTGGATGAAACGGAATTTGTGGGGGAAGACATGGTTGCCGCCTGTCGAGTGAAGGGAATTTTC
Source organism: Anisodus acutangulus (assembly GCA_029783415.1). Lineage (NCBI taxonomy): Eukaryota > Viridiplantae > Streptophyta > Magnoliopsida > Solanales > Solanaceae > Anisodus > Anisodus acutangulus. The sequence continues at coordinate 18,366,371 of CM056494.1, read as the reverse complement.
TGGTTTGGCCGAAATATGGAGGAAGAAACCAGAATTGTTTTTTTTTCTGTGAAAGCAGAAAAAAATTCTGATTTCGGCCGGGAATGAGGATTTAGGTTTTAGGCTCTTGATACCATGACAGATAGAATAATTTCCCTTGGGGATTCCTTTCATTATTCACAATATATATAGCTGTACAAAGGTTGATTCCTAATATGGTACGAATTCTAACTTATCTTACAAAGGTTGATTCCTAATACAATTAGAATCCTAAGTTACCTTAAATATATATATCTATCATAATTACAAAATATATAGAGAATATTCGAAGAATATTCGGAGAGTATTCGCTAATAGAAATGTTGCAAACTTTTTCGTAATAATGGATCTGTTAAATGTACAGGAACTTAGGATTTGTCAATTATTAGTTACAAGGCTACTACTTACATGTTTATGCAATAAGGCTTGAGCCTATATATGCTCCCACAGTTGATTTGTAGTTTGTAATGAGTATGAAACTTCCCTTGGGGTATTCTTTGGTGTTATATTCATTGGATTCCAATAATATTCGTTTTGCTATTTTTTGTTTAATTATATTATAGAAACTGTTAGTCGTGAATCTTTTCATTAAGATTGGTAAATTTTCAAGTTCCAATTGTCTCTCCTCATATATACTCCTGTAAACCCTGTGCAAATGAAGAACTTGGGGGATTTTGTTGGTTGATAGACTAGGGAAGGTGATAGGAATTGATGAGAACTAGCTATTTCCAATCTTATATATACTCCCTCAATTTCAAGTTATGTAACATAGTTTGATTCCGTGCAGATTTTAAGAAGAAAAAGAAGACTTGAAACTTATGATTCTAATGATGTTATAATATTTGTGTGGTTATAATTTTATCAAGATTAAAATAAGAAGTTTAATGTTAATTTTTTTTCAAATAAAGAAATATATCAATAGACGGACTAATAAGAACGTGTATAATGTCACCTAAATTAGAACATAGGAATAAATTAGAATGTAGTGCAGGGGCAAGGTAATTAACAAAGTACGACTATTCACCACATAACGACACATTACAGGAAAATATAGAATTGACAACAAAATTTTTGCAATAAATATATTATTGTTAAAAAATATAAATAGCAATAAAATTTTAATATATTATTATTAAAAAATGTAAATAACAATAATTTGCTGAACTTGTTGTTGCGAAAAAATTTCACATCAGAGATTATGCACGATATGTAATAATTTTTATTGGTGCGAAAAATATTTTTGACAATAACATCTAATAACTGATAATAAAAATATTGGTAAATATCTTCCTTCTTGTAGTGACAATAGGTATTATTGAAATAAGTAAATATTATTCACATTGGTACAAATAATATATATTTCTTGAAAAGACACAACAGATGTGCTTCTTGAAACAATATATATAGCACAAATTATACTGTTACGGCATGTCGATATGAGGATGACATATATATTTAAGTGTGATCAATAGCAGACATAAATATTTATTGAAGGGATTAATGTTGCAGTTTGAAATTCAAGGAGAGGTGCAAATTAAAGTTCCATCAGCATAGTAAAGTGAGCATCCTTGTGGAGCTAAGCAACAGTTGCATGTTGGAGTAAGCTGTTCAGATCCTGAGGATGGACACGTCATGTAAGCTGCTGCATCATAGCATATCTGTGGGCACATTTTCCCCTCCACTTTTTCCATGTCGCTACCCAAGAGAATCACCGCTGTTATATATTAAAAACAAATCAAAATATATATGCTTAAAAAAAATAATATCTCAATACACTAAGTTATCGCTATGTGCAGAGTCCGGAAAAAGATTGGACCCAAAGGGTCTACATGCATCATTAATAGGGTACTTATAGGATAATTGGGCGGATTTGTTGAAGAAATTAGTAGGTATCTTATAAGAGCCAGGAGTGTGTGATGTGTCCTACATTAGTTAGAAAGAGCTCCTTTTTTCACTTTATAAAGAACTATACTTCTAGTCGATTAATAAAGAGCAAGAAAAGGAATTGGGCTCGTCCGCGCGATATATGTTGAAAAATGAACTTTGTATTGGAAGAAGAAAATATTTTTTTAATGATACATGAATTATCTTAGTTCATGAATCAAGAAGATTAATGTATTAGTCTTACTCTTAGATACATGCATTGTTTAATTTATTTATGAACTAGGTAATTGGAAAAATTTAAAATTAAATTATGATACATGTACCCCGACTTTCCAACAATATAGAGGCTTATAATAGGTAGATCTGATATAGACACTTATATATATCCACTAGTATAATGACCATGATATTAATTGTTGAACGTAAACAAGCAAAATATGAGGAGAGAAAGACAGTAGCAACATGAAGTATTATATGTGACACTTTCATTCTAATAAGCCAGGAGTTGTATCAACCTTCGAAGTTAATTAATAAACGAAGTAGATTTAGGGAAGACATACCAGAGAAAAGGAGAAGAATTGGAACACAAATTTTCTGGATGCCATTCTTCTTAATTAGTTATGTTTAAAAGAGGTGACAGAGAGATCTATTTATAGCAATCGGACCTAAAAAGGAAAAGAGGAAGAAGAGAACTCACGCGAATAAGAAACTATAAGTATATTTAACCATAAAACTATCTTATCATCTTAATTATACTGAAAATTTACATAGTCAAAGTCAAATTGCGATTTCAAACTAAGAATAACAATTAAAATAATTTAAATATATTGAAGAATGTGCCAGATCCTTTGAAATCAAATTTAGACATTCTTCTCTCACTAAATTAAAGTGTGAAAACTCATTACTTAAGATACCTGCAAGGCTGCAACAATCAAAATCTTAGTTGATGGTATAAAATTCCATAAATCTATGTCAGGCATAATTCTCTTGCAGGATATTAATTAAATTAAGTGTTGAATACCTAAGGGTTGAATCTCTGCATTTAGGGATAAGTGAAAGACCACGATATACACGGCAGTTTGACCGTGTATATCACATAGTACAGTTTGTATATATATTATCATAATTATTATAATTTTTCTACATGTATAATTATGATAATAATTTTATACTAGAAAAAGCTATTAGTCTTGTACTAGGAAAAACTACTAGTTTTGTATTAGAAAAAGGTAGATTTAATTTCCTTACTTAAATATTATATATCATGTATACATATATACATTTTCATTAATGAAAATAATCAAGAGATTATTCGTTTTCATGGTATCGCCGTCTAGGGCAAACTTTTCCTTCTCCAAATAATCCTCCTTCCGCCACCCTGCTGGACTAGTGGCCGTCGGCCATACCCCCCTCCTCCCTTCAATTTTTTTTTTGTTTCCCAAAACCCTAATCCTTCTCTTGTTCTTTCATCATGTCTACCACAAAGAACACCTTTCATCCTGCCCCTTGCAGTCTCCAACATCAAGAACAACATCCCTATTGTTCTTGAGATGGAAAACATCTAATACGTGACGTGGGCAGAACTATTTAAAGTTCACGCACGGTCTCATCGAGTCCTCCATCACATCATCCCTTCGGCAACAGGCAAGGAGAAGGTGCCTACCACCGATGATGAAATAGAGTTGTGGGCAACTCTTGATGCTACGGTACTCCAATGGATTTATTCCACCATCTCTACAAACCTCTTGCAGACTATTATTGAACCCACCACCACGACAATGGACACTTGGAATAGGTTGCGTGATATATTCTAAGATAACAAAAATTCATGTGCCGTGACCCTTGAGCGGGAATTCTCCCACATCAATATGGAGGATTTTTCAAATGTCTCCGCCTATTGTACGAGGCTCAAGGAGTTGTCGGATCAACTCAGAAACGTTGTCGTGACCGTCACGAATGATCGTCTTGTTCTTCATATGGTTGTAGGCCTCTCCGAGGCTTATAATGGTATTAAGATGCTTCTTCGTCAAAGTAATCATCTCCGTCATTCTACCAAGAACGTTCCATGCTCACCTTAGAAGAAGCCACATTGGCTAAAAAGGTGGCAACCGAAGCCAATTCCGCCATGATGGTGGCCACGTTCGATGGCCTTCACTCATTCTCGGACAATTCTTCCCAAAACCGTAATAATGGTGGCGGCAAAAAGGGCCACACTCGGAAAAATGGTGGCAGTAGCAGTAGCAGCAGCAAGGGCGGCAATGATGGAGGACGTGGTGGCAGTGGCCAGCCAGCTGGACCACATCACCACTGGCCGCAGCCGTGGGCCAGTGTACAATGGTCATGGGCCTGTGCCAGTGAGCACTGGCCCATGCCACAATTTCCAAGATTTCCAGCGCCTTGGGCTAGGCCCAACAACTCCTTACAATTTCCATTGGCCCAGCAGTCACGTATTGGGCCTTGGCAGCAGGCTGGCCTACTTGGGCCTCGGCCTCAGCAGGCCATCGCTGCTACGAGCCAGCGATGGTTCCGAAGCCCATGGATATCGAGGTCGCGATGCATACACTTGGATTAAATCCTCCGGACGCAAATTGGTACATGGACACCGGGGCCACTTCTCATATAACGTCTGCGCCAGGTAATTTCTCGTCTTATTTCAATTTTAGCAAAAATAGTGGCATAATTGTTGGTGATGGTAATTCAATTCCAATTCGTGGTTATGGTCACACAAATTTATCTCCCCCCAACCCACCTTTAGCCTTGTAAAATGTCATTCATGCTCCTCACTTAATTAAAAATTTGGTGTATGTTTGAAAATTCACAACTGATAATTGGGTTTCTGTTGACTTTGACCCTTTTGTATTTTCTGTGAAGGATTTCATGACGGGAATACCTCTAATGAGATGTAATAGTCGGGGAGAGCTTTATCCAATCACTACCACCACCACCACCACTTCCACAAATCAAGCCACACCATCAACGTTTGCCGCTCTAGCACCTTCCTTGTGGCCTGCACGTTTGAGTCATCCGAGGGCGTCTGTTCTTTCTTCTCTTAAACACAATAATTTTATTGAATGTAATAGTATGCGTAGTATTAATATTTGTCCTTCTTGTCCGCTTGGAAAATATGTTAAATTACCGTTTGTAGCCTCAACCTCTAGTATTTTGTTGCCTTTTGATATTATTCATAGTGATCTGTGGACATCTCCCATTTTGAGCTCTGTGGGCCACCGTTATTATGTGTTATTTTTGGATGATTATTCTATTTTGTTGGGGACCTTTCCTTTATCTAAAAAGTGTCAAATTTTTTCCACATTCCTAACGTTTAGAGCATTCATCCGTACTCAATTTGAACGTGAAATTAAAAACATTCAATGTGATAATGGAAGGGAATTTGATAATGGGCCATTTAGGGAGTTTTGTAACACTAATGGCATATCTTTTCATTTTTCTTGCCCTCATACGTCCTCACAAAATGGAAAAGCTGAAAGAAAAATTCGTACCATTAATAATATTGTTCGAACTTTATAAGTCCATGCTTCATTACCTCATTCTTTTTGGCATTATGCATTACAAATTGGTACTTACCTCTTTAACATACTTCCTAGCGAAGGATTGTTGACATCCAATTTTGTCCCATCTTTTCTGATTTATTTGCAATTTTAAATATTTTTGACACCTCACAACAATTTTAATATATATACATATAGGCATATATATACATATATATTATTATTCTCAATATCATTATTATTATTATTATTCATATTTCTACAACCATTTGCCTTTTTAAATCATAATCATATTTTTTATCCTGATATTCTATATTACTTTATTTTCACAAAACGGCATCGTATTTCGTATTTTTAATTAAGCATTAAGTATTTCACAAATATTATATTTTATTATTATCACATCGTTATTTTTTTTTTTATAATTTACATTTCTTCAAAGTATTTTTGTAAAAAATATTAAACCCCTTTTATACTTTAACCCAGAACACATTTATTTCCTCAAACCTTAAATCCCCCAATTTCATTTCCCTAACCAAGTATAGGGCCTAAATCGGCCAAGACCCAAGCCCAACTCCCCAATACCCCATTCCGCAGCCCAATCCCCTACATCCGCTGCCCAATACCCACTCCCCATTAACCCATCGTCCATTCCACCCCAAAACCCAAAAATCGCCCTAAACCTAACACCAATCCGAAAATCAGCGGCCCTTCGTCCGAAACCACTGTCGCCTCCCTTTACCCGCCGAACAAACACCATCACCACACCACTGCCACCATGTCCCCTCCACCATCGAGCCCTCGCATCACCCCAGTCCCCCTTTTTTGCAAACCCCAGAGCGTTGAATAGCTCGTCCGAGTCAAATCGACCTGCAAAGCATGCACGGTGCAATGGAGTTTTAGGACGAACCTTCAAGGACCCGATGGATAAAAACATTCATGTCCATCGGACCCCAAAACAAAAGCAAATTACTTACAAATCCGAGTTCCAATGGCCTTCAACGGTTGGAATCACCTCCAATCAATCCCTTTTCTCATCAATTTCAGAAATCATCAGCCCTACCCTTCTTTTAAATTTGAAATTCAAATTTCAGCTTCTAAGAGAAGCTATGGGGTCTCAATTGGGCCTATAAATAGGACCCTTCGTGGGTTGTTGAAGGGGGGATTTTTAGAAAACAAAAAAAAGCCCTCTGTTTTTTCTAACCTGTTGCGAAGAGTCGACCTATCTAGTGGCTTCACAAAAGATTTTTTCTTTAGAGCCAAAGATCCTTTCTTGAACACGTTTCGATTTTGAAAAAATCCTCCATTTTGACTCTCGTTTCTGGCTAGATATAGCCACGAAACACTCAAACTCATTTTCTTTTCAACCGCATAAACACACTCCTCCGAGCGGACTCGACGATTCGAGATGACGCCTCGGTTCGCTGCCCGAAGAAGGTCAGTAAAACACAGATTCCTCTCAATTTATTTTCTGTATTTTTATGTGTTTTGGTGCTAACTATGTACTGATTATTCATGTGGCTGTGTTTTAATGTCTAAGTGTATTAAGTTGTTAGCTTTGTTTAATTACCTATCAAGATTTAGAAATGCATTGTTTGTATTATTAAACTGATGTAGATTATGTTATGAGACATATGTTGTTAGTACTTATTTAGAAGAGTTATGATTAGTTAGATGTTTTATGTGTGATACATATAGTGGTCACACCTGTTTGGTTCATGATTAGTATTACATTCAATATAATGTGTTGAAAATGTTGTTCAGTACATGTTTTAGTGAAGTTATGATGTATATTAGTCATGTTTTATCATGATTAATATGATAAGATCCCTGCTCTACTTTAAGGGTCATGATCTGTGGTGATTAAGGTCTGAATATGTGGTTTTATTTTGATTATGTGACATGTTTGAGATCCAATGTTAAGTAGAAATAAGTTTGGTCTCTTTGTGGATTTAGATGTATGTCAACTTGTTTGCATATTTTCTTTGTGATCAAATGAGTAAGTGTTTAGATAGTCGGCTTTAAATTCTTACTTTCCTATTTATAAATCTGCAGGCCTGAGTTCAGGGTAGTAAAATGAGATAAAGAGCTTTGTATGTGTATGTGTTAATTTCTGGACATTATATAATCTTGTTGGATCCAAAATCTCTAAATAGGTTTATACTGCTAAGTCCTTCATTTGGTTCTTAGGTCATAATCCCCTTATCAAGATGCTTAAATTATGTCTGTGCTAATGCTTTCTACTTGTTTAGGCTAGACTGTGTCATGTTGGTTTTCTATCTGCATGTCCTTTGTGATTAACTCATATATGATGGTCATATGATAAGGATCTAGGAATATATGTATTATCTCTATTGCATTGGTTTTGTTGTGGATGTTAAAGGATAGTGAAGGGTATTAGCTTTGAACCCTGTTAGTATGTTGTAAGCCTATATTCATAAGTTTGGGCTAAGTAATAGAATGGAATATGCATGCCTTACTATTTACTATGACTGAACTGATGTAATAAGCATCTCAGTTACTAGGTTGTTTCTTTATCCTTAAAATGCCATGTTTGATCTGGTACTTAGGTGTCCCGTTGTCTATATTTTTCCTTATATGCCAGAATGCTAGAGTAACATCCCTAATGGTTCTTCCGAGTCACTGGGGCACATTTGCCTTAACTAACTGGTCATATATGTTCAGTTTAGCATAAATAGTCTTTGGTGTCTGAAGAAGTTAGGCTATTTAACTGATTCTGTGTTTCTCCTGTCCAATGTGATTTGTTAATTACCCATGAAGTACCCATTAGTTTCAGTGTCATTAAACTCAATAATGCAGTGGATACAAGAGTTTATATACTTATTTTAGCCTTGGATTGACTCTGAATATTTGAGATGTGGTTTTTAAATGGCTATTTATGCATTTTAAAATTTTTCTATTTCCTTTGAACTGACCACATATTTGCTTTTGTTGCCTGAATATCAAAGCATGCCCATACTAGCATGAAACACCTTTCGTGTCCACACTGATCATATATCCATTGAATTGGCCGCATTTATTTGGTTTGAAATGCACAAACATTTTCCTTTCTTCTGGAATGTGATACCGTCAATTGTTTGTTGTTCTTTTTCCTCTATTTTCTTATATTTTCTATGAGATATTTAAAATGATATACCTTTAAAGTATATGAGATATAGAGAACTGGGCATATATATGGCATGTATCAAGTTCGTATGTCCTTAAGTGTATCATGTATGATTAGGAAAATTTTATATATCTGTCTTTGTGTGTTTGAGATTAATATGTGTATTGGGACTGTCTGCTTTGTGCTTTTCTTGTAAAATCTGTGGGAGCTGAGTGTCATCGGGCCTACTTCTTCTCTAATTGTGTGTATCGTACGGTATGCCTGCTCGATCCCAATATAGAATAAACATGAGTGCAATGATGTATGTCATATCTCAGCCATGATATTGCTTTATGTGAGATATACATTGGTACATGCTTTGGTATGCAAGCTGTGTATTGAGCCTATTTGTGTAAATGAAAGTATAAAAAAAATGTATATCCTTGTGTATATCACTCTTTGCTTGGTCAGTAAATGTCTAGTTTGCCTGGCCCATTTTGCCTTCTTGTTTGCCTATATTGCATTGCTATAACAGTTGGGCTTGGCCCATAAACTTTTTCGCTTGTTTCCCTTTCTGCCTTCATGATGTAAATCGGGTCAGGCCCAACAATATATTATTCTCCACGAATTATTTGTTTACATTTTTTATATATATTTTCATGTTCCATCTACTAATCCTTTTCCTTTCTTTTATTTACATGAAATGCATCGGGAGCAACGAAGAGTCTCGTTATGAGACTCATCATGATCATTGCCAAACGAAGACCCGCATCCACATTCCTTGCACTCTCCAAACTCGGGATTTCAAAACAAATAGGGCGAGATGACATCGTCATCCGCCTTAGTTCCCTTTTTATTATTACTCCTTAATTCCATTTGTAATAATTATTTAATGTTTTAGTGATTGTTAGGACATTTAGAATAATTAGTCTATGAATGGATAAGTAATAAGGTAGTTTTAAACTTAGAAATCCTCAGCTAGTTATTTATTTTTTAGGCTCGTCATGCATATTCAAAATTTTCAAAACAACTTTGGTCATCTTTTATTCGCTTTACTAATCATACAAATAAGTTTGTCTTTTCCGATTTGCAACTCAAAATGATTTCAAAAAAAAAAAAGAATTACTTCTTTGGCATTATAAATAATTTGCTTTTCTATCAATTGTCAAAAAATGCATGTTTTCATCCAAAATCAAACTTTACATGTATTTTTATAATCAATGCAATACAAATGCATGTTTTATCCAAAAATCATTTTGCATGTACTGTGTAAACAATGCAAATGCATACTTTACCAAAAAAATCACTTTAGAGGTATTTTATAAATAATACAATACAAATGCATGTTTTCCCCAAAAATCACTTTGCATGTATTTTTATAAACAATGCCACAAATGCATGTCTTTTATCCCAAAAAATCAATTTTACATATAGTTGTATAAAAATGCCATGCATACTCTTTCCGAGTTTTATGACATAATTTATTTCTCAAAATCGCAATCACTTTGCGAGACCTTCAGAAGAATAATGGTAAAATCTTTACATTGTCAAAATGCATCTTTTTATTAATTATTTGCAAAACATCTTTTTAACTTTATATACTTTTAAACATACATTTTCCTTGGCATAATAATTAATCTGAGTTTGAACGGATAACCGCAAGTTAGCGGATCTTAAAAAATGTCTAACCCCTTTTCTTTAGGATAATAAAGAACCATTACACAAAATTTCATTAGTTTTGCAGATCATAAAATCGGAGTTATTTTGCAGCATTTAGTTAATATTTATGTGCCCTAATTCACCTTAGAATAATTAGGTGGCGACTCCTTAGTCCAATTCGGGAATCACCAATATGTTGTACTCTGTTTGACCTGGTTAAAACGGGATATAACAAGGATTGGCATATCAATCTCCCCAAAAAATTATTTATCATAAAGACCCTTCGTATTCTCATCTTAGGGTGTTTGGGTGTTTGTGCTATCCAATTATTCCGTCCACTACAATTAACAAATTTCAAGCCCGTTCTACAGCTTGTGTGTTTTTGGGTTATCCGTGTAATCATCGTGGTTACAAATATTTTGATTTATCTTCTAATAAAATCATAATTAGTCGCCATGTTATTTTTGACGAAACCCAATTTTCGTTTGTTAAATTATATAATTTCGTGTCTAGTTCTTATAATTTTTTGGATGATGGGCTCTCACCGTATATTATCCAACAATGGGTCCAGCCTGCCCATGACCCAATTCTACCAGCAGGCCCACTGCCTGCTGGCCCAAATACCCAGTCTCCTACGTCCAATTCGATCTAGTCCCAAGATGGTCCAACACCGACCCCAGTCCAGTTCAACTCTATTCCGAGTCAAGGGCCTGTTACTCGTAGCCAACGGAGAATTTTTAAACCTAAAAGATATTTTAATCTCAATTCTAATGTCACTAAATCACACTTGCCACGTAAACCAGTGTCTGCCCTTCATGACTCAAATTAGAAAATAGCCATGGATGATGAATTTAATGCTTTTATTAAAAATAAGATGTGGGAGTTGGTGCCTCGTCCGCCTGGTGTTAATGTCATTCGTTCTATGTGAATTTTTACTCATAAGGAAAAACTGATGGTTGTTTTGACAGGTATAAGACCCGTCTTATAGGTGATGGCAAAACACAACAGGTTGACGTGGATTTGTGGAGAGACATTTAGTCTGGTGGTCAAACCAGCGACCATTCGCACTGTTCTCAGTCTGGCTCTATCGAAAGCACGACCCATTCATCAACTGGATGTGAAAAATGATTTCTTACATGGTGATCTCAAGGAAATAGTATACATACATCAGCCCTTGGAATTCAGGGACCCCGATCATCCGAACCATGTCTGTTTGCTGAAGACATGGTTTTCCCCTCGGACTTGGTACAAAAGGTTTGCATATTATGTGTCTAGTACTGGGTTTTCTCGTAGCAAGTCTGCTAATTCACTGTTCATCTATCGTCGTGGTACTTCTCTGGCATACATTCTGTTATATGTGGATGATATTATATTGACTGCCTCTTTGGATAAACTACGCAAGTCTATCATGTCTCTTCTCAGTTTAGAATTTTCTATGAAAGACTTGGGACCCTTAAGTTATTTTTTGGGTATAGCTGTGACACGTCATGCATGTGGTCTATTTTTATCATGGAGGAAGTATGTAGCTGAGAGTATTGAGAGATCTGGCATGTCATTCTGTAAGTCCTCTCCTACTCTGGTTGATACAAAACTGAAGCTGAGTGCTACCTCTAGCACACCTTACGAGGATCCCTCCCACTATTGCAGTCTTGCAGGGGCTCTTCAGTACCTTACTTTCATGAGACCCGATATTACATATGCAGTGCAGCAGGTGTATTTATTTATGCATGATCCGAGGGACGAACATATGCATGCTCTCAAATGCATTGTGCGTTATATTCAGGGCACTCTTGATTATGGTTTGCACTTATATCCATCCTCCGTATCTACTCTAGTGTCCTATACTGATGCAGATTTGGGTGGATATCCAGGTACCAGACGTTCGATGTCTGGGTATTGTATGTTTCTTGGTGATAACTTCGTCTCTTGGTCGGCTAAACGTCATGCTACTTTATCACGATCTAGTGCGGAGGCCGAGTATCGAGGGGTAGCCAATGTGGTGTCCGAGTCTTGTTGGCTGCGTAATCTCCTATTATAGCTTCACTTTCCTATTAGGAAAGCTACCTTGGTCTACTACGATAATGTTAGTGCAGCCTATCTCTCTGGGAATCTGGTCCAACATCGGCGCACTAAACATATTAAGATGGATATTCACTTTGTTCGCGAAAAGGTAGCTCGTGGACAAGTACGTGTCATGCATGTCCCTTCACGGTACCAAATTGCTGACATCTTTACTAAGGGTCTTCCCTTAGTTCTGTTTGAAGATTTTAGGGACAGTCTCAGCGTACGACAACCGTCCGCTATGATTGCGGGCGTGTGAAAGACCATGATATACACGGCAGTTTGACCGTGTATATCACATAGTATAGTTTGTATATATATTACCATAATTAGTAGATTTCTTGTACATGTATAATTATGGTAGTAGTTTTGTACTAGAAAAATCTATTAGTCATGTAGTAGAAAAAGGTAGATTTAATTTCCTTAATTAGATATTGTATATCATATATATATATATATATATATATATATATATATATATATATATATATATATATATATATATATATATATATCTTTTCATTAATCAAAATAATCAAGAGATTATTCTCTCTCAATAAGGATTATATCATGTGACGTAAAATTATAGCAGGGTTAGTGTTAATTTATATAGTATAACTTATAATCCTTATTCCAGAATAATCTAATACAGTTTTGCTCGGCGACTTCAAAAGGATTATCCCTGTAACAAATTTGATCTCTATACTAAAGATCAATAAAAATAATTCCGGACAATAACTACTAGTACTAGACTAGTAGTATGCCTCTATCTTAAATATAATTCTGAAAATTGTTTAATTCAATATATTTCCTCCATAAAAAGATCTAAAATACACATTTTCAATTAATTAGAAGTTAACCTAATATTACAAGAATCAAAATACTTTTCTTTCATTGGGTGATCAACAGAACAATTAATTGTCACATTACAAAATTATGACTATGCACCAATTAAATAGAATTCATATCCTGATATATATGGACTTGAAAGCTATGCATGGCTTCAACGAGACAACAATAATCAATTTCTATGTCTTATTTAATGTTGTTTAATAATCATAAATTTATGCTAACTGATTAGTGTCTGAACTTGGAAAATTTAGCAGATTGTTGAAGGCGTGAAGCCAGCTGCTGTTCGAATGAAGGATAAAATTATTCTTTTGTTGTAAAAGAGTTGGTAAGGTGCACAGAAGTGCCCTGAGGAGTACTATACATGATACACTCTATGTAGTTAGTTAAAGGAGTTTGTTATGTTTGTTAGGTGGTTAAAAGATAATTACAATTAGTTAAATGTAATTAAAAGAATAGTTAGAAAGTTCTAGACAAGATGTAGAGAATGTGTATAAATATCTCTTGTATACATGATTAATGAATATATGAAATCATTCTCTCTTCTCCCCTCTCTCTTCTCACTTATGTTGCACTCTTCTTCTCCACACACAATTTTTTCATCTCTAAACACTCGAGAACATTGATATTGCTCCTCAATAGAAGTTGATGGCTTCTAGTTGCAGTTCCTGTTCCTCGATGGAACAATACTTTCACATGGTATCAGAGCGGTGATGAATTGATGAAGATATAGGGAATTTGAGGTTGGATAGTTGAAATTGTTGAGTAGTAGTGTTAATTGGAACAGAAGCACACATTGTGTTTGTTATGTTGTTTTCTTAGTTGGTGACACATATTTGAAATCGAACTGGAATTGATATAGTGTTACATTGGTTTCTCAACTGACAACAATAGTAATTGAAATCGTAGACTTGTGAAAAATTAATAATGGAGAAGAATTGTCGAGTGGAGTAAGGCAATGAAATTAGCCTTGTTAGGAAAAATAGATAGGACTTATTGATGGAACAGTAAAAAGGGAGGCTTTTCATGGTGATTTGGCAAGGTTGTGGGTCATATGTAATGCTATTATAGTGTCATGGCTAATGAAAAATGTGAGTAAACTGTACCAAACTCACACATCATTTGGGAAGAGCTGAAGGAAATATTTGACAAAGTGAATAGCTCTAGAGCATTTCAGTTACATAAGAAGATTTTCACATTGAAGCAGGGAACTCTTTCAGTTTCAATGTATTATTTCAAAGTTCAAACTCAAGGATATTTGGGATGAGTATGATTCAATTGTACCACCACCTTTTTGTTGTCCTAAGTCTAGAGAGTTCATCAATCACTTGCAATATCAGAGGATGTTGCAGTTCTTACTGGGACTGAATGAGAACTACAGTCAAGCTAGAAGTCAAGTAATCATGATGCAATAGATACCAAGCTTGAATCAGGTGTATGCAATGATCAATCAAGAAGAAAGCCAAAGGATAGTTGCAGAAAATAGCAGAATGTTGCAAGAAACAGTTGAATCATCTGCTTTGTTTACAGCTAGGAGTGGGATTGGAAGAGGTGGAAATGGAGGTCCAAGATAGAAGAGGTCATACATCCTAATGCCTTTTGTGATTTTGTCATGAAAAAGGTCATTTTAAACTGGATTGCTTCAAACTGATGAAATGTGAGTTCTGTCACAAAATTGGACATGTACAGGATGATTGCTATAAACTCAATGGATATCCTAAAAATTTTAAGAGTAAAGCCAAGAAAGCATATGTGGTGACAAAAGGGAATATGTCATTTGAAGACACTGGGCAGGAGAATGAAGGTTATCAAAATGACATGAGGTATATGCAGAAACAGCAAAAGGGAAATTTACAGTCTCAGTTCATGCCAGATCACAATCATATCCAGGAAGTTCCACAACATACATCACCATTTATGCAGCTCACACCCAGCCTTCATCAACAACTTCTCAATCTACTAAATGAAAAAGCAGAAATTAAATTAGTTGCTAATATGGCAGGTAAAGGTATTTTTGATGCTGAAACATTAGTAAAATGAATTGTATACACAAGGGAAACTAATAAAATGATTAGTGATCAAAGACAGTTACAAAGTAAATCTTTGGCAGAAAACACAGGGAAAGTGCAGTTACCTACTGGTGATTCTGCTAAGGTGTCACACATTGGTGATTATCATCTATGAGGAGGTGATGTTCTTAGAAATGTCTTATGTGTACCAGCATTCAAGTTTAATCTCATGTCAGTTTCAAAAGTAACCAGGGAATTGAATTGTAGTGTTACTTTCTTTCCAAAATATTATATTTTTCAGGATCTCTCATCTGGGAAGGTGGGGAGGGGGGGATTGGTAATGAAGAAGAGGGATTGTACTTATTGTGTTTGGATGCACAAAATAAAGGAGAAGATCTGATGAGATGCCTGGCAGCAGTTCAGCATGTTGATGCAGTCACTTGGCACCAGAGGTTATGTCATGTACCTATGAATGTTTTAAAGAAAATTTCATGTTTCAAAAATAGCAATGCCTTTACTTTGAATAAATGTGCAGTATGTCCTTTGGATAGACAAACCAGAATTCCTTTCTCTGTCAGTACTAGTAGAAAAACAAGAGCCTTTCAAATGTTACTTATTGATGTATGAGGTCCTTACAAAGTAGAAACATATAATGGAATGAGATATTTTTTTAAAATTATGGATGACTTTTCCAGATGGACTTGGATAATTTTTATGAGATTAAAGTCTGATGTAGTCACAGTACTTAAAAATTTCTTTGTTGAAGTTCATACTCAGTTTGAAATAAAAATACAGAAAGTAAGATCAGACAATGGAACTGAATTTTTTAATCATAACTGTAAGGAATTGTTCATACAACATGATGTGATACATGAAAGTTCCTGTCCACGTACACCACAACAGAATGGTGTTGTGGAAAGGAAGCATACACATATATTGGAGACAGCCAGAGCCATAAAATTTTAGGCAGGATTACCAGACAGGTTTTAGGGTTTTTGTGTGGAAGGGGTTGTGTACCTCATGAACAGAATCCCTTCTACTGTTATAGGTAATAAATCACCCTATGAAATGTTGTACAATAAGACACCATCACTTTCACATCTAAGAGTGATAGGGTGTTTGTGTTTTTCAACTGTTCTAGTCAGGCAGGATAAGTTCAGTCCTAGAGTTGTGAGGGCTATATTTCTTGGTTATGGTGTTGCACAAAAAGGATACAAACTTTATAATATGAAAAATAGAATATTTTTCATGAGCAGAGATGTGGTGTTCATGAAAATAATCTTTCCTCTCAAAGGTGGAGCTGATGATCATATCAGTCATATTATATCACATGAGCATTTCTGTTTTGATGAATTAGTCCATCCTCAGACAGTCATAATCCCATAGACAGTTTTACAGGTGCCTATCATTGTGCCATCAGATAATGAACAAAGAAACTCACAACTGGATACACATGATGTGGTTCAAGATGTAAGCAGGGTCACTGATGCTCAACAGGAGGACATCAGGGATGATCACCTAACAACAACTTGTGTCAGTATCCAATACTAGAAGATCTACAATAACTAGTAAACCTCCTATCTGACATAAAAATTATGTCACCAAACATGGATCTTCCAATTTCTTGTACTCCATTTCTACTGGAGTAGATTACACTGGATTGTCACCTAAGTATAAAAGCTTTGTGGCTCAACTCTCAGTCAATATTGAGCCATGTAGCTACTTAGAAGCTGCAATGGATAAAAGGTAGGTTGAAGCAATGGAGGTTGAGATCAAAGCTTTGGAAGACAATGGTACATAGGAACTAGTATCACTCCTAGAAGGAAAGAAAGCTAAATGATGCAGATGGGTGTACAAAGTTAAATACTAAGCAACATGTGAAGGGGAGAGATTTAAAGTCAGGCTTGTTACAAAAGGATACAATCAGAAAGAATGGATGGATTACCAGGAGACATTTTCACCAGTAGTCAAGATGTCTACTGTAAGATCAGTTGTCTTAACTGTAGCAGCTAAACAATGGACAATTCATCAAATGGGTATCTATAATGCTTTTCTATAGGAGGGTCTTTATGAGGAGGTTTATATGACAGTACTAGAGGGATTTAATGTCAAACATCGGAAGAAGCAAGTGTGCAGATTACTGAAGTCCCTATATGGTTTGAAACAGGCATCAAAGCAGTGGAACATTAAACACACTGCAGCCCTAGTTTCATTTGGTTTTCAGCATAGTTATAGGGATTATTCTCTATTTACCAAGAACGAAGGAGATAGTATTGTGGTGATATTAGTATATGTAGATGATTTGTTGATTACTGGAGATAATCTAGCTCTTATTCAGTCCATAAAGAGGCATTAAAGTCAGCCTTTAAGATAAAGGATCTGGGAGAACTCAGATATTTTCTAGGAATAGAGTTTGCAAGAAGCCCCCAAGGCACACTTATGCATCAGAGGAAATATGCATTGGAACTTATATCAGACATGGGATTGTCAGGTGCTAATCCTGCATCCTCACCCATGGATATGAATGTGAAGTTCACTACAGTTGAGTTTGATCAACATGATAAGGCTACATCAGCATCACAGTCAGTTTCACATACTAATTCTACATCAAAATCGCAGCTAGATCTTCCTTTATCTGATCCCAGTGGTTATAGAAGGTTGATTGGGAGGTTGATGTACTTAACAACTACTAGACCAGATATTGCATTTTTCAGTTCAGTGTCTGATTCAATTCATGCATGCTCCCAAGACATCTCATATGGAAGTTGGACTCAGGCTCGTGAGATACATTAAACAAGAACCAGGTTTGGAAATTCTCATGGCCAGTTCCAATACACCTCAATTGGAAGTATTCTATGATGCATACTGGCATCTTGTGTTAACAGTAGAAGATCAATTACTGGATATTTGGTATTATTTGGTTTCTCACCAATATCCTGAAAGTCTAATAAGCAGGAGACAGTGTCCAGGAGCTCAGCAGAAGCTAAATATAGGGCCATGACTGCTTCAGTGGCAGAGGTGATTTGTTTTACTGGCCTTTATCAGGAGCTTGGAGTCGAGGTTCAAACACCAATCTCTTTATTTACTGATAGCAAGTCTGCAATTCAGATTGCAGTCAATCCAGTTTTTCATGAAAGAACTAAACACATTGATATAGATTGCCATTTCATAAGGGAGCAGATACAAAAAAGACTAATCTACATTGTATTATTTCCATCTGCAGAACAACTAGCAGACTTGTTAACCAAGGCTCTTGGTCGACCACAACATATTCATTTGGTGTCCAAGCTAGGCATGAAGAACATCTTCATATCCCCTAGCTTGAGGGGGGTGTAAAAGAGTTAGTAAGGTGCACAGAAGTGCCATGAGGAGTACTATACATGATACACTCTATGTAGTTAGTTAAAGGAGTTTGTTATGTTTGTTAGGTGGTTAAGAGATAGTTACAATTAATTAAATGTAATTAAGAGAATAGTTAGAAGGTTCTAGACAAGATGTAGAGAATGTGTATAAATATCTCTTGTATACATGATTAATGAATATATGAAATCATTCTTTCTTCTCCACTCTCTCTTCTCACTTATGAGCACTCTTCTTCTTCACACACAATTTTCTCATCTCTAAACACTCGAGAACATTGATATTGCTCCTCAATAGAAGTTGTTGGCTTCTAGTTGCAGTTCATGTTCCTGTTCCTCGATGGAACAATACTTTCACATTTGCCAAGTGTAAGTTGCTTCATTAAAAAAATGGGTGAACATTTTTATAGTAATCGAAACCCCCTTTTAAAAAATTGAAAAATGTATCTAGCATAAACGAAAAAGTGAGCAGTCATAACATGGTGCAGGTTCCAATTGGCACCAGCAGCATCTAGTATAGTTGATAACTGGTATACTTTTATTGAGAAACCAATTTTCCAGCATAATTTAATAAGTTTAAGTATATGCATTGCGATCTCAAATATTTCATAGGCTCTTAGGTATTTACAAAGAGATCAAGACATTAAATATTATTCAAAGTCGAAGTGATCAATAGACGATATTAATTTCTCAAGATCAACTCGAAATATCGAAGTGTTGTCCGGTGTTTTTGACGATCAAATATATCACAAGAAGTCCAAATCATCCTACGAAAGATATTCTACACCTTCGAATCACAGAGAAATTTTAGAAAAGAAGAATCAAGGAAATACACTGTTGGAAAATATTATCCAGAGAACACAAAATTATATGAAGAAAAACACAAACATGAAGGTTCGACAATATGAACAACGAACACAGAATTGAAGGCTTGAAACATGTACGAAACTCTTTTCTAAAAATGATATTTGCTCCCTCTCCTCTGCGATATTGATATGGGATTGTACGCAAATAGTTTTAATGAATATGACAAGCCTTTAGAAAATCTGCACTGAGCAAACGGTGACTAAATCCATCTTAGAAAAGCAAGAATTTTTCTAGTTTTTAAGTGCAGAATTTTGTTGTAGACGGGAAAAAAAAATCTCAGAGAAGAAAGAAAAAAGTTTTGGGAGGAAGCATATGTGTACCCCAAAAATAAAGTAACTTTAAAAAAATCACGATAGTAAGGAAATTCTCTTTAAATAGACAGAGAGTGGTTATGTAATAATGAAAGGACACTTTTTTTCATAAAAAGACACCTTCTCATGTAAGACCCTTATGTAAATAATATATATTTAAATAAAATTTTCAACAATTTCTCACTTATTTAAATATAAATAAATATTTAAAAATTAAATAATATTTATGCGTAGAGTAATGTATCTTTCGATTTGAACATTACCTTACTATAGCATCACAAAATGAAATCAAAATTACATGTAGCATAATAGCTTTAAACATGTTGTTCCTTGTAATAACATCGGTGACACTATACGAAAATATTTCATTCTTGCTTTCCACTCAAACATGCTTAGCACTTTTATGGCCATGCGCTATTCAAAATTTATGAATATTAATGAGAGTAACTCCACCTCTCAATCGAAGTGGCACCACTTTTATGTTTATATAGGTGAAGTTATTTCAGTATCTTTATCACATTTGAGACACTTATTCCTTGAACTGAACCTCGTTAAGAGTATAAGAACTCGACCCTCTAATCTGTGACAACCAATGCTAGTATATCTCTTACTTAAGTATTGAAACTACATGTATCAATAATTTGTTGTTACCCTTTGAACCCAAAATTATTCATTTTATAGTGTTGGGTAGGATTATCATTATTGGTGGACCTAAATTTGAAGTTTTACCACTTGAAGCTGCTTCACCAACTTCCGTGTAAGAGACTTTATAAATATATCAGCCAAACTACTCTTTGACTTCACAAATGTGAATAAGATAAATTCATCTTAATATAATTTTTTATATAATTAATCTTATCAAAGAGTCACGTGTCTTGACTTCTCATTATACAATATTTTTATACGCTTGAGTTAGAATGAATTGACTATCACAAAGTGGAGCTCACACTTTGCAAGTCAATGGAATACCTACAAAAATTTTCTCAACCAATCAACTCCTTACTGTTAAAGCAATAAATAATCAAGGTAATCAATGACTCTTTCATACTCAATTTGAATCAAAATATTTCATCATTTATTTATTTATTTATTTATTTAATCGATCTTGGATCAAGTAGGCTATTACGCCCTTATATGTCTAAGTGACTAAACTTATTTAGCACTTTCTTCTCAGTGTAACGAGATTCCTCAATACATTACCCCCACTATTTTGTTTACTCCCTCCGTTTCAATTTATGTGGTATCATTTGACTTGTCACGGAGTTTAAGGAAGAAATGAAGACTTTTATTATGTGTGGTCCAAAACAATCTTATATAAATGTGTGGTTGTAAATCATTTCATAAAGTTAAATTATTTCATAATATAGAAAGGTGACATTCTTTTTTGGGACAGACCAAAAGAAAAAATGCTGCCACATAAATTGGGACAGAGGGAGTAATATTGATACCCAACATAGTATCAATTTATTCAAGATCCTTTATATCGAATATGGAAGAAAGAAAACCTCGTCGTTTCTATTATACCGTAGAAATCTCTTTATTTATGTTCTTAGTATCACCTCTTGCAATAATATATGAACAAATTAACTAACACAAATAATTACCACATATTTTAATGTGTATATAGATTTCCAAGTATTCATGAAAGAACACAACTTTTCCTCTTTGAAGGAATAAAACTAATTGTCTAATGTTGATTTTTAATTAGAAGCCAAATACCTCCACTCTTCAAATAATTCTTTTTTTTTTCAAACACATGAAAACTTAAAATTATTATACTTCTTTCAAAATATCAAACTCATAAAAGGTCTTTAACCTTTAAACGGAATCAAACAGTAAATATAATTCATTCTCACGATCTTAAAAAAAGAAATAATTTTCAAGTATTGATATGATCCTTATATATAAAGTACTTCATATCATCACACAACTTGAAAATAAACTTCACATATGATCTTTTATGTAAAAATAACAAATTATAATAATCACATAAGAAAACATTATTCCTAAAATTAGCAAGAATTTAAAGATCATCACAAGTGTATCATCTACCCTATTATTTATGAAAATAAATTCACAAAATCACCAAGAATAGAAATTCATAAATATTTTTGTCAACTCCTTCTTATTCCGTATGACCACTTTTCACATGGCTGTTTTATGTAGAGTACCCTTTCACATGATCTGCATCTTCTCTAAATCAGTGCCCGAGAGGTTTGTTTGCGTTTGGCTTGAGTACACACTCACAATTTATTTCCACACAAAAAATATTTGACAGTCTCAAGTGTCTGGTATACGATCCAAATTGTTGGCAGTGATAAGCCAACTTGGAATAGTCACAAGTGAATCTACCGATGTGTCCCCTATCATCAATATAGTTTAGGATTCATATTGGAATCACGCCATCAATTTCCCCACCAAAATTAAAGAATAATAAATTCATGATCACTGGTTGTTAAACTCTTCCAAACCAGTGATGAGAACTTTTATCAAATAAAAAACTGACGAAAACAGAGTACTTCGGAAGATAGATAAATATCGATTTTAGATTGTTGGAAAATATTATCCAGAGAACATAAAATTAAATGAAGAAAAACATGAAGACACTACTAAAAAACTGCCCAAAATCGACTGTCAAAAATATATGAAGAACCAGGGTTTCAGAAGGTGTCGGTTATGTAAATTAAAAAAATTAAAAAATCAACGGAGTCTGTCAATTTTTTTTTTAAAAATAAAATAATGTAGCAACTTGAAATCGAACTCAAGTATGTATCCTGGCATTGGACAACTCTAACACTAGACCACTCATGTTCTTTGATCAAATGCTTCCATTATTTTCTATTAATATTATTAAGCTATAATTTTTCGCTCTAAAAACCTATGAACTCCGTCGATTTTTGTATAAAAAAATAGACGGAGTCCGTCGATTTATTTTTTAAAAAAATATAAAAAATAATTATAATTTTCGCGCGAAGAAAACGAAGGAAGTCCATTGGTTTTCTTTAAAAAAATTATCGAATGTCGTTTTTTTCTATTTTTAAGTAGTGAGATGAAGGTTTGACAATATGAACAACGAACACATAATTGAAGGCTTGAAACACGTACGAAACGTTTTTCTAAAAACGATATTGATCCCTCTCCTCTGCGAGATTGCTATGGAATTGTACGCAAATAATTTTAATGGATATGACAAGCCTTTTAAAAAAATATATCTTAAGAAAGCAAGATCTTTTCTGATTTTCAAGTGCATCATTTTGTTGTAGGAGGAAAAAAAATTCTCCTACAAGACTCTAAAAAGCAAGGAAATTCTCTTTAAATAGACAAGAGTGGTTATGTAATTAGAAAGACATCTTCTAATGTAAGACCCATTTATAAAATAATATATATTTAAATAAAATTTTCAACATATAATTATACTCACAACCTTAATAAATCAAATCACTTTCTTCCTTTAAAAAAAAAAAAGTAAATGCGCCTCTGATAGGAGTCAACAAAAGGGCCATGTTGGGCCAGCCAGGGCCGATGCTAAGCCCAAATCGGTTGAGTGCTTAATCCATATTCATTCTACTCATCTATACCAGATTCGAAGGGCCAATTCGCACGATTGGATTCTGGGGTGGTCTTTAATTTTTGTCCCTCAAATTGGTAGTGTTTAATTTTACACTTCACCTAAGAAAAGGTCGAAAATATCCCTAAGGTTCTGGGGTTCAAATCCCAATTCAGTAAAAAAATGTTTTTGCAAGGTAAGATTTTATAGCAAACTATGCCTATTCGGGCAAAAGTTATGCCTTAAGTAGGGGTGGGCAAAAAACCCGGAGAACCGAAGAAATCGAACCGAACCGAAATTCGGTTCGGTTTTTTCTCATTTTTTTTTTGAAAAACCGAACCCAATCAGGATTTAGAGATTCGGTTCAGTTTTTTTTAATTTTGGATACGAACCGAACCGAAAAACCGAATTAAATATATATATATATTTTTTTTTTTATTTTTTTATTTTAGGCTACTACTATCTCTTGAATCATAGTCATTAAAGCTAATCTATCAAGCTTTTATGAAAGTCGTATGCGGCATGAACTTGATTAACATATCACGGAAGCATTGACATAAAATGTAGGGAGAAAAAGTAATTGTAAATTGATAAAACTTTAAATGGTCATAACTCTGCGCTCGGATGTCCGTTTTACCCGATTTTTTTTTGATTTTGCGTATTGTTTTGAGATGGGACCGGTAGTTTCGCGCAGCCAATTTTTAGAAAAACGTATGTTTTCCTAATCCATTTGTGTTTCCCCCAAATCGATTTCTAATTTTCCTTTTTCTTTAGTAAACATCTCACGATACACAATATATTTCAACGTCGAAATTTTATGATAGTGTAGGTGTGAATGTCAATTTCAGTTTTGGAAATTCAATTTTAAAAAAAATTAAAAAATTCCCCGACCCGGCTCGGCCCACTAGAAAAAACCGATATAATCTGATACGTTCGGCATATAAACCGAACATATAGTGTTTTTTTAAAAAAAAGTTGTATTCGGTTTTTAAAAAAAAACCGATTTTTATTCGGTTCATATTTTTCGGATACAAAACCGAACTGAACCGATATACGCCCACCCCTAGCCTTAAGACATAACATAGAAAAATTATATCTTAAGGCGTTACTTTTGCCTTAAGGCATAACTTAGAACTACAGAAGTTATGTCGTTGAGAAACCTTAGTCTTGCGGAATTGTTTTTTTACTGAGCTAGGGTTCGAACCCGAAACTCTTATTTTATAGACATGCGAATAAGGATATTTTGGTCCATACGCAAAAAAATGATTAGAATCAAGAAAAAGGACACCCATAAGGGGATTGTCTTAAATTTTTGGTCCGCTTAACAAAAATTTTCAAAAAGACCGATGTTACCCATCGGGTATAACACCTAGTTGTAATATGTACTAAGCTATTTTGCTTATGAGGCAAAAGTTCGGACATTTCAAAAAGTTTTAGATAATGTGATGTGGTGCCTATTGAACAGGAGTTTCAGTTATATTAGCATATGCAATTTTTGTATGAGGCAGAACTTGTGAATTGAGGAAGTTTATTATTTTAAAATGTCCTAAACTCCTGTTTCATTGGCAAAATTAACTTATGCCCGATGAACAACAAAGATCATAATTTTGTTAAGTGGGACCAAAAGTTCAAAATTGCCTCTTTAAGGACTTTCTTGCAAATCACCCGAGGGGGAAAAAGAATCTGTTCTTCAAGTTTTACCTTATAACAATTCATGTACCTCGGAGTGGATTCCCAAAAGAATTTAATTTGAAATAGAAACTTACAGCTTAATGAAAAGCGTCACTAAATTACACTATTAAGTTAACTAATTATTCAGCTCTCTAATGGAAGCTTAGTCACGGAATGGCAAATTCCATGACACTTTATAGATCATGTTAAGAGTCTCACATCGGATATGGAATGGAAAAATGACTCCTTATATGGACTTGGACAATCCTCACCCTACAAGTTAGCTTTTGGGGTTGAGTTAGGCCCAAGATCCATTCTTTACATGGTATCTGAATCAAGTTCATTCCAATTCTTTGTTCACCGATGTTAGGCCCCTAAATTATATTATCCACGCTCCAGTTAACAAGGTCAAGGTGTGCGGGGGAGTGTTAAGAGTCTCACATCGGATATGGAATGGAAACATGGACTCCTTATATGGACTTGGATAATCCTTACCCTACAAGCTAGCTTTTGGGGTTGAGTTAGGCCCAAGATCCATTCTTTACAGATCACATGATGCAGACCTAATTAAGGATGTGTTTGGTATGACAAAAAATATTTTTCAAACATTTTCTATTTTTTGAGTTTTACTGCACTAATTATCTTGAAATTTTTTTTTCTCAAATTATGAGAAAATGAAGGAAAATGTTTTCTTTAAAAGTTTGAGGAAAAACATTTTTCGAATCAATAAAAACACAACAACTTATTCCCAATTCAACCCACCCCCAACTACCTACCTACCCACCAGCCAACCCCACCTCTCCTATCCCCACTACCCCCACCCCCTCACCCCGCGTCTACCCCCAGCGTCCCCATACCCTTCCTACCGTCAATGATTCTAACTCCACCATCAGAAGTTTCATTCCGAATTCAAAAATCTTATTGTTTTTTGCTTTGAATATATGTGGATGCTCTTAAAATGATATTTTCAATTTGGGTATGAAACACAAGAAAATAAATAAAAATATATTTATTTTCGAGAAAATATTTTTTTGAAAAACATCTTTCCATCGTACTAATCACTGAAACACACCATAAGTAGTGAATTCCTCAAGATAAATATGTTTAATACCTAACATACCCTAATAAATTGTTTTTGGTTGACATGTAAATCCAACATATACAGTTATTTCTCACCATCTCATGAGTCGTGACTAGGGATGACAACGGATCGGATCTGGACCGGATCTTACTAGATTCAGATTCAGATCCATCGAGTCCATAAAAGTCAGATCCGGATCCAGATCCATCGGATCTGGATCTACGTGTAAATATTTTTGGCTTGAATAATATTCTCACATGTTGAAACTTTTATGACAAAATGAAACGCAATCTGATTGAAAAAAATGATTGAGTTCATTCAATCAACCTACACAAACATGACATCATTCTTCCAAAATACTGAACAAAGTTTTAGCATCACAAGAAAATAAAGACGATTGATTTCATTAGTGATGTTGAACATGTTGCAACTTTGAGCTAATTTTTGGAGGCTTTAATGATGCTCCACTTATAGTTCTACTGATTGACTTCATTAAACAACATAAAACAATGTCAGTCATATATCAAAAGTCCCAAAAAAAAAAATTCTGATCAAACAAATGAGAGAAAGATACTTAAAGCTTACGGCTAGCAGATTTAAGAAAGGAAAACTTAAAGAAGAGTGATAATTTTTTCTTTTTATAGAAATGAAAATATGAAAAACTGCAGAGAGCATATAGGTAAAAGAAATGAAACTTCAAAGACAAATTACATGGCTGTGTGACTTGTGTCTTATCCTGGTTCAACCCTTTACCCAATACATAAATTATGAAAAAAAATTAAGAAAATACTTATAAAATTATATTCTAGGTTATGGATATATTTAATAAAAAATGGATCCACGGATCGAATCTGGATCGGATACAGATCTCAAATACAAGATCCAGATCCGATCCGTCAGAAATGGATCCGGATCCGATCCGGATCCGTCGGGTCCAAATTTTGAAGATCCATATCCTATAAAATGGATATGGATCCACCGAATTCGAACCGGATCCAAAATCCATTGTCATCTCTAGTCGTGACCACTTCTTGACGTACGCTAACTACTTTTTTGACTTCTACAACCTCCTAATAATTAAATTATCCCACCATCTCATCCTATTGGATTTGACAAGTGAATTAAGTGGAAATGTAGCTTTCTCATTGTACATTATTTCATAGAAAAAAGACATGAAAGTGCTGCATGCTATTGCTAACGAGGGAAATAAAAGTGAGGGAGAATAATCCCTAGATGATTTTATTAATGTAATTAATTTATATACATGATATACAATAGTTATCTTAGATTATAATTACGAAAATAAAATATTCACTTAACTAATATAAAATATTTATACAATAATTACAGATATACAAAATCACTAATTATATCAAAAGATATTTGTAAATATTCTATCACAACCACGTAGTCGTAGCGGGTGGTTGTCGTACGTTGAGACTGTCTCAAAAATCCTCCAACAGAACCAAGTGAAGACCCTTAGTAAAGATGTCAACAATCTGATAACGTGACGGGACATGCAAGACATGTACTTGTCCACGAGCAAGCTTTTCGCGAACAAAGTGAATATTCATCTCGATATGTTTACTGTGTTGATGTTGTATAGGATTCCCCGAGAGATATATGGAACTAACATTATCGCAGTAGACCAATGTAGCTTTCCGAATAGGACAATGAAACTCTAAGAGAAGGTTACGCAACCAACAGGACTCAGACACCACATTGGCGACCCCTCGATATTCGGCCTCCACGCTAGAGCGTGACAACATAGCCTGTCGTTTAGCCGACCAAGACACCAAGTTATCACCAAGAAACACACAATAACCAGATGTCGAACGCCTGGTATCTGGACATCCACCCCAATCAACATTTGTATATGAAATGAGAGTAGATACCGATGAAGGATATAGGTGTAAGCCATGATCAAGAGTACCCTGAATGTAGCGCACAATGCGTTTGAGAGCATACGTGTGTTCTTCCCTCGGATTATGCATAAATAAATGCACCTGTTGCACTGTATAAGTAATATCGGGCCTCGTAAATGTGAGATATTGAAGAGCCCCCGCAAGACTACGATAGTGGGAGGGATCCTCATTTGGTGTGCTAGAAGTAGCACTCAATTTTGGTTTCGTGTCAACTGGAGTAGGAGATGACTTAAAGGCCGGCATGTCATCCCATTCAATGATCTTTGTTGAATACTTCCTCTGAGATAGAAATAGACCACCTGCATGACGAGTGACAGCTATACCCAGAAAATAACTCAATGGTCTCAAGTCTTTCATAGCAAACTCTGAGCTAAGAAGAGATATGATAGACTTGCGAAGTGCATCAGATGAAGCATTCAATATAATATCATCCACATATAATAGAATGTAGGCTATAGAAGTACCGTGATGGTATATGAATAGAGAATAATCAGACTTGCTGTAAGAAAACCCAAGAGTAGACACATAATCTGCAAATCTTTTGTACCAGGCTCGAGGAGCCTGCTTTATCCCATACAAATATTTCGTCATCAAGCACACGTGATTAGGATGAGCGGGGTCCCTGAAACCCAAGGGATGATGCATGTATATTGTTTCCTTGAGTTCTCCGTGTAAGAACGTATTTTTCACGTCCAGTTAATGAATGGGCCATGCTTTTGAGAGAGTTACACTGAGAACAGTACGAATAGTTGTCGGATTGACCACCGGACTAAATGTCTCTCCGCAATCCACACCAACATGTTGTGTTTTGACATCACCTATAAGACGGGTCTTATGCCTTTCAAAATAACCATCAGATTTTTCCTTATGAGTAAAAATCCACATAGAATGAATCACATTAACATCAGGTGGACGGGACACTAACTCCCACGTCTTATTTTCAATAAGGGAATTATATTCATCATCCATAGCCATTTTTTAATTTGGATCACAAAAGGCAGACACGGGGATACGATGTAGAAAAGATTTAGTACGATTAAAGTTGAGATTAAATTGTCGCCTTGGTCTAAAAATACCCCGTTGGCTGCGAGTAATGGGACCTAGTCCCGGAATCGAAGTGGGTTAGACTATATCTGTTTCGGGTTGGAGAGACAGTCTAGGATGAGGGTATGGGTTGGTTGAGTGTTGGTCGTAAGGTGTTGGGCCAACAAGTAGTGGGCCTACTGGCAGATGTTGTGGATGGGAAGAAGTTGGGCTAGCAGGCAGAGATTGCAGGCAGGGAGCATTTGGGCCAGCAGACAGTAGGCCTGCTGGCAGAAACTGTGGACCGGGGGGGGTTTGGGCTAGCAGGCAGTGGGCCCTACTGTGCCAAATGGTGGACCACATATGGTGGGAGCCCATCATCCAAAAAATTATATGAATGGGAAGTGGAACTATGCAACATGGCAAATAGAATTCAATAGACAAACATAACTCGGATGTGTAGGATCTCGGAAACCCAAAGGCTGGTGCATGTAAACTGTCTCCTATAGATGGACATGTAAGAATACATTTTTGACATCCAACTGATGAATGAACCATGATTTCGACAGTGCTAGGCTAAGAACAATCCTGATAGTTGTTGGCTTAACTACCGGACTGAATGATTCACCACAATCCACTCCAACCTGTTGAGACATGCCATCACCAACAAGACGAGCCTTGTATCTCGCAAATGAGACATCAAAATTATTTTATGATAGAAAACCCACATAGACGTTATGATGTTTACATTAGATGGACGGGGCACTAACTCCCACGTCTTATTTTAATAAGAGCATCAATTTTATCTAACATGGCAGCTTTCCAATTCGGGTCTGATAGGGCTACTTTGGGATTTTTTTAAAGAGGCGATGGTTGGACTGAAGATGTTAGGTTAAAATGACGCTTGGGCCTAAATATTTCGTGCATGGAATGAGTTTTAATGGTCCGAGGTTGGGAATTTAGGCTTTCGGGTTGGCTAGTGGGTCGAGTGGATGACCGAACTTGGGCCAAAACTGATGGTTGGTTACTATGGGTTTCTGTTTGGTTATTAGGCCTACACATATTGATATTTTGGGCCTAAACAAATAGGCCTGAAGACCTGGGTGGTGGGACGGGTAAGGGAGCAGTGGGATCCCTCTCTTGGGCCTGCCCGCCATGAGATGTGGACTGGGCTGAGGCCGAAGGAAAAGAGGCAGGGGCCTCCTCTCCTCGGACTGGTCCAGTCACATTTATCGGTTGGGCTGGAAGGATGTGTAGGGTAGTGTGGGTTGTTCCCACATGGTTTTGAGTATGTAGATGGTGCTGCAAAATTGGATGTATTCTGTCATCCAAAAAATTATATGAAGGTGGGGATGAATGAGATTTAGCAAACGGGAATGTAGACTCATCAAAAACTACGTAATGAGAAATTATGATTTTCTTATTCGTCATAACATAACATTTATATCCCCTATGATTTTGCGGGTATCTAAAAAACACACAAGGAGTGGAAAATGCCTGAAGTTTGTTAATGGTTGTGGACAGAAACAAGGGATAACACAAACACCCAAAAACCCTCAAATGTGTAAAAGAAGGGAGACGATGATACAACATTTGTGTAGATGATATGTTGGAGAGTAGTTTCCTAGAAAGAATGTTTAGAAGATATGTGGCCATTTGAAGTGCATGATGCCAAAAAACTGGTGGTGTGATTAAATGCACAAGAAGTGTGCGAATTATATTGTTAATTATTCAAAATTTTCTTTCGGCTTTTCCATTTTGAGGTGATGTAAGTAGACATGAAAGATGCAAAGACATCCCATTTTGGTGACAGAATTCATTAAATTGGGCATTTATAAATTATCTCCCATTGTCACATTGAAAACATTTAATGGATTTGTCAAATTGAGTTTTGATAAAAGCACTAAATTGTTTAAAAACAGTGATTGCGATTTCTTTCCTAAGAGAAATATACACAGAAAATTCGAATAATCATCCAAAATAAGTATATAATATTTATGATCTGCAGAACTCAAAACCGGGGAAGTCCACAAATCACAATGCATAAGATCAAATGTCATAAACGTTTGTGAAATAGATAATGAAAAAGGAAGTTTAACATGTTTCCTAAACACACAAATCTGGCAAACAGAAGAGTTCATAAGTTTATTACAAGCAACACAATTATTTTTCCTAAGAGTATTGAACACTGGTGCGTCTGGGTGTCCCAACTAATTATGCCAAACGATAGGGGAAATAGCTGCAAATGTTGATGGTTTGGTCACTTGGTTGTTGGTAGTGGTAGTGATGGGATACAAGTCTCCCATGCTATTACATCTCATTAGTGGTATCCCCGTCTGAAAATCCTTCACAGAAAACCCAAATAGATCAAAATTCACAGAAACATTGTTGTCAGTTGTAAAACGTCGTATAGATATCAAGTTCTTAATTAGTTTTGGTACATGTAAGGCATTTTTCAAATATAACGGTGGGTGAGGGTGGGGAATTTTACTTGACCAATACCACGAATTGAAATTTACTGCCCACTGCCGACAATAATATTTTTATTATTGCTCATATTAAAATAAGATAAGAGATTACCTTGACATGCCGTCATGTGTGATGTAGCCCATGTGTCCATGTACCACGAATCATTAGGAATGTTCAGATTCATGTTGTTCATGGCCTGTTCGATATCGGTAGGAGCATAACTTGCGGAAGATGGTCCATGGGCTGCAAAAGCTTATTGCGGATGAAAGCCTAGAACTCAGGACTGTCGATTTAAAGATTAGGGCCTGGCCCACGACGAGGTAGGGTATGGGCACGGAGGGGCAGCCCATTGTGGGGCCCAAGCCCATGGTGGGTACTGCCTCCACTAGCCCCCGCCAGACTAGACTTGCAGCTGCCACTGCCCCTACTGCTGCTGGTGGTTGTTGCTGCCGCCGGCTAGTTGGCCGCCGCCCCTACCCCGTCCATTTCCATCATTTTTTTCTTTGTTTTTGTTATGATTTGACCCCCGTTTTTTACCATTGTTGTTTCGGTTTCCAGTTCCACCCGAACCAGACTTTTGGGTCGGAAAATCTGCGGAAAATGAATTGGTGGAGACGAGGGCAGTTCTTGTAGTGGCTGCCCCCATGGCTGTTTTGTTTTGCCTTGCGGGTTTCTTCAAGAACTAATCACGAATGAGCCTTATAAATTGGAGGCAACATATTACTTTGTTTAATGAACGTAGCAACCCCATCATAATGTTCATTCAACCCCGTAATTAATTGAAGAACTAACCGTTGATTCGTCACCGGCTCACCAACGTTAGATAGTTGGTCGGCAAACATTTTCAACTCTTGAAAATAGATGGAAACGTTTGAAAAATCATCCAACTTGACGTCGGTGAACTGATTTTCAAGATAGACCGCCCTAGAAATTTTATTATCTTGAAAAATATTTTATAATCGTTCCCACACTTTTTTAGCCGTAGAGTCCAGCTCCAAAATAGTATGCAAAAGATCATTGGAGATGGTGCCATAAATCCATTGAAGGACTATAGCATCTAAGCGGGACCATAACGTTTTGTCAACACTGGTGGTATCCGATGAAAACTCAGAAGGGATGATATGGTCTATTACTTCGTATGCTCGGTAATGGATTTTGAATAACTCCGCCCACGAGGAGTATTGCCCTTTTTCCATCTCAAGTGTAATTGAAATAAAGTTCTTGACTTTATTTACGGTAAGAGCGGGATATAATTTTTGTTTGTGGACCATTGGGACCCACGAAAATACTCGACTAAAGGTAGGAGAAGTAGAGAATTAAAAATATTGTGAGTGGTGGAGGAACCCTAACCCTGAAGTGGTTTTTGACTAGGGAATAAGGGAAGGAAAGGCAGTTTTAGGGTTTGTTTAGGTTAGCCAAAAGTGGTATTATGGTTTGGTGTTGTTTAGGTTTTAGGGTTTTTGGAGAAAACCCTTAGGGTTTCGCCGGAAGAAAGAAAGAAGATAACAACAACAACAACAACAACAACATATCCAGTGAAATCCCATAACGTGGGGTCTGGGAGGGTAGAATGTACACAGACCTTACTTCCACCTTGGTAGGTAGAGCGGCTGTTTCCGAAAGACCTTCGGCTTAAGACAAAGCATAATCAGGCAAAACAAGCAAAGCAAAATAAAGTGTGAGAAACGGTCAGACTCAGACGAGAAATTAAAGCATTGTGAACATGCAGATAGTAAAATCAAATACGCAATGGTAGCGCATACTAACAACAGGAAGTAGTAGCTAACACAACTAAATAAGATAAATAAATTGCACTAAAGAACACATAGCAGCAGGAATCAAACTACAGGGTACTATAAAGTAATAAGGCTCTTATAAGTGTGATATGCTAATCGAGCCTATATTAATAACACTACACTATCATTTTGTAAGCGTAAGTAGGACTACGTTCGACTACCTACTACCCTTCTACCCTAATCCGTGTCCTCCACAACCCCCTTATCTAATGTCATGTCCTCAGTAAGTTGCACCTGCGCCATATCCCGTCTAATCACCTCTTCCCAATATTTCTTTGGCCTACCTCTACCCCTCCTGAACCCGTCCATAGTCAACCTCTCACACCTACGCACTAGGGCATCCGTGTCTCTCCTCTGCACATGCCCGAACCATCTCAACCTCGCTTTTCGCATCTTATCCTCCACCAAGGCCACTCCCACTTTATCCCGGATAACATCATTCCTAATCCTATTTCTCCTTGTATGATCACACATCCATCTCAACATCCTCATCTCTGTAACTCTCATCTTTTGTATGTGCGAAGTCTTGACTGCCAACACTCTGCCCTATACAATATAGTCGGTCTGACCACCGCCCTATAGAACTTGCCTTTAAGTTTAGTTGGTATTTTTTTATCGTACAAGACTCCAGATGCGAGCCTCCATTTTATCCACCCTGCCCCAATACGATGTGTGACATCGTCATCAATCTCTATATTCCCTTAGATAATAGACCCTAGGTATTTGAAGCTTTCTTTCTTTAAAATGACCTGAGTACCAAGCCTCATATCCACGTCTATCTCAGGGTCGCTCTCGTTGTTGAACTTGTACATCAAATATTCTGTCTTGGTCCTACTCAACCTGAAGCCTTTAGAGTCCAAAGTTTGTCTCCAAACCTCCAGCTTGGCGTTCACTCCGTGGCGGGTCTCATCAATCAGGACTATGTCATCTGCGAATAACATACACCATGGTACCTCCCCTTAGACTTGTCGCGTCAATCCTTCTATGACCAAGGCAAATAGGAATGGGCAAAGAGTTGATCCCTGGTGCAGCCCCATCGTCACTGGAAA
Source organism: Anisodus acutangulus (assembly GCA_029783415.1). Lineage (NCBI taxonomy): Eukaryota > Viridiplantae > Streptophyta > Magnoliopsida > Solanales > Solanaceae > Anisodus > Anisodus acutangulus. The sequence goes on along the minus strand of CM056494.1, from coordinate 18,332,178 downwards.
GTGCTCTAAGTCTCCTCCTACTGACCGTACCCTAGTCTTGGCTCCATCATACATATCCTTGATCGCCTTAGTGTACGCCACAGGTACACCTCTAACCTCCAAACATCTCCATAGAATCTCCCTAGGGACTTTGTCGTATGCCTTCTCGAGGTCGATGAAACCCATATGTAAATCTTTCTTCATCCCCCTATACTGCTCCACCAACCTCCTAATAAGATGAATGGCTTCGGTAGTTGAATGCCCCGGCATGAATCCAAATTGGTTCTCAGAAATAGACACGTGTTTTCTCACCCTCATCTCCACGACCCTTTCCCAAACTTTCATAATGTGGTTCAGCAGCTTGATACCCCTATAGTTGTTACAACTCTGGATAACACCTTTGTTTTTTTACAAGGGAATCATTGTACTCCACCTCCATTCTTTGGGCATTCTTATCGTCTTAAAATGACGTTAAACAACTCAGTCAGCCACTCCAAACCTGCCATTCCTGCGCTCTTCCAAAATTCAACTGGGATTTCATCATGCCCGGTCGCTCGTCTCCTGCACATCCTGCGAATAGCATCCACACCCACAATGTCTGCATCTCCTTTTTCATTCAAGATTTTATGGAAGTAAGACTGCCACCTCAGCCTAATATGCGTTTCCTCCACCAGTACTTTGTCGTCGTCGTCCTTGATGCACCTCACGTGATCCAAGTCACATGCCTTTCTTTCCCTTGCCTTGGCTAGTCTGTACAATTTCTTATCCCCGGACGTTCAAAAGACATCGTTTTCGCCGCTGTAACCGCTTGTTTTACCTCCTTCCTCGCCATCTTATACAGTTCCCTATTCGTCCACTTCTCCACCTCATCTTTGCTTTCTACCAATTTCACATACGCCGATTTCTTCGCTTCCACCTTCTCTTGAACTTTACCATCCCACCATCAGTCCCATCGATGCCCACCACTGTTACCTCGCGAGGCCTCTAGCACTTCTCTAGCTACCTCCCGAATGCAACTGGATGTCTTGTCCCACATACCGGTCGCATCTCCACTACTCTTCCAAGCCCCCTTGGCCATCAACCTCTCCCCCATCTCATCACCTCTACCACCTGCTCCCTTAGCTCGATGTCTACCAAAATGCCTACCCCATTCCTATATTGCGACCTACCCGAGAACCATAACTTGTACCCATCTACATCATTAGCCTTAGGTCCTACCCACTGGGCAAAATTAATTTGTGGCTCTTGATACCATGAAGGAAATGAATTCCATGAGTTTATTTCATCACCAAGTATACAATATATACAATTCTACATAATCAATTTAGGCTATCTCTAATGATATGATAATCCATATAATTGATCTAATCATCCTAATTATATGATCTAGTTACAACATTATTGATATGATGGGATATGATGTATCCTAACATTTATCTATATATAAAGGGGATTAATAATAAACTCAAAAATAAAGCTGATAACATGCTACAACAAGTTAAAATACATCCATAATATACAAAAAAAAAAATCCACTATCTATATATATATGTTAAATTCGTAACCCGATAGTATATGTGTGCCGAGGTTTAATTCATAGCATGGGTGCATTAATTTGTAGGAACACTTATACTATGAAGCAAAGTGGCAACTGCTGATGAGGAGAAGTCATGCCCTCGGAACTGCATCAGCGATGCAGCTTACATGGTTTGCCTAGCTCGCCATGGACAACATAAGTTAATTGAATCATACTGCGACAATTATTGCACTTTACCTGAAAACTGCAAACTTTTCAAAGAGCATGGTGATCTCATTTGTACTGGAACTGATTATTAGCTGTGGTTGTCGATTCTCATGTGGAAGGCGACTAGCTAAGCTACTCATATATTTATGTAATGCCTGAGGTTATGCTCCTTAGGTGATCTCTAATGTGTCATAGAGTTGACATTCCTTGACTAAGCTTTTACAAGAGCTAAAAAAAATTAATCATCTTATATATTGCTGAGCGAAGCCTCACATCTTAGTTAGGACTACTTCTATGCTAGTTGTCACTTGTTACGCCTGTCATAATCCTCCGCTTGATATCGACTATCATTTGTGACGCTCACATTGGCAGAATTACGAAGAGATGACAAATACAATAATTTGCATGTGTTAGCTTGCTTACATTGCATGTTCCAAGTCCGGATAAAGAAGAAGGGTTACAGTATGCTGAAGCCAGCATAAGATTAGCCAAATTTTTATTATGAATCCTCCCTATACATATACAAAGAGAAGAAAAACACGATTAAAAATTTGGTGAACATCGAACAGAAAACAAGGAACATACATTTTGAATTTTACACCAAATATCAACACTACCCACAACACGTAGGCAGATTCTGTCACAAAGGAGCTACCTGCAACATTAAGGTGTTGCATACAAACTGTGATAGAAGCTAATGAGTGATCCAAAGTTCCAAATATCAACAGTACCCCACAACATATAGGCAGATTCAGTCAGAAAGGACCACTGAGGTGTTGCATACAAACGGTGGTAAAGCTAATGAGTGGTCCACACAGGGCGTAGCAAAACAGAGTGAAGGATGGTCAGCTGAATACCCTACTGCGTGTATAGGGCAAAAATTACTAGTTATACATACATATTTAACTTGAACACCCCAGCAAAATTCTTGGTGCCGCCACTGGTCCAGCAGTAATAACATAATATTACCACCAGCATATTAGTAGCAGTCCACATCATTGGCAATGACATAAGCTGTGAAGATAGACTGCAGAACATTCAATAAAAGAAAACTACTAGCCTCAAGCACAAACTAGTCTGAGAAGAATGCAGAACCTTAAATATAGCAATGAAAAAAACTGTCCCTATATCATAAAGAAATGGTTAAGCCCCTGGAGACAAAAGTGTAACTCAAACCTACTACATTAAAGACCAAGCGGTATCTGCGACCAAATGAGAAATATATATATTCAAAGGTTACATAATTAGATGAACTGAAGTCATGTTGCACAAGCAGCATGCTGAGCATCGAATAACTATATGTTGCTACGAGAAACTTTCTGATCCTCGATGCCAAGAGATAATCCTGATGTATGATTAAGTTGGTCCCTCGTCATAAAAACTGAATGTGGTTATTGGTATGGTGGGCTCAAGCTTGATTCCAATATCTAATGTGGAAGTGACACGTTTTTTGCGAATGTTTCACTTGTGCCCACTCTTCGATTCTTTGATGACCTCTCACCGTTAGGGCTCTCCATTGGCGAAGTCTCTTGGCAATCAGAGTCTGAACTGAGAGGCTCATGATGTGAGGAGAATGATTCATCCATAGAAAGGCTCTTGGTTGGGGCATGTGCTTTTACAGGTTTATCAACATGAGGGGACTCAGATGATGGTGCAGGAGTCCCTGGATCAGTCCTGTTATCAGATTCTGGGCCATTGTCACCAGTTGGAGGAGCAGTGACCCCAGAACCAGGAACTTCTGAAAGAACTCCACTCAGCCGCTGTTGCTCTTCGATTATCTTCTTCAAATACTTCCCTTGGGCTTCTATTCTAAGTTGTAGCTGTTTCTGGACCTGTTAATGTAACAAAAAAGGGGGTGGTTACCACTTACCTTCACAAGCATGAACTTTTGGCTGGACTTGATTAACGGGAGAAGTAAAGATGAATTTAATTAGTCCAAGTGAACTTCTGTCCATTTCATAAAGATTATGTCAGTTTCTAGGAAATGTTTTTGAGCAGAATGAAGTTAGTCTATAACGCATGGCCACTTTGTTTGGTAGCCATGCCCATGTGCATGTCCAACAGTCTGCTATTGTTAACCTAAAAAAATGATAATCTTTCTGTTACATTTTTTGCATTATTCCTCTCATTTCAAAAACATTTGATGCATCATTCCTCTTCCTCTTAATAGCTTCGAACCATTGACCTACCGCTAGAAAACAAGGAAAGTTGGTATACTTTCTGTTACATAATTCCACTTCATATGCAAGGATTAGTGTATATCTCGCTAGTACAGTTGCTCTGCTTTCATAACTAGCATGGATATAAGCCTACATTTTAAGAGACTCGACATATTCAGAGATACATTCTAATTTTCTTGAGACAAGGTAAGTAATTGATGAAAAAAGATTCTTGCAGGTCTTTGTTTAAGCGGCATGTTGAAACAAAAGGTTAAAGCAAAAAATAGATGTCGGTGGTTGGCATTTGCTTATTATTTTTGCAGCTTTTAAAAGACTATTTTCCTATCGGAAAAGAGAAGGAACATTCCTGCTACACAAGCAGCAAAAATAGACTCTCCTCCACCTTTACCAGTCAACTAAATGCTTCCTGGGGACTATATCACACCAATTATCCAAAAAGCATTAAAAGAACATACCTCCAGTTGTTCATGCAGTCGCTTTTGCACCTCCATCTGCAGCTTTAGAGCCGTAGTGATTTCCACTCCTCTGTTAACAAAACAATTCTCTCAGATCATATTTAAGATCCTTAAAAATATATACCATTTAGGCTTTATCAAACAAAGACTCTCTATATGTGTCATGTTAGAATACAAGACTAGTGCAGATGCATTCTCAGTTAGTGAGCATTCAAAGGAGATCTGCACAAGCAACAGGGAAAATCTACTCACGATGAACCATCCAAACTTGAAAGCATATCTCTTGATTCGTTTTTATCAGAGTTTTTCCCTTGCAATCACAAGACAAAGCCACGTCAGTAAGTTAGCATTACTGGAGTAGAACCAACCTCAAGCACATTTTCAAATAATCAAGCTAGGTTCAAATTATAAGGAGTAAACCACCATGAAGATTTTGAATTCCATCAGAACCTACCGTCAAATGAGGAATCTGGAAGATATTTAGCAAGTCGATATTTCTGAAACAGGAAAATAAATGCAAGTCAGTTACAAGTACACATTTTCGAAAGATAAGTTGTACAAATAAAATGTGGTGAATGTATACCTGTAAATGGCTTTTTACATGGTAAATGGTTAGCTCTTGTACACCCATGACTCTAAGAACGCCTTTTGGTGTAGCTCCTGAACCATTTTAAAGAATCTTAGAACTTTTTTTTATAAGCAAAGGTAATTTTATTAATGACGAGTACCAAGGCGGTACAGCAAAAATACAAGTTCCTAACAGGACACAAGTTACGGTATCAAGGGTTCCAAAAATTCCAAAAGAAAGGCTGGATTTTTCTGGCATACAGCCCCTACACCACATGTAAACAAAAGGAGATACTGGATACTTTTGTTCACACCTCAAAGAGTTAGTACTCCCTCCGTCCTTTTTTATGTAACATGGTTTGACTGGCATGGAATACAAGATAGTTTGACTTTTAAATATTATATAAATAGTAGTTACACTGGACTAAATGTTATGTAACAGTTGAAAATTAGTTTGAAAGAGAAATCATCACGTTAAAGCTTAAATTTGATTACTTAAACAAATATGAATTCTAGAAAAATGAAGTAGTTGTATAAAGTAAAACTTTTAGTTGAATTGCCAGACATTCTGGGATGTTCAGGAAAGGAAAAAGTGTAAATATGAGTTAGTAAAAAGGTGTATTAGTTATTACAGTTTTCCAAATCTAGATAATTTAATGATTAACTGATGGAAGATCATTCATTATATGAACATACAAATTGAAACTACCAAAGTTCGACCATATATCTCCAATTGCAAGATTTTAATAAAGCTGTCATTTCATTTTCTCCTGATATGTTGCATAAAGCTGAGGCTTCAGCAAATTTTTTATTTTTGATAAGTAGGCTTGAGCAACTATAGTGAAATATAACCAATAGTGGGGTCAAGTGAAAGTTGGCCGCCCCGATTCTTAGGAGCCCGGTTGCATTTACGTAGCCATCTACCCTTGGTTATTTATGATTTGTGTGTGCTTGTGTGCAAGCATCTCTTTGCATCTGTGACCTGACTGTAATGCTCCCAAAGGATTTTCTAAAAGGTAGCATCCCAAGCCACTCCAACATAGCTGTCGTGGTCGATGGGGGGGAGGAGGGGGGGGGTTAAGGAGACTGACTCCAGAAACTTACTATCCGGGCCACCAAGTTGTGATACAGCGTCAACAAATCGTTCATGAAGCTCATTGGTCCAACGCAGACGCTGCTTCGAGGCAAGACTAGGATTTCTGTTGCCTCCACTGGTCGGGTCCATTGAGCCGCCACCGCAGTCTAATGACTGACTATGCACAGCTGCATTGTTGTGGACTAAGCTTGAACTCGGAACGCCTTTGGGCTGATACATTTCATTTATCTACAGAAAAATAATGAAGCAGTCATAAAACAAAGACTTAAAAAGTACTACTATAAAGAATTTCAAAATCAGCAAAACAAATAAAAAACATTACTTTCTGAAATTCAACATACACAAAAGGAAAAGATCCAATTCTATTGAAATTGCTCCAATTTTCTCTGATTCCATATAAAAATATTGTCACCAGATTCACTTTTTTACATGTATAACAATTCCCTGACCAACTAATTCTCCTATACTTTAGCAATTGTCTTAACGATCAAAGTATTCAATTTTGCAAGGCGGACCCACATGGAACTCCGCGGTAGCTCGAGTACCAATTGCTTTTTGACTGGGGATCTATGTGTTTATAGAGGCAAAAAATGCTGAAATATGAGTGAGCAGCCAAAGACTCAAAAGTTCAGTTGCGTACATTGGTTAATGAGGCGGATGAAGCAACTCTATATTTCCTCGTAGTGCAGGATCAAATCCCCTCTCGAGCAATTTGTCTTTTCAGCTGATGCTTTTTATTTCCCTTTCTTTTTACTTAGTTGTTTTCCTTTTACTTTTTCATTTCCATTTTTACATTCTTTCCCAATTTCAAGATCCACTCTTCTCCAAACAAAAGCGTTTTTTTTTTCTTTTCTCTTTAACTGCTTTTCCTTTTCATTTTCTTTCCACCTCAAACCCCATCTTCCCGAAGCATGCGAAACTCCCTCTTCCTCAACAAACTCCTTCCTCCTCTGTTAGAGTTCTTTTTCTCTGATGAACTTCAGCATACTTCTTCTCCCTCTCGCTGGTCTAAGCAATTTGGCTTTTCTCCCGAGGTGATTCCCCATTCCTCTATTTTTTCTATTTGACTTCTGGGACCGAGAGACCAATTAAATGTAGTGTAAATATCATTTTTTTTTTGTAAATTTAGGAGCTTTCAGATTATGTTAATCTAAAGCTAATGTGATGAATTTTGATTTTGGAAATAAATTCAATGTAAGCAATGATGCTACTATTTATCGTTTTTTGAAATATGTACGCCAAGGACAAATGTGAATAACGTTATCTTTTTTTAGCTATAATATTAATTATAGTTTACTTGTTATATATTTTCACCATCAAATTTCAAATAGTTGCACAAATATACTTTGTACCTATAGTAATCTAGTAAAGCCAGTCGAGAACCCATGACTTTAAAATCTTGGGTCCACCACTGTTGGTATCCGCTTTCGCCCTTGTACTCCAAAATTGACAAGTCTATATTAGTGTACAAGTACAACATTCCTAGTTTCAACAACAATAATAACTATGACTTGACTCGAAACTAGCTCACCTATCTGAATGTTATGCGGACTGCAATTGCAAATAGACAAGGGTATAATAGTCCAATTAAGAAGATATAAGGGGTACAACAGTCATTTAGCTAATTGAAAGTTTATTGCGTAATAAAGTTGTTAGGGGTTTTCAATAGATGGTTAACAGAGGTTAATGATATACTACTTGTACAGGGGCCCTTTTTGCCCTTCTTAATGAAATTTATCACTTGATCCACACAAAAAAAACAAGCGCATAACACTGTAAAGCTCATTCATGATCCGATCAATAATACTCTCTCTCTCTAACCTTACTCCATCTGTGTAGCTGTGTTCAGAAGCTATTATTTTTCTTCTTAGCTTCTTAGGACTGCATTTCAGTGTTCTTCAGTAAGCACGCTCATTATGCTCTACGTATCTATTTCATTTTACTTGTAACTTTTGAAACTAGAGATCCTTCGGAACTCACACTCCCAGGTTCAAATGAGCTAAATTTATATATTAGGATAGCAATTTCACCGGCTGGTAAAGTCACTCCTGGTATCATACGTTGCATTTCAGCTTAACATGAATTTACGCTGATGAGCCTTTCGCCAATTTCTCCCGAAATTGAGTATTGGAATGAAATGAGCACAAAACCCATGGAATGAATTTAGAGAAATTCATATCCCAACACCAAATTAGTTTGAAATTGAGGCGAAGATTTCGATATGTGACAAATTCAAAATTACAATCACCCTTGTAAACTCACCAGATATTTAACTCACTCCTTGTATCAAACATTACATTTCAGCTCATAAAAAGCTTCAAAAGCAAAAGTAGTCAAGTCATCTACCATAACCCTAAATTACATACTAAACACCACATAATTCATCGAATTAAAACCTAAAAATTCAATCTTTAAACTTCTCCACTACACATCACACCACAAAATCAAGAAATTGAACAAACAAACGAAAATAGGATCAAAACGTTAAGAAATACTGACAACAAGCTCACAAAATAAGATCAATTTCTTACAGTGATAATAGCAGTACTTCTTAGTTCTTCCTCGATTCGATCCTCGAATTCCTCAATATTTCAGTACGAACTACGAAGTGATCTTTTGAATTTTTGGAACTTTATTGAGGAAAAAATTGTTTAAGGGGAAAACTAAGGGGGGTTCTAAGTAAATAAAGCTAAAGCTGACCGCGGGCAGAATTTGCTGACCCCAGCTGAGAAAGACATTGTTGTTTAATTAGCCTGGCCGGCCCGGAATCTACTTTGTAATATTCAGGTAAAATGTGATTATAAAACATTTTAATAAGTCTTTTTTTTTGCAATTTGGCTTTTTCTTACTTGAATGGTAGGAGTAGTATTGTTTTTTCTTTGGACCATCTTTTCTCTCCAATGCATTTCTTTCATTTTCAAACTTGTGTTTTTGTTTTATTTTTTGCTTTTTTAGAAGATATTTTGGCAATTTTTTGCACGGATTTCTTTTCAAACGCTCGACTTTAATTTTTGCCCCTTATATCAGTCATCTTTAATTGTCCCTACTATTTATTTAATAAAAATATCTAGATCTATTTTACAAGACATAGTTTTTGTAGTATTTTTTATCGAAAGAAACTGATCTTTTATCTCACTCGGCATAAATTATGTAGGAATTAAGTTTGTGATTTAGTATTTTACAAATTATGTTGAATGTTGAAAATTTTACCCTGTACGACATCATTTGTGTGAATATTATGATATATATGCCAAAGTTAAACGTAAAATATATTGAGCAAAATCTAAAATCATGTTGTTTTCAAATTATGTTGAGTTTTTGCCTTGTCTTTCATAATTTATGTATGAATGTTACGATACATATGTCAAAGTTAAACGTAAGTTGTGTCTTGCAAAATCTAAATTATAACCAAAAATATAGCAGGACAAAAATTAAAGACCACAAATTCAAAGGACAAAAATTAAAGAACACCCCAAAATAGAGACATTTGTGTGAATGACCATATTTTGGTAATTAGTACTACTCTCCCTTCCCATTGGCACACTTCCATTTGATAAATACTTGTCATGTTTCATGTTTATGTTAGATTAAATAACTTAATTTTAAAAATTTAAAACTAAATTAAAATTACATATTTAAGTGATAGAAATATATATATTTAAAATAGATGTTTTATATTTTATTAATTTGATGTAAATATAAGAAACTGTGAGTCTTTTTTTCTTTCATTACTAGTTTGTCATTGAAAGATGATCATTTTTCTGTATTTTGTGAATCATTTAGTTTTATTATTTTTATATTATCCTTAATGAGTGACATGACTTGTTGGTATTAAGTTGACATAAATTCACCTTTTTTTATGAGGAGAGAAATATTAAGGAACTTCTTACCACGTCTCATTTATTTGTTGATAGTAGAATAATTTTGGTGTTCTACACTTAGCTTATGCATGTTAAATTAGAAATCTTTATTTACAACAACATACCAGTAAAATTTTATAAAATTTTATAAAGTGGGGTAAAATTATGTATTCAGTCAAGCATTAAACCAAATGGCATGGACCTATAAGCCATAGAGAATTCAAATGTTGGTGTTTTCTAGAATTATGATCAATAATCGACTCTAATTTTGTTGTTTATATATGATATTATGACTAAGAAAACATTATATATGCTACACCATTAAGGCTTTTTTAAGATAAAAACATGTAGATAACTTTATCAGAATTGGTAAAGTTATTATTATAAGACTAAACAAATAGTAAACAAAATTTGAATAATCAAATAAATCTAGCTACTAGATCCAACAATTTGATGCTACTACAAGACAGACATGCTAATATGATGCTATAGAGATGGTAAACTTTTTTCAGTCATCAAAGCTGGTATGAGGTAATTTTAATTTCCTCTACTTTTTTAGACAACTTAATCTTATTTTGATGGTGTAGGAGAACCAAATGATTTTATTTAGAAAGTTAATAAAAAAAAGGCAGTCGGATACACTAAGTTTCCGCTATGCACGGAGTCTGAAGAAAGACCGAACCACAAAGGTATATTGTACACAATCTTACCCTACATTTCTGTAAAAGACTGTTTTCACGATTGATAAAAAGTTAATGAAATATTTAATTAATTGGAATTGATTCGATCCATCTAACATATATGGTGTTATATATGATCCCTTCTTCCAATAGTTTATTTTATATACTTCCAAATGCAATTCATTGCATGATTCCTTGAGCTACATTCTAAATCGTCAATAATTATTAAAATTTTCATCCTGAGCTGGTGTTTGGAGTATCAAGGGACACATTTGGAGGTGATTAGAAGTTTTTGGCATTCTTTAATTAGAGAATCTCATTAGTGACAGAAAAAAATATTTAGAGGATCTCATTCTTTACTTTAATTTAATGGGGTTGTCAAAAAGAATAATTTTTAATTACTTTTTTCTATTTTCTTCTTTAGTAAGTGCTTAAACAATTATATTCAACAATTCAAGAAAAGAAAAGAAAAGACCACCCAAAAACTCTAGTTCTAATAATGTGCTATTTTCATCCCCTCAAATTTTGGTTTGTGAAGAAATTTTGGAGGAAAGAAAAGGCATCATAAAATATTTTGATTATCTTAACGCACACTTATTTCCAATTGGCAAAGTGGCGCTTAATTAGCAGTTGAGAAGCCGACGTGGGCTTAATATATGAGTTTGGCGAAATTTATTAATTTTGACTTAAATTTTATAATTATATTAAAAATTTTATTAAATACATAAAAAATCAAAGCCCAGAACTTAATTACTAGCGCTTGAGATCGTTGTCCTAAAATCCACAACTCGTAAAATTTAAATTTAGGCTCACCTCTGCTTCGCATCCCTGGTATCATCCATGTAGATTGTAAGCACTACTCCTTGTGGAGGAGCAAATTACGCATTCAATGATCAAGTCTTTAATAAGGGAGTGACAGGATTCCTACTACTGTTTGCATGCTATTCGGGCTTTGAACCAAACAAGCGAATGGCAAACTAATTCTCTAAGAAGTCGTTTGGTTATTGGGATGCAATAGCCAAAGATATTCCATGAGTTGGGATATGTGAAGATATCCCATGGATTAGCTATCCCTCTGTAGCCAATTTCATCATTTTAGTATAATGAAAAAATAATCTCTTCATTATTTTCGTTGATTAAAAGAATATATAGACAATTTACATATTTCCATAATAGAATAATCTTATTCCTATTCTACTCATAAAACCTTATTCTACTTGAACACTAACTATACAATTATGGTAATACAAATATTATGGTAAGTGTACAATACTAATTACACCACAACATTACCTAAATTAGGAGACTAAAACCTTACCTAAACAATATACCATATACACGGTATTACAACAAAACCGAGAGCCAAATATACATAATATACATATGTATATTTTGTGTATATTATGTATATTTAACACACCCCCGCAGTCATAGCGGACGGTCGTCGAACGCTGAGACTATCCCTAAAATCTTCAAAAAGGACCGAGGGAAGACCATTTGTAAAGATGTCGGCAATTTGATACATGGACGGGACATGACAAACGCGAACTTGACCACGAGCAACCTTTTCGCGAACAAAGTGAATGTCCATCTCGATATGTTTAGTGAGCTGGTGCTGAACCGAATTACCAGAAAGGTAGATGGCACTAATATTATCACAATAAACCAATGTCGCTTTATGAATGCGACAATGAAGCTCTAACAGCAAATTACGTAACCAACGTGATTCAGAGACCACATTAGCTACCTCTCGATACTCGGCCTCTGCACTGGAACAGGTCGACTGACGCTTCGCAGACCATGAGACCAAGTTATTACCAAGAAACATACAATAGTCAGACGTAGACCGCCTGGTGTCCGGATAGCCACCCTGTATACGAGATAAGTGTTGACGTTGATGAAGGATATAAATGCAAGTCATAGTCAAGCGTACCCTGAATATACCAAAGGATGCGTTTGAGCGCATTCATGTGCTCAACTCTGGGTTCATGCATAAACAAACACACTTGATGTACGGCATACGTAATATCCGGCCGCAGCCCCAACTTTGGGCTTAGTATCAACTGGAGTGGAAGTGGACTTACAGGATGACATCCCAGCCCTCTCAATGATCTCAGCTGCATACTTTCGCTAGGATAAGAACAACCCATCTGCATGATGAGTGACAGCAATCCCCAAAAAATAACTCAAGGGCCCCAAGTTTTTCATAGCAAACTCAGAGTTGAGCATTGTCATGATAGACTGGTGTAAGGCATCGGTAGAAGCAGTCAAAATAATATCATCTACATATAACAGTATATAGGCCAAGGACGAACCACGACGATATATGAACAAGGAATTATCCAACCTGCTGTGAGTGAACCTAATAGTCGAAACATAGTCAGCAAACCTCTTATACCAGGCCCGTAGAGACTGCTTAAGGCTGATGTATATAGACTGTTTCCTTGAGATCACCATGTAGGAAATCATTCTTCACATTTAACTGATTAATAGACCATGCTTTCGAAAGAGCCAAGCTGAGTACAGTGCGAATGGTAGCCGGCTTGACCACTGGACTAAACATCTCCCTACAATCCACACCAACTTGCTGAGTCTTACCATCACCCACAAGCCGAGCCTTATGCCGTGCAAACGAACCTTCTTAATTGTTCTTATGAGCAAAAATTCACATAGACCTAATAATATTAATACCAGATGGACGGGACACCAACCCCCACGTTTTATTATCAATAAGAGCATTATATTCATCGGTCATAACAATTTTCCAATTCTGGTCATTTAATGCAGACACATGATTACGGGGTAAGGGTGATTTAAGAGTATCCAAATGTAAATTAAAATGTCTTTTAGGTTTAAAAATACTCTGTTGACTACAAGTGACTAGTCTATGACTCGGGGAAGAAGTGGGCGGAATTTGGGAATTTTCTGGACTCGGTACGGACTGGCCAAACAGTGGCGGATGCAGGAACTGGACTAGTTCCAGTATTGGGCTGGACTGGCCCAATTGCTGAAACTGGCCCAGTGAAAAACTGGGCAGAGGGGGCTGTGACGGACCAGTGGGACTAGCGGGCAGTGGGCCCGCTGGATGATTTGGGGTGCGGGATATGTCCGAAAAATGGTGAGTAATATACGGAGATATACCATCATCAAAAAAATTATACGAACTGGGCACGGGATTACTAACCTTAGAAAATGAAAACTGGAATTCATCAAAAATGACATGGCGACTAATGATGATTTTATTAGAGGATAAATCAAAATATTTGTAACCACGATGATTAGACGGAACCCCCAAAAACACACACGGAGTAGACTTGGCCTTATGTTTGTTAATTGTGGTGGACGGAAATAACGGATAACATAAGCACCCAAAGACCCTAAGATGTGAATACGAAGGAATCTTATTATATAAAATATGAAGGGGGGAGAAATATGTCAAATCTTTGGAAGGAAGAACGTTTAGGAGATATGTAGCCATTTGTAGAGCATGATGCCAAAGAGACGGGGGTACAGAAGCATGAATCAATAAAGTGCGGACAATGTTATTAATGGTACGAATTTTGCGTTCGGCTTTCCCATTTTGTGAAGACGTATGAGGCCAAGAAAAAACAAAAATTGATCTCATTAGCGGCACAAAACTCCCGAAATACCCCGTTGTCATATTCTCTGTCATTATCACATTGAATATTTTTTATTTTCCGTTCGAATTGGGTTCTAATGAAAGCTCTAAATTTTAAGAAAATGAAAAAAACTTGAGATATTTTCGCTATCGGAAAAGTCCATAAAAATTTAGAATAATCATCCATAAAAAGAACATAATATCGATAACTCACAGAACTAAGAACAGGAAATGTCCATAAGTCGCTATGAATAATATCAAATGGCTTTAAAGTATGAGAAGTAAAGTCTACAAACGGCAACCTAACATTTTTTCCTAAAGAACAAGAATGACAATTCGGAGTACTATGCGTACCCTTACATGAAATAAAATTATTTTTAACTAAGGAAGACAAAATAGACGACCCCAGATGACCAAGACGAGCATGCCACAAGGAAGGAGCAAGGGCTGCAAATGCTGACGACAAGGCTTGACTCGATAGACTGGAACTTGGCGTGATAGGATAAAGATCTTCCATACTATCACACCTCATAAGAGGACAATAGAAATAGAATTGTCATTGGTGAATTTACGATCATACACTAAGTTTTAATCAATTTGGAGGCATGTAGGACATTTTTCAAGATAAGGGGTGGATGGAGAGGAGACAAAATTTTATGAACATAACCACGAATTAGAATAGAATTACCATTACCAACAATGATGCCACGAGGGTTGCTCAAATTGGAATAAGACGAGAGCGTACCTGAATCGGATGTCATGTGGGTAGTGGCACCGGTGTCCATACACCAATTTGGGTCCGGAGGATTTAAACCAAGCGTGTGCATTGAGGCTTCGATGTCGGTAGAAGTGGGGGCCACTGCGTGATGGGCCTGCGGGGGTCGAGGCCCAAGAACCCCTGCTTGCTGCTTGGGTCTAGAAGGTCGATCAAATCGGCCATCGTGCATGTTGGGCGTGGATCGAGGCCGCCACCCACTTCCATTGAGGTGAAAACATTGGGCTGCCACTGTTTGGCCCAGACTGCGGAGCCCACTGCCACTGCATATGGCCCAAAAATGCTGCTGCTGACCACTCCGAGGGCCACCGCTACCACCACCATTGTTCCGATTTCCGCCATTGTTGCCGCCACAATTTTTGCCATTATTTTTCTTATTTTGTCTGTTTTTGCCGCCACCGTTGTTGCGGTTTTGGCTGGAGTTATTGGAACCGGTAGGATGAAAAGTGGACTCGGTCATCATGACTACGGGACTAGCCCCGGTAGCTGCCTTTTTAGCTATGTCTGCTTCTTCGAGTATAAGCATAGAACGTGCTTGATAAAATTGCGGAAGATGATTGCTTTGACGAAGAAGCGTGCCAACACCACTATAGGCCTCGGAGAGGCCTGAAACCATTTGGAGGACCAAACGATCATTCGAAACCGGCGCGCCAACGTTGCAGAGTTGGTCTGCCAATTCTTTCAATCTTTTGCAATAAGCCGAAACGTTAGGGAAATCTTCCATATTGACGTGGGAGAAATCCTGCTCAAGAGTAACAACTCTAGAATTTTGATTATCTTGAAATATATCACGTAGTCTATCCCAAGTCGTTTGCGCCGTAGCGTCAGGTTCAATAATCGTTTGTAAAAGGCCGGTAGAAATTATGGAATATATCCACTGAAGAACGGTGGCATCAAGAGTCGTCCATAACTTAGGACCATCCTCGAGTCGTGGTACCTCCGTATCCTCAGGAGCCGTGGGGATTATGTGATGGATGACTTGATGCGAGCATGCGTGAATTTTGAACAATTCGGCCCACGTTGCATATTGGACGTTTTCTATTTCAAGAACAAGAGAGATGTTATTCTTGATGTTAGAAACTATAAGGGCAGGATAAAATGTGTTCTGTGATGTAGACATACTGATAGAATAATTGTGACCGAGGGATTTGGAAGAAAATTTTGGGAAGAGATGAGAGACCGTCAGTACGAAATCCGAGATGAAGGGAGCTGGGAACTCGAGGTGGGAGACAGAAGTTGGAGGATTTTTATAGAGAAGATTTTAAGACCTAGACTTCTGATACCATGAAAGAAATAATCCCTTGATTATTTTTATTGATTGAAATAGTATATATACAATTTACATATTTTCATAATAAGAGAATCATATTCCTATTCTACTCCTAAAACCTTATTCTACTTGGACACTAACTATACAATTATGGTAACACAAATATTATGGTAAGTGTACAATATTAATTACACCACAACATTACCTAAACTAGGAGACTAAAACCTTACCTAAACTATATACCATATACACGGTATTACAACAAAACCAAGAGCCAAATATACATAATATACACATGTATATTGTGTGTATATTATGTATATTTAACATATAAAATGTATTCTGGGAATAATCATAATCAAATGCAAGATAAAATAATCTCGCATTTTATACTGAAATCGTTATTCCTAATCCCACCAACCAAACGAACTTTAAGTCTTTCTTGATTTCCTTTGATTCTATTTTTCCTCTGTTTATTTCCTTCACCTCAATTTATAAAACATATAATTGATATTTCTGTGAAAAACTTAATTTTCTACAAGAAATGACTACAGTTGTAATCATTCCCCAATTAAAGAGTGATTTAGTTTGAATTAATCTTTAAAAAAAAGTGGTTGATTTTCAATTCGCAAACGTGAGAGTGGTTACTTGTCAAAATTCGTGCAGACCTCGAGCTATCCTTGCTCAGAGTAATTTTACGAAATGGACTTAAAGATGAGTCGTCTTAAACTTTTGACGCTGCCCAATATTTTTGACTCTTGACCTTGTTTGAGTCTTTACTGGATCAAAAGTTCAAGACACCCATTTTCAAAATTATTGGTTGTAATTTTTTGGCTGGCCCATGCCTCAAAAGTCAAAAGAATGGATTAGAGCGCGGCCAATTCGTACGATTGCCCCTATTTTAGGGTGGTCTTAAATTTTTTGCCCCTTAAATTGGTAATCTTTAATTTTTGTCATTTGCCTAAAAGAATGGGCGAAAATATCCTTGAGGTTATGGGTTCGAATTTCAGCAGAGTTAAAAAGAAAAAAAAAATTCGCAAGACAATATTTCATTAGAAAATCTGCGTTGTATAGAAATTATGCCTTAAGGGGCATATTTTTTATGTAATTATGCCTCCGAAAATACCTCTGAGGTTGTGAGTTCGAATCACAGCAGAGTCAAAAAGAAAAAAAATCGCAAGGCAAGATTTCATAGAGATTATGCTTTCGGCCAAAGTTGTATAGAGATTATGCCTTAAGAGACAATTTCATTGACAAATTAAGATTATGTCTTGTTCGGCTAGTTACAAAGAACTATGCCCCAAGTGGCATAGTCTCTATATAACTTTGGCCGAATAGATATAGTTTCTATGAAAATTTCATCTTGCGATTTTTTTTCTTTTTTTGCTTCAGCTGAATTCGAATCCAGAATCTCTAATTTAATAGACCCGCGAATAAATAGTACTTTAGCCCATAATTTTTTATTAAATGATAAGTAAGGGTAAACATTGAAGACTAACCAGTATGAAGGGAAATCAACGCAATTTTTTGTTAGAGCGCTTCGTACCCAGGCCTCGTATAATTTCTTTTGGGCTTAATGAAATGGTAATCTCGGCCTTAGCCAACTCTTTGATGAATGTTATATGGGAAAAAATTCAAATTTATCTCTTTACTATTGTTTATAATTTGAATTTGTCCTCGGTTAGAATTTCAATTCATATTTGTCCCCCCCGATTAATAAACTTGTTAAAAATACTCTTATTACTAACCGAATGTACACATGGATATATGACGTGGCAAGTGATCAGTTAAATGAAAATACATGACATTTAACTCATTTGTTAATTAAAAAGAAACTTTTAGCAAAAACACAAAAAAAGAAAAAGAAAAAATTCTAATTTCTAAACCCACTCAACCTGCCTTCCCTCTCCCTTCCTTCACTGTTAGCGAACAACCCCCCCCCCCCTCCACTCGCGTCCACGCTAAGTACTTGCAATTGAAGCATAACAACAAAGTCCGAGAGCTTCTTGTCGGTGATGAAGGGAAAAAAAAGAAGCTCCCGGTAGTTAACGATTGCATAATCTTTCATTGGAACTGTAGTTTCAAATGTTCTTTTATATCTTAATTTTGATTTTGTATGTCAAAGATATGATTTTCATTTAGTTTTGGCTGAGAATATTTAATCTTTAAAAAAAATCAGATTTCTTCCACTTTGTTAGTGCGTTTGTTTACTGTAGCTAAAGTTTTCATGGCTGCCTGTTTGATTTCTTCACCATAGATATGTTCCTGTGATTGAACACAATAAAGAAAATCCTTAAAAATATCTTTCAAGTGAAAGAATATACACGTCATTATTGAATATATTTTGTATAATTTTTGTACAAGTGTAATTATGATAGTAGTCTTGTATTAGAAAAATATAGTAGTCTTATACTAGGAAAATGCAGATTTAATTTTCATAATTAAATATTGTATCTCATTATATATACATTTGACATTAATGAAAATAATCAGGAGATTATTCTCTTTTATGGTATCAGCAGTCTAGGGCAGAATTTTTTCTTCTCCAAAATCCTTTGCTTCCGCCGTCCTACTTCCTTGGTCGTCGGTCGTACCTACCCCTCTCCCTTCAAAAATTTTCCGAATCCCTAATTTTCCTCTTGTTCTTTCATCATGTCTACCACAAAGAACACCTTTCATCCTCCCCTTGCAGTCTCCAAATCAAGAACAACATCCCTATTGTTCTTGAGACGGAAAATATTCAATACACGACGTGGGCAGAACTATTTAAAATTCACGCTCGGTATAATAGAGTCCTTTATCATATCGCCCCACCGGCAAAAAGCAAGGAGAATATACCTTCCACAAATGATGAAATTGAGATGTGGGCAACTCTTGATGCTACGGTCCTTCAATGGATTTATTCCACCATCTATACAGACCTCTTACAGACAATTATCGAACCTGACACTATGACAATGAAAGCTTGGAATAGGTTGCGTGATATATTCCAAGATAAAAAAAAATCTTGTATTGTGACCCTTGGGCAGGAATTCTCCCACATAAATATGAAGGATTTTCCGAATGCCTCAGCCTATTGTCAACGGCTCAAGGAGTTGTCGGATCAACTAAAAAACGTTGGGGTGTCTGTCACTAATGATCATCTTGTTCTTCAGATGGTTGCAGGCCTCTCTGAGGCGTATAATGGCGTTGAGACTCTCTTTCGTCAAAGAAATCCTCTCCCGCTGTTCTACCAAACACATTTCATGCTCACCTTTAAAGAAGCAGAGCTGGCTAAAAAGGCGGCTACTGGAGCCAATTCTGCCATGATGGTGGCCACGTCCTATGAAACTGATGACTCTCAATCGTTCTCCTTAAAATTATGGTCAAAACCGTAACAATGGGGGTGATAAAAAGGGTCAAAACCATGGGAAAATCATGGCGGTGGTAAGGGTGGCGGCCGCGGTGGCAGTGTCGGCAAACCGACAGGCAGTGACCACCACCACCACCCTACCCCTTTCCTTCTTCTACTTGGGCCGCTAGCCAAAATAGGCCCACTGGACCAAACAGGCAGCAACAAACTAGGCCGTGGCAGCAGGCTGGCCTGCTTGGGCCTAGGCCTCAGCAGGCCTTCGCTGTTGCGGGCCCAGCAGCAGTCATGACCCACATGGATATCGAGGCAGCGATGCATACACTTGGATAAAATTCCTCGGATACAAATTGGTACATGAACACCGGTGCTAGTTCTCACACGACATCCGCACCAGGTAATCTCTCCTCTTATTTCAATTTGAGGAAAAATTGTGGCATAATTGTTGGTAATGGTAATTCAATTCCAATTCTCTGTTATGGTCACACACATTTATCTCCCCCAAACCCTCCTTTATCCTTGAAAAATGTCCTTCATGCTCCTCACTTAATTAAAAATTTGGTGTTTGTTCGAAAATTCACAACTGATAATTGAGTTTCTGTTGACTTTGACCCTTTTGGATTTTCTGTGAAGGATTTCACGACGGGGATACCTCTAATGCGATGTAATAGTCGGGGCGAGCTCTATCCCATCATCACCACTGCCACTAATCAAGTCACACCATCAACGTTTGCCGCTTTAGCACCTTCCTTGTAACATACGCGTTTGGGTCATCCGGGAGCATATGTTCTTTCCTCTCTTCAACAAAATAATAATTTTATTGAGTATAATAGTACGCGTAGTACTAATGTTTTTCCTTCTTGTCCGCTTGGAAAACATGTTAGATTACCGTTTGTAGCCTTTATGTCACGATCCAAATCGGAGGGCCGTGACGGACACCCGGACCTCACCTGCCGGGTAACGCTACTCATACAATCAACATCTAATCATAAACAAACACAGGCCACAAGGGCCATCACCCAATACCCAGCCGTCATATGAAAATGGTAAACAGGAAAGTAACGATGTAAAATTTTAACCAGAAAGCCCAACTTATATATATGTACATATCAAGGCCGATAATGCCATACATGACTACTACACACAGGACATCTATCTACAAGCCTCTAAAAGAGTACGTAATATCAAAAAGGTCATGATAGGGCCCCGCCATACCCACATGTACATGCAAAAATATATCATACCGAGATTAGATCGGCACTCTGAAATAAGGAGAGTGTTCTAATATCCGATGAATTAGTAACCTACTAATGCGGGTCGTCGCCTCGCCTACGTGAACCTGCGGTCATGAAACACAACATCTCCTGACAAAAGAGATGTCAGTACGACTGATATACCGAGTATGTCAGACCTGAAAAATAGCATAACAGAGATACATAAATATACTAAAACTGAAACAGCCGACAGAAATAGCTGACCGAAATAGCTGACCAGTAGTGAATGCCTCTGAGGGGCATAATATGCCTGAATGACATGCACAATGCGGTATACATATATATTGACCTCATCGGGCATCTTCCTTTCCATAACAGCCTCTATGGGCATCATGTCATATCGGCCTCTATGGGCATCATGTCATATCGGTCTCTGTGGGCATCATGTCATATCGGCCTCTGTGGGCATCATATCATATTGGCCTCTGTGGTCATCTTTCTTTTTCGTGATATATGTACCAGATGCAAGTGGTGTTGCGTATATAATGCCATTCCCTTTTTTCCCATCTCATACATATATATAATGCGTATCATATAGTAGTGTATATAACACATGTGGGTCCAGGGTAATACATGAATATAATACAAATGCATGAATGCCAATAAAACATTCTGAACTTATCAGATGACATAATATCCTTGTACATTCAGCCAACATTGGGAGTATTAACATCTTTACATATACCTCAATAAGGATTTAGGAACATATTTAGACATATTTTTAACATAGGAATCAATAACAGGAACATCCTTGGCTACTAAAAGAAGAATAATTTATGGAACAATGTTACGTTTACATTTCATTACATGGAACATGCCAAAAGAAAGAAAAATTTGCCTTAACATACCTTCGGCTATCGACCCTTCACTAACGACGATGAAACCGACCACCTTTACAAGTTAATCTATGATGTTAGGAACTACCATGATTCCACCTTACTTCCCCTAAAAAGAAGCTACAAAATCCAGTAATCAACACCAACCAATGCTTTATGTAAATCCACGGGAACAATGAGGCTAACCAGTAGGTACACCCCTATATTGTCTTTGGAGAAATCTTATATTGTGTTCTTAGTATTAGCACTCATTTGCTGCCCCAAGAGGGTAAGTATCACATTTCTTGCTGCTTAGTGAGGTTATCACATATGAATTATCTCATTTCACATGTAAAGGCTAAGAAAATGAAAGTGTGGACTTAAAGACACTTCATCTTCATTTACACGTGTAAAATATGTAATGACTCCTATCAATAGAAGTCACTTACAATGCCACATCAATCCTTGCATGCATATTATTCCACCTAATTAATTACATTGCCTTAGTCACTTAGGGGGCTCCTTTAAATGCTACACGTAACATTCCCACTTAATCTTGTGCCCCACTAAAATTTATCAATCAGCCGATTCTTATTGTTGTCCCGCACTATAATTTATCGATTAGCCGATCGTTGTTGTCCCACTTGATAAGTCCTAAGTTAGTTCGGAACCGCATCCTTTTATATACCAAGATTTTTATTTACGTACCTCTAGATGCTCAAATCATCGCCCGAAAGTACGGGGTGTAACATCTTTCGCCCTTAGAAATATTCGTCCTCGAATGTTGGGGTGACATATCTAATCCTTGTCACGTAGCCAGGAAATACAACTACATTCTTCACGGGCCATATAATATAACATATATTATTACATCTACATCAGAGTTCTCATGGTCTTTAAGCACTAATTATAATACTATGAAATAGAACTCACTTTATGCTTCTCTCGGAACCTTGGCGTTGGTCTGGAATAGGTATGGTTATTTGTGTTTCATCTCCTTTTCCGCATTCCATGTCATTTCTTCTATATTTTTATTCCGCCAAAGAACTTTCACGGAGGCTACTTCTTTAGTCCTCAACTTACGGACTTGTCGATCTACGATGGCAATAGGAAACTCTTCATATGATAAATTCTCTGTAACCGTCACATTATCGACCGGTACAATCCGGAAAGGATCTCAAATACATGCTTTTAACATAGAAACATAGAAAACCGGATGAACAAACTCTAACTCCGAAGGCAAGTCCAACTCGTAAGCTACTTAACAGATTCTTCGAATTATGCAATATAGTCCAATGTACCTTGGACTGAGTTTTCCCTTTTTCCCAAATCTCATTACACCTTTCATCGGAGAGATTTTCAAGAAGACCCAATCATTTACCTGAAACTCTAAGTCTCGTAGTCGCACATCTGAATACGACTTCTAACGACTCTGAGCGATTAACAACCGTTTTTGGATAAGCTTCACCTTCTCTACGGCTTGGTGTACTAAGTCAGGCCCAAATAACTCTGATTCTCCTACCTCGAACCATCCGATAGGAGATCTACACCTCCGTCCATACAAAGCTTCGTATGGAGCCATTTTAATGCTAGCATGATAAATGTTATTGTATGCAAATTCAATAAGGGGTAAATGATCATCCCAACTTCCCTTAAAGTCCAATACACAAGCTCGTAGCATATCCTCGAGCGTCTGAATCGTACGCTCGGCCTGCCCGTCTGTCTGAGGATGGAAAGTTATGCTAAGATTAACTTGGGTGCCTAAACCTTTTTGAAATGACTTCAAGAAGTTAGCTATAAACTGTGCACCACGATTATATATATTAAATGTAGGCATACCATGAAGGCGAACAATTTTCTTAACATACAACTTAGCGCAGTCCTCGACTGTGTAGGTAGTCTTGACCGGCAAGAAATGAGCCGATTTGGTCAGTTTGTCAATAATTGCCCAAATAAAATCAAACTTACTATAGGAGCGAGGTAAACCCATAACGAAATTCATGTTAATCATTTCCCATTTCCACATCGGAATGTCAATGTTCTGAGTTAAACCACTGGGCTTTTGGTGCTCTATTTTTACTTGTTGACAATTAGGACACTGAGCTACAAATTCCACAATGCTTCTGTTCATGCCGTTCCACCAATAAATGCCCTTGAGACCATGGTACATTTTAGTAGATCCAGGGTGAATGCAATATCGTGAGCAATGTGCCTCTGTCAAAATTCTATCTCGTAATCCTGCTACATTTGGAACACATAAACGGCCCTAGTGCCTGAGAACCCTATTTCCGTCAATCTCAATGGTTGTGATCTTCTTCTATTGAAGGTCTACTCTGATTTTTCTCAAACTGGGGTCTTCCCACTACCGTTCCTTAACTTCCGATTTGAGGGACAACTGACATATGCCGAATCATAAAACCACCATCATTCGAATCCATTAGTCGGACTCCCAAACTAGCTAACTGATGTAGTTCTCTTACTAACTCCTTCCTCTTGACCTGCACCGGAGTCAAGCTGATCATTGACTTACGACTGAGCGCGTCTGCTACAACATTAGCTTTACCGGGATGGTATAAGATATCCACATCATAATCCTTCAATAATTCGAGCCACCTTCTTTGTCACAAGTTCAACTCTTTCTGTTTAAATATGTATTGCGGAGTTTTATAATCGTGAAAATATCTACATGAACACCATACAAATAGTGTCGCCAAATCTTCAGTGCATAGACCACTGCGTCCAACTCCAAATCGTGTGTCGGATAGTTTTTTCATGTTTCCTCAATTGCCTTGAAGCATAGGCAATCACTTTACCATATTGCATTAGCACACATCCTAGACCTGCTCTCGAGGCATCACAATACACAACATAGCCTTCTGAACCTTCTGGGAGAGTAAGGACTGGTGCCGATGCTAGTCTATCCTTTAACTCTTAAAAACTTTGCTCACAAGCATCGGACCACTGGAATTTTATGGCATTTTGGGTCAATTTCGTTAATGGTGCTGATATGGTAGGAAACCCTTCTACAAACCTCCTGTAATAGCCGGCTATGCCTAAAAGGCTGAGAACTTCTGATGGAGTCGTGGGCCTCGGCCAATTCTTCACCGCTTCAATCTTCTGAGTGTCAACTCTTATACCCTCATCTGGCACTATATGACCAAGGAAAGCCACTAAATGTAACCAAAATTCACACTTGGAGAGCTTAGCATACAACTTATGATCCCAAAGTGTCTGTAGTACTATCCGCAAATGATCCACATGCTCTGTTGCCGAATGAGAGTAAACCAGAATATCATCTATAAATACTATCACAATACATCCAGAAATGGGCGAAACACGCTGTTCATTAAATCCATAAATGTTGCTGGTGCGTTTGTGAGTCCAAATGACATTACTAAGAACTCGAAGTGCCCATACCTTATTCTGAAAGTTATTTTCGGAATGTCCTTCCATTTGACCCTTAGCTGATGGTACCCCGACCTTAGGTCGGGTTTTGAGAAACATTTTGCACCTTGTAGCTGGTCAAACAATTCGTCAATTCTGGAAAGAGGGTACTTGTTCTTGAAAGTGACTTTATTCAGCTGTCGATACATATCCGTAACGAGCCATCTTTCTTTCGTACAAACAATACTGACGCACCCCAATAGGATATGTTGGGCCTAATAAAGCCTTTCTCGATCAGATCTTTTAATTGTTCCTTTAATTCTTTCAATTCAGCTGGAGCCATCCTATAAGGGGGAATAGATATCGGCTGAGTGTCTGGCAATACATCTATACCGAACTCAATTTCACTTTCAGGAGGAAGGCCTGGAAGTTCGTCTGGAAATACATCCAGAAACTCATTAACCACCGGAATTGATTGAGAAGTAGGTGGTCCGGCTTTGACATCTCTAGCCCGAACGAGATGGTAAATACAACCTTTGGAAATCATCTTTCTTGCCTTAAGGTATGAAATAAACCTACCTTTTAGCGTCTCCGTATTACCCTTCCATTCAAGGATTGGCTCGCCTGAAAACTGAAATCTAATAATCTTTGTTCGGCAATCAACATTAGCGTAGCACGGTGCTAGCAAATCCATGCCCATAATAACATCAAAATCAATCATTTCTAATTCTACCAAATCTGCTAAGATCTGATGGCTACAAACTAATATTGCACAATTCTGATAGACCCGTTTAGCAACTACCGACTCACCAACTAGTGTCGATACCACAAATGGGTCCCTTATCAACTCAGGCTCCATACCAAATTTACAAGCAATGAAAGGTGTGACATATGATAGATTGGAGCCTGAGTCTAACAACGCATACACATTATGTGAAAAGACTGATAATATACCTGTACTAACATCAGGTGAGGACTCTTGATCCTGTTGTCCCATCAATGCGTAAGTGCGATTCTAGCTACCACCGAAGTTAGTTGCTCCGCCCCTACCTCTGCCTCGACCGGATGATGTTTGATGACCTTGTCCTGACGGCACATCGAATGTGATGAAGCCGCTGCAGATCCACCCGGCTGGGCCCTAACCCCTTCGCCTCCTGTAAGACATTCTCACATAATATGACCAGGTTCACCACAAGAATAACACACATTTGATCTTTATCGGCACGACCCTAAATGTGTCTTACCACACTGCTCGCATTGAGCCAACGATGGCTTCATCTGAATAGAATCCCCTCTATAATAAGACCCTGACGCTCGTGAACTCTGACCTGGTCCCGATTGAACAAACCGATCGACCCTCGACCTTGAAAATGGTAACGATGCGCTATCTGTTGGGTAAAATGGTGTCTATAAAGCTGTAGCCTGGGCCCACCTCTAAACTCTCTTACGTCACCTACTGATCGAGTATTCTTATGATGGCTTTTATCACGCTCTTGATCTACCCACTGTTGTCTCTTACGATCCTCCAGATTTTGTGCGTAAGCCTGAATGCGAGCAATATCCATATTTGGATTCAGAGAAGCCGTAGTACACTCGTTGACCAAGTGTGGACCTAAGCCAGTAACAAACCTATGTATCCGATCACTCATCTCAGCTATAATCGTAGGAGCATAATTGGCCAATGAATTAAACTGCAAGCCATATTCTCGAATACTCATATTGCCCTGCTCAAGACGTAGAAATCTTTCCTGCCTGGCCCATCGGAGCTCGACTGGCAGAAAATGGTGTAAGAAGGCCTCTGAAAATTCTTTCCATCCTTCTGGTGGAGCATGAGGTCCCCTACAATGCTCCATGTCTCATACTAAGTCACCGCGATATTTCGCAGTCTATAAGAAGCAAACTTTACTGATTCAGTATCTGTAGCATCCATTACCCGTAAGGTACGCTGTATCTGATCCAGAAAATTCTGTGGGTACACGTTCAGGTCTGATCCCGTAAATACCGAAGGTCTAGGTTGAAGAAATCCCGAGCTCTTGCACTAGCAGCTCTATCAGAAGGACTGAGAATCTGACGTTGGGCCTGAGCGGCCACCAATCATGTCAATAACTGTACAACACTTCGCATATTAAGATCCATATATGGGGTATCAGATGGAGGAACTGAGGGTACTGCAGGCCCACTAATCTCCTCTGGGTTGGTGAAGTCGGGGATTCATATGAATGAGTCGCACCTTGGGTCTCACTCTAGCCCTCGCTAGCAGGTGGAAATCAGCTAGTACCTTCGCCAACAGCCGTATCTAACGCCCTCATACTCTTGAATTTCCTTCTTGTTATAGGCATTGTTGGAATCATAAATGTGAGATGAGTTAGACGTGGAATTCTTATAACTCAGTTCTACTGCACTAGCTATGAGACGAAAAAATGGAAACCATCCCTGAATGTCAGGTAGCCTCATGCTTATAAGTATGGTGCACAACACACCCATAAGCAAGACTCTACTAGACACGACAGACATGCTCTTATACCAAGTTTTTCATGCTCTTATACCAAGTTTTTCATGACCCAAATCGGAGGGCCGCGACGGGCACCCGGACCTCACCTGCTGGGTACCGCTACCCATACAATCAACATCTAATCATAAATAAATATGAGCCACAAGGGCCGTCAACCAGTACCCAGTCATCATATAAAAATGGAAAACTGGAAAGTAACGATGTAAAATCTTAACCAGAAAGCCCAACTTATATATATGTACATACCAAGGCCGACAATGCCATACATGACTACTACACACATGACATCTGTCTACAAGCCTCTAAAAGAGTACATATTATCAAAAGGTCAGGACAGGGCCCCGCCATACCCATATGTACATGCAAAATTATACCGTACCGAGATTAGACCGACAGTCTGAAATAAAGGGAGTGTTCTAATATCCGCTAAATCAGTCACCTACTAATGCGGGTCATCGCCTCGCCTACGTGAATCTGCGGGCATGAAACGCAGTGTTTCCTAACAAAAAGGACGTCAGTACGACTGATGTTCCGAGTATGTCAGACATGAAAAGTAGCATAACAGAGATACATAAATATAATGAAACAGAAATAGCCGACAGAAATAGCCGACAGTAATAGCTGACAGAAATAGCTGACCAGTAGTGAATGTCTCTGAGGACCATAATATGCCTAAATGTCATGCACAATGCGTTATACATATATATTGGCCTCATCAGGCATATTCCTTCCCATAACAGCCTCAATGGGCATCATGTCATATCGACCTCTGTGGCCATCATATCATATTGGCCTCTATGGGCATCTTTCTTTTTCGTGATATATGTACCAGCTGCAAGTGGTGTTGCGTATATAACACCATTCCCTTTTCCCATCCCCTATATATATATATATATATATATATAATGCGTACCATATAGTAGTGTATATAACACATGTGGGTCCATGGTAATACATGAATATAATACAAATGCATGAATGCCAATAAAACATTCTGAACTTATCAGATGACATAATATCCTTGTACATTCAGCCAACATTGGGAATATTAACATCTTTACATATACCTCAATAAGGATTTAGGAACATATTTAGACATATTTTTAACATAGGAATCAATAACAGGAACATCCTTGGCTACTAAAAGAAGAATAATTTATGGAACAATGTTACGTTTACATTTCATTACATGGAACATGCCAAAAGAAAGAAAAATTTGCCTTAACATACCTTCGGCTATCGACCCTTCACTAACGACGATGAAACCGACCACCTTTACAAGTTAATCTATGATGTTAGGAACTACCATGATTCCACCTTACTTCCCCTAAAAAGAAGCTACAAAATCCAGTAATCAACACCAACCAATGCTTTATGTAAATCCACGGGAACAATGAGGCTAACCAGTAGGTACACCCCTATATTGTCTTTGGAGAAATCTTATATTGTGTTCTTAGTATTAGCACTCATTTGCTGCCCCAAGAGGGTAAGTATCACATTTCTTGCTGCTTAGTGAGGTTATCACATATGAATTATCTCATTTCACATGTAAAGGCTAAGAAAATGAAAGTGTGGACTTAAAGACACTTCATCTTCATTTACACGTGTAAAATATGTAATGACTCCTATCAATAGAAGTCACTTACGATGCCACATCAATCCTTGCATGCATATTATTCCACCTAATTAATTACATTGCCTTAGTCACTTAGGGGGCTCCTTTAAATGCTACACGTAACATTCCCACTTAATCTTGTGCCCCACTAAAATTTATCAATCAGCCGATTCTTATTGTTGTCCCGCACTATAATTTATCGATTAGCCGATCGTTGTTGTCCCACTTGATAAGTCCTAAGTTAGTTCGGAACCGCATCCTTTTATATACCAAGATTTTTATTTACATACCTCTAGATGCTCAAATCATCGCCCGAAAGTACGGGGTGTAACATCTTTCGCCCTTAGAAATATTCGTCCTCGAATGTTGGGGTGACATATCTAATCCTTGTCACGTAGCCAGGAAATACAACTACATTCTTCACGGGCCATATAATATAACATATATTATTACATCTACATCAGAGTTCTCATGGTCTTTAAGCACTAATTATAATACTATGAAATAGAACTCACTTTATGCTTCTCTCGGAACCTTGGCGTTGGTCTGGAATAGGTATGGTTATTTGTGTTTCATCTCCTTTTCCGCATTCCATGTCATTTCTTCTACATTTTTATTCCGCCAAATAACTTTCACGGAGGCTACTTCTTTAGTCCTCAACTTACGGACTTGTCGATCTACGATGGCAATAGGAAACTCTTCATATGATAAATTCTCTCAGAATGCTTAGTCACATTATCGACCGGTACAATCCGGAAAGGATCTCAAATACATGCTTTTAACATAGAAACATAGAAAACCGGATGAACAAACTCTAACTCCAAAGGCAAGTCCAACTCGTAAGCTACTTAACAGATTCTTCGAATTATGCAATATAGTCCAATGTACCTTGGACTGAGTTTTCCCTTCTTCCCAAATCTCATTACACCTTTCATCGGAGAGATTTTCAAGAAGACCCAATCATTTACCTGAAACTCTAAGTCTCGTAGTCGCACATCTGAATACGACTTCTAACGACTCTGAGCGATTAACAACCGTTTTTGGATAAGCTTCACCTTCTCTACGGCTTGGTGTACTAAGTCAGGCCCAAATAACTCTGATTCTCCTACCTCGAACCATCCGATAGGAGATCTACACCTCCGTCCATACAAAGCTTCGTATGGAGCCATTTAATGCTAGCATGATAACTGTTATTGTATGCAAATTCAATAAGGGGTAAATGATCATCCCAACTTCCCTTAAAGTCCAATACACAAGCTCGTAGCATATCCTCGAGCGTCTGAATCGTACGCTCGGCCTGCCCGTCTGTCTAAGGGTGGAAAGTTGTGCTAAGATTAACTTGGGTGCCTAAACCTTTTTGAAATGACTTCAAGAAGTTAGCTATAAACTGTGCACCATGATTATATATATTAAATGTAGGCATACCATGAAGGCGAACAATTTTCTTAACATACAACTTAGCGCAGTCCTCGACTGTGTAGGTAGTCTTGACCGGCAAGAAATGAGCCGATTTGGTCAGTTTGTCAATAATTGCCCAAATAAAATCAAACTTACTATAGGAGCGAGGTAAACCCATAACGAAATTCATGTTAATTATTTCCCATTTCCACATCGGAATGTCAATGTTCTGAGTTAAACCACTGGGCTTTTGGTGCTCTATTTTTACTTGTTGACAATTAGGACACTGAGCTACAAATTCCACAATGCTTCTGTTCATGCCGTTCCACCAATAAATGCCCTTGAGACCATGGTACATTTTAGTAGATCCAGGGTGAATGCAATATCGTGAGCAATGTGCCTCTGTCAAAATTCTATCTCGTAATCCTGCTATATTTGGAACACATAAACGGCCCTAGTGCCTGAGAACCCTATTTCCGTCAATCTCAATGGTTGTGATCTTTTGAAGGTCTACTCTGTTTTTTCTCAAACTGGGGTCTTCCCACTACCGTTCCTTAACTTCCGATTTGAGGGACAACTGACATATGCCGAATCATAAAACCACCATCATTCGAATCCATTAGTCGGACTCCCAAACTAGCTAACTGATGTAGTTCTCTTACTAACTCCTTTCTCTCGACCTGCGCAGGAGTCAAGCTGATCATTGACTTACGACTGAGCGCGTCTGCTACAACATTAGCTTTACCGGGATGGTATAAGATGTCCACATCATAATCCTTCAATAATTTGAGCCACCTTCTTTGTCACAAGTTCAACTCTTTCTGTTTAAATATGTATTGCGGAGTTTTATAATCTGTGAAAATATCTACATGAACACCATACAAATAGTGTCGCCAAATCTTCAGTGCATAGACCACTGCGTCCAACTCCAAATCGTGTGTCGGATAGTTTTTTCATGTTTCCTCAATTGCCTTGAAGCATAGGCAATCACTTTACCATATTGCATTAGCACACATCCTAGACCTGCTCTCGAGGCATCACAATACACAACATAGCCTTCTGAACCTTCTGGGAGAGTAAGGACTGGTGCCGATGCTAGTCTATCATTTAACTCTTAAAAACTTTGCTCACAAGCATCGGACCACTGGAATTTTATGGCATTTTGGGTCAATTTCGTTAATGGTGCTGATATGGTAGGAAACCCTTCTACAAACCTCCTGTAATAGCCGGCTATGCCTAAAAGGCTGAGAACTTCTGATGGAGTCGTGGGCCTCGACCAACTCTTCACCGCTTCAATCTTCTGAGTGTCAACTCTTATACCCTCATCTGGCACTATATGACCAAGGAAAGCCACTAAATGTAACCAAAATTCACACTTGGAGAGCTTAGCATACAACTTATGATCCCAAAGTGTCTGTAGTACTATCCGCAAATGATCCACATGCTCTGCTGCCGAATGAGAGTAAACCAGAATATCATCTATAAATACTATCACAATACATCCAGAAATGGGCGAAACACGCTGTTCATTAAATCCATAAATGTTGCTGGTGCGTTTGTGAGTCCAAATGACATTACTAAGAACTCGAAGTGCCCATACCTTATTCTGAAAGTTATTTTCGGAATGTCCTTCCATTTGACCCTTAGCTGATGGTACCCCGACCTTAGGTCGGGTTTTGAGAAACATTTTGCACCTTGTAGCTGGTTAAACAATTCGTCAATTCTGGAAAGAGGGTACTTGTTCTTGAAAGTGACTTTATTCAGCTGTCGATACATATCCGTAACGAGCCATCTTTCTTTCGTACAAACAATACTGACGCACCCCAAGAGGATATGTTGGGCCTAATAAAGCCTTTCTCGAGCAGATCTTTTAATTGTTCCTTTAATTCTTTCAATTCAGCTGGAGCCATCCTATTAGGAGGAATAGATATCGGCTGAGTGTCTGGCAATACATCTATACCGAACGCAATTTCACTTTCAGGAGGAAAGCCTGGAAGTTCGTCTGGAAATACATCCAGAAACTCATTAACCACCAGAAGTGATTGAGAAGTAGGTGGTCCGGCTTTGACATCTCTAGCCCGAACGAGATGGTAAATACAACCTTTGGAAATCATCTTTCTTGCCTTAAGGTATGAAATAAACCTACCTTTTAGCGTCGCCGTATTACCCTTCCATTCAAGGATTGGCTCGCCTGAAAACTGAAATCTAATAATCTTTGTTCGGCAATCAACATTAGCGTAGCACGGTGCTAGCAAATCCATGCCCATAATAACATCAAAATCAATCATTTCTAATTCTACCAAATCTGCTAAGATCTGATGGCTACAAACTAATATTGCACAATTCTGATAGACCCGTTTAGCAACTACCGACTCACCAACTAGTGTCGATACCACAAATGGGTCCCTTATCAACTCAGGCTCCATACCAAATTTACAAGCAATGAAAGGTGTGACATATGATAGATTGGAGCCTGAGTCTAACAACGCATACACATTATGTGAAAAGACTGATAATATACCTGTACTGACATCAGGTGAGGACTCTTGATCCTGTTGTCCCATCAATGCGTAAGTGCGATTCTAGCTACCACCGAAGTTAGTTGCTCCGCCCCTACCTCTGCCTCGACCGGATGATGTTTGATGACCTTGTCCTGACGGGCACACTGAATGTGATGAAGCCGCTGCAGATCCAACCGGCTGGGTCCTAACACCTTCGCCTCCTGTAAGACATTCTCACATAATATGACCAGGTTCACCACAAGAATAACACACATTTGATCTTTATCGGCACGACCCTAAATGTGTCTTACCACACTGCTCGCATTGAGCCAACGATGGCTTCATCTGAATAGAATCCCCTCTATAATAAGACCCTGACGCTCGTGAACTCTGACCTGGTCCCGATTGAACAAACCGATCGACCCTCGACCTTGAAAATGGTAACGATGCGCTATCTGTTGGGTAAAATGGGTGTCTATAAAGCTGTAGCCTGGGCCCACCTCTAAACTCTCTTACGTCACCTACTGATCGAGTATTCTTATGATGGCTTTTATCACGCTCTCGATCTACCCACTGTTGTCTCTTACGATCCTCCAGATTTTGTGCGTAAGCCTGAATGCGAGCAATATCCATATTTGGATTCAGAGAAGCCGTAGTACACTCGTTGACCAAGTGTGGACCTAAGCCAGTAACAAACCTATGTATCCGATCACTCATCTCAGCTATAATCGTAGGAGCATAATTGGCCAATGAATTAAACTGCAAGCCATATTCTCGAATACTCATATTGCCCTGCTCAAGACGTAGAAATCTTTCCTGCCTGGCCCATCGGAGCTCGACTGGCAGAAAATGGTGTAAGAAGGCCTCTGAAAACTCTTTCCATCCTTCTGGTGGAGCATGAGGTCCCCTAGAATGCTCCATGTCTCATACTAAGTCACCGCGATATTTCGCAGTCTATAAGAAGCAAACTTTACCGACTCAGTATCTGTAGCATCCATTACCCGTAAGGTACGCTGTATCTGATCCAGAAAATTCTGTGGGTACACGTTCAGGTCTGATCCCGTAAATACCGAAGGTCTAGGTTGAAGAAATCCCGAGCTCTTGCGCTAGCAGCTCTATCAGAAGGACTGAGAATCTGACGTTGGGCCTGAGCGGCCACCAATCATGTCAATAACTGTACAACACTTCGCATATTAAGATCCATATATGGGGTATCAGATGGAGGAACTGAGGGTACTGCAGGCCCACTAATCTCCTCTGGGTTGGTGAAGTCGGGGATTCATATGAATGAGTCGCACCTTGGGTCTCACTCTAGCCCTCGCTAGCAGGTGGAAATCAGCTAGTACCTTCGCCAACAGCCGTATCTAACGCCCTCATACTCTTGAATTTCCTTCTTATTATAGGCATTGTTGGAATCATAAATGTGAGATGAGTTAGACGTGGAATTCTTATAACTCAGTTCTACTGCACGAGCTATGAGACGAAAAAATGGAAACCATCCCTGAATGTCAGGTAGCCTCATGCTTATAAGTATGGTGCACAACACACCCATAAGCAAGACTCTACTAGACACGACAGACATGCTCTTATACCAAGTTTTTCATGCTCTGATACCAAGTTTGTCATGACCCAAATCGGAGGGCCGCGACGGGCACCCGGACCTCACCTGCTGGGTACCGCTACCCATACAATCAACATCTAATCATAAATAAATATGAGCCACAAGGGCCGTCAACCAGTACCCAGTCATCATATAAAAATGGAAAACTGGAAAGTAACGATGTAAAATCTTAACCAGAAAGCCCAACTTATATATATGTACATACCAAGGCCGACAATGCCATACATGACTACTACACACAGGACATCTGTCTACAAGCCTCTAAAAGAGTACATATTATCAAAAGGTCAGGACAGGGCCCCGCCATACCCATATGTACATGCAAAATTATACCGTACCGAGATTAGACCGACAGTCTGAAATAAAGGGAGTGTTCTAATATCCGCTAAATCAGTCACCTACTAATGCGGGTCATCGCCTCGCCTACGTGAATCTGCGGGCATGAAATACAAACACAAGGGACGTCAGTACGACTGATGTTCCGAGTATGTCAGACATGAAAAGTAGCATAACAGAGATACATAAATATAATGAAACAGAAATAGCCGATAGAAATAGCCGACAGTAATAGCTGACAGAAATAGCTGACCAGTAGTGAATGTCTCTGAGGACCATAATATGCCTAAATGTCATGCACAATGCGTTATACATATATATTGGCCTCATCAGGCATATTCCTTCCCATAACAGCCTCAATGGGCATCATGTCATATCGGCCTCTGTGGGCATCATATCATATTGGCCTCTGTGGTCATCTTTCTTTTTCGTGATATATGTACCAGCTGCAAGTGGTGTTGCGTATATAATGCCATTCCCTTTTTTCCCATCTCATACATATATATAATGCGTATCATATAGTAGTGTATATAACACATGTGGGTCCAGGGTAATACATGAATATAATACAAATGCATGAATGCCAATAAAACATTCTGAACTTATCAGATGACATAATATCCTTGTACATTCAGCCAACATTGGGAGTATTAACATCTTTACATATACCTCAATAAGGATTTAGGAACATATTTAGACATATTTTTAACATAGGAATCAATAACAGGAACATCCTTGGCTACTAAAAGAAGAATAATTTATGGAACAATGTTACGTTTACATTTCATTACATGGAACATGCCAAAAGAAAGAAAAATTTGCCTTAACATACCTTCGGCTATCGACCCTTCACTAACGACGATGAAACCGACCACCTTTACAAGTTAATCTATGATGTTAGGAACTACCATGATTCCACCTTACTTCCCCTAAAAAGAAGCTACAAAATCCAGTAATCAACACCAACCAATGCTTTATGTAAATCCACGGGAACAATGAGGCTAACCAGTAGGTACACCCCTATATTGTCTTTGGAGAAATCTTATATTGTGTTCTTAGTATTAGCACTCATTTGCTGCCCCAAGAGGGTAAGTATCACATTTCTTGCTGCTTAGTGAGGTTATCACATATGAATTATCTCATTTCACATGTAAAGGCTAAGAAAATGAAAGTGTGGACTTAAAGACACTTCATCTTCATTTACATGTGTAAAATATGTAATGACTCCTATCAATAGAAGTCACTTACGATGCCACATCAATCCTTGCATGCATATTATTCCACCTAATTAATTACATTGCCTTAGTCACTTAGGGGGCTCCTTTAAATGCTACACGTAACATTCCCACTTAATCTTGTGCCCCACTAAAATTTATCAATCAGCCGATTCTTATTGTTGTCCCGCACTATAATTTATCGATTAGCCGATCGCTGTTGTCCCACTTGATAAGTCCTAAGTTAGTTCGGAACCGCATCCTTTTATATACCAAGCTCTTTATTTATATACGTCTACATGCTCAAATCATCGCCCGAAAGTACGGGGTGTTACACTTTAATTCTAGTACTTTGATGCCATTTGATATTATTCATAGTGATTTGTGGACATCTCCCGTTTTGAGCTCTTTGGGCCATCGTTAATATGTGTTATTTTTGGATGATTATTCTAATTTTTTGTTGACCTTTCCGTTGTCTAAAAAGTCTCAAGTTTATTCCACATTCCTATCGTTGACAGCATTCATTCGTACCCAATTTGAACAGAAAATTAAAAACATTCAGTGTGATAATGGAAGGAAATTTGATAATAGGCCATTTAGGGAATTTTGTAATGTTAATGACATATATTTTAGGTTTTCTTGTTCTCATACGTCCTCCCAAAATGGAAAAGCCGAAAGAAAAATACGCACTATTAATAATATTATTCGGACATTACTCGCCCATGCTTCATTACCACCTTCATTTTGGCATCATGCATTACAAATATCTATTTACCTTCTTAACATACTCCCTATCAAAGGAGTATCATACCAATCTCCACTCCGCATTCTTTATTGTAAAGATCCTTCGTATTCTCATCTTAGGGTATTTGAGTGTTTATGCTATCCTTTTTTTTCATCCACTTCAATTAACAAACTTCAAGCCCGTTCTACCGCTTGTATGTTTTTGGGTTAATCGTCTAATCATCGTGGTTACAAATGTTTTGATTTATCCTTTAATAAAATCATAATTAGTCGTCATGTCATTTTTTATGAAACCAAATTTCTGTTTGCTAAATTGTATAATTCTGTGTCTAATTCTTATAATTTTTTGGATGATGGACTCTCACCGTATGTGGTCCACCATTTGGCTCAGTCCACACATAATTTTCCAGCCCAGCAGACACAAGCAGGCCCACTGCCTACCGGCCAGAACACCCTCTTCCACAATTCCGCCAGCAGGCTCACTATCTGCTGGCTCACTTTATGTCCGTGATTATGATCTGCCAGCAGGCCCACTGCCTGTTGGCCCAATTCGATCTCCTGGAGTATCTTGGCCAACATGTCTAGTTTCTACATCAACGTTCAGCTCCTCGATCTAGTCCATCGGCCCATCCCACTCCCTCAGCCAGTCCAGTCCATCGACTAGCATGCCCACTGCCTACTGGCCAATCTCGAGATGTCCATACACCGACCCAGATCCAGCCTACTTTTATTCCGAATCAAAGGCCCGTTACTCGTAGCCAACGGGGTATTTGTAAACCGAAATGACATTTTAATCTCAATTCTAATATTAGTAAATCACGATTACCACGTAACCCACTGTCTGCCCTTCATGACCCTAATTGGAAAATGGTCATGGATGATGAATATAATGCTCTTATTGAAAATAAGTTATGGGAGTTTGTGCCACGTCCGCCTAGTGTCAATGTTATTCGTTCTATGTGGATTTTTACTCATAAGGAAAAATCTGATGGTTGTTTTGAGAGGCATAAGACCCGTCTTATAGGTGATGTCAAAACTCAACGGGTTGACATGAATTGTGGAGAGACATTTCGTCTGGTAGTCAAACCGGCAACCATTCACATTATTCTCAGTCTGGCTCTCTCGAAAGTATGACACATTCATCAGTTGGATGTGAAAAATGTTTTCTTACATGGTGATCTCAAGCAAACTGAATACATGCATCAACCCTTGGGTTTCAGGGACCTCGATCATCCTAACCATGTCTGTTTGCTGAAGAAGTCCTTGTATGGGCTAAAATAGGCCCATCAGACTTGGTACAAAAGGTTTGCAAATTATGTGTTTTCTATTGGATTTTCTCACAGCAGGTCTGATCATTCTCTGTTCATCTATCGCCGTGGTACTTCTCTAGCATACATTATGTTATATGTGGATGATATTATATTTATTTCCTCTTCTGATAAACTACGCAAGTCTATTATATCTCTTCTCAGTTTCGAATTTGCTATGAAAGACTTTGGGCCTTTTAGTTATTTTTTGGGTATAGCTATAACTCGTCATGCATGTGGTCTATTTCTATCTCAGAGGAAGTATGCAGCTGAGATTATTGAATGAGCTGGCATGTCATCCTATAAGTCATCTTCTACTCCGGTTGACACCAAATCGAAACTGAGTGCTGCTTCTAGCACACCTTACGAGGATCCCTCCCACTATCACAGTCTTGGAGCTTCAGTATATTACATTCACAAGGCTCGATATTACCTATACAACGCAGCAGGTGTGTTTATTTATGCATGATCTGAGGGACGAACATAAGTACGCTCTCAAGCGCATTGTGTGTTACATTCAGGGTACCTTTGATTATGGTTTGCACTTATTTCTATCATCTGTATCTACTCTCATGTCTTATACATATGCTGATTGGGGTGGATGTGTCGATACCAGACGTTCGATATCTGGTTATTGTATGTTTCTTAGTGATAACCCGATCTCTTAGTCGGCTAAATGCCAGACTACTTTATCGTGATCCGGTGCGGAGGCCGAGTATCGAGGGGTAGCCAATGTGGTGTCTGAGTCCTGTTGGTTGCGTAGTCGAGATGGATATTCACTTTATTCGTGAAAAGGTAGCTCGTGGACAAGTACGTGTCTTGCATGTCCCTTCACGGTACCAAATTGTTGACATCTTTACTAAGAGTTTTCCCTTAGTTCTGTTTGAAGATTTTAGGGACAGTCTCAGCGTACGACAAACGTCCGCTATGACTGCGGGGGTGTGAAAGAATATACACGTCATTATCATGTATATCAAATATATCAAATATATTTTGTATAATTCTTGTACAAGTATAATTATGGTAGTAGTCTTGTATTAGAAAAATGTAGTATTCTTATACTAGAAAAAGATAGATTTAATTTTTATAATTAAATATTATATCTTATGTATATATACCTTTGACATTAATAAAAATAATTAGGGAATTATTTTCTTTTATCAAGAACTGAGATCGAAAAAAATGAAAGAGGTTCAGTCCTCTAAAAATTGAAGAATAAAGGGAGGGAGGGTGGTGAGAAGAAGAGTGATTAAATATTCATCATGGCCATGGCTGGAAGAAGTAGGAGACGGGTGGGGGTGGGGTTTAGGAGTATGTGTTTTCTTTTATTTACTTTTTAAGATATTCTTTTAAATAATAAAGTAATTTATATATATACATGAAGCCTACGTGGACTTTTAAGAGCTTCCTAGTCAGCTATCCTTAGTGCTAAAAGCTATTTTTAACAAGTTTATTGACGGGAGAAACAAATATGATCTGAAACTCTAACAGAGGATAAATTCAAACTATAAATAATTGTACAGGGGAAAATTTGACCCTTTTTCCATGTTATATTTATGACTTAACAGAAAGGGTCAAATGTGCCCCTGTACTTTAAGAAATAAGTTATATTTTGTTGTAAAATAAGAGTGAAATATACAAATACTGAACAAAAACTAGAGACAAGAAATATGGAAATTAATGCCTATATTATTTATTTCTTTTGTGTTTATAAAAGGATGAAAAACATCTTTTTATAGGGTATGAAACCACCGAATGTTACATATCTTTATGAGAGTATTAATAAGATAAGTTAGATAACAATTAATAACATACATGTATATCTAAATGACATCCACTCTCAATTAATGAATACAATGAATTCATAACACTCCCCATTGGATGTCCATAGATAATGTGCCTCGTTAAAACCTTACTAGGAAATACCCAGTGGAAAAAATTCTAGTGAAGGAAAAGAGTACACATTTCTAATAGTACACATTTTGGTTGCTTCATTAAAAACCTTACAAGAAAACCTAGTGGGACAAAACCTTATACAGAAAAAAGAGTACAACATGTATTAACTCCCCCTGATGAGAACTTCAGTCCAAATGCTTGAGTCTTCGCATTCCAATCTTGTGTACCATCTTCTCGAAAGTTGCAGTTGGTAGAGACTTAGTGAATAAATCAGTCATATTATCATTTGAACGAATTTGTTTCACGTTGATATCACCATTCTTTTGGAGCTCGTGTGTGAAGAATAACTTTGGTGAAATGTGCTTTGTCCTGTCTCCTTTTATGAATCATCCCTTCAATTGAGAAATACATGTTGCATTATCTTCATATAAGATTGTGGATATTTTGTCGCATTTCAAACCACGTTTTTCTCGAATGAGATGTATCATTGACCTCAGCCACACAACTTCTCGGCTTGCTTCATGAATTGTTATTATCTAAGCATGATTTGACGAGGTAGCTACGATAGACTGCTTTGTAGATCGCCAAGCTATGGAAGCACCCCCACATATAAACACATAGCCTGTTTGAGATCTAGCTTTGTGTGGGTCAGATAAATACCCTGCATCGGCATAACCAACAAGATCGGGACTGTAATTGTTAGAATAAAATAAGCCCAGATCGGTAGTCCCTTTTAGATACTGCAAAATGTGTTTAATTTTGTTCCAGTGTCTCCTTGTAGGAGCCCAACTGTATCTTTCTAACACATTAACTGAAAATGCTATGTCAGGCCTTGTGGTATTGGCAAGATACATTAGTGCACCGATTGCACTAAGATATGGTACTTCAGGACCAAGAATTTCCTCATTCTTTTCTTAAGGTCAGAACAAATCTTTATTCACATCAAGTGATCGAACAATCATCGGAGTACTTAATGGATGTGCTTCATTCATATAAAATCATTTCAACACTTTTTCTGTATATGTAGATTGATGGACAAAGATATCATTTGTCAAATATTGAATTTGCAAACCAAGGCATAATTTTGTATTTCCAAGATCTTTCATCTCAAATTGCTTCTTTAAATAATCAATCGCCATTTTGTGCTCCGCAAGAGTTCTAATGATGTTTATGTCGTCAACATATACATCAAGTACTACAAACCCCGATATTGTTTTCTTTATAAAAACACATGGGCAAATGACATCATTTGTATAGTCTTCATTTAACAAATACTCACTAAGGCGGTTATACCACATGCGTCCGGATTACTTTAAACCATACAATGATCTTTGCAATCTGATTGAGTGCATTTTTCGAGACTTTGAACTACATGCTTTAGGCATCTTAAATCCTTCATGAATTTTTATGTATATTTTATTTTCAAGTGTTCCATAGATATATGATGTAACCACATCCATTAAATGCATCTCAAGTCTCTCATGGACGTCGAAACTAATGAGATAACGTAACGTTATTGCATCCATAACGGGTGAGTACGTCTCTTCATAATTGACGCCAGGTCTTTGTGAAAATCCTTGTGCAACAAGACGTGCCTTATATCTTTGTATCTCATTTTTCTCATTTCTTTTTCGTACAAAAACCCATGTATAATCGACAGACTTAATACCATTAGGTGTTTGTACTATAGGTCCAAAAACTTTCCGTTTGATAAGTGAGTTTAACTCTGATTGAATTGCCTCTAGCGACTTTGGCCAATCACATGTTTCTCGGCATTCTTTAACATATTGGGATTCAAGATCATCACTATCTTGCATAATTCTAGTTGCAACATTATAAGCAAAGACATAATCCACGTTTATTTCCAAGCGATTCAAATTAGTCCTAACATCACTTAAATTTATTAATATTTCTTTATTTTCTTGAGTTTGAGGCTTATTGATTTCTTCAAGAATATCAGGATTGATCAAATCTTGTATTTCTTTATGAGATTCTTTCTTAGTGTCATCTTAACCATTTATTTTTCTTTTTCTAGGATTCCGATCCTTAGAACCCAATAGTCTACCACGCTTCAGGCGGGCTTTGGACTCATTTGCTATGACACTAGTAGATGGACATCAATCCGAATTGGGACATACTCTGCAGGGATACGTGATTTGGTAATCCTTTTCAAATCTGTAAATGCGTCTTCATTTGATTTGCTATTTTATGAAAGTGAATAATCTTTTGAACCTCTTGCTCACAAATAGAAGCATGTGGATCAAGATGAGACAATGATGGATTATTCCATAAATTTTTTCTTTTTATTTTACTATTCTCTCCCCTTAATTTTGGGAAAATTGTCTCATCAAATCGACAATCAGCAAATTGAGCAGTGAACAAATCTCATGTTAATAATTCAAGTAGAGAATAATGGAGGGTGATTCAAACCCAACATATATTCCTAATCTTCTTTAGCGGCCCATCTTGGTGTGATGTGGTGGTGCTATAACCACATATACGATGCATCCAAAAATTCTTAAATGAGATATATTAGGTTCTTGACACAAAACTAATTGCAATGGAGAAAATTTATGATAATTTATTGGTCTGAGATGAACAAGATTGATGCATGCAAAATAGCGTGACCCCAAACAGACGTGGGCAACCTCGTTTTCATAAGTAATGGTTTTGCTATCAACTGTAGACATTTAATTAATGACTCTGCAAGGCCATTTTGAGTGTGGACATGAGCTACATGATGTTTAACTTTTATCCCAATTGATAAACAATAATCATTAAATGCTTGGAATGAAAACTTTGCAGCATTATCAAGGTGAATAGACTTTGTTGGGTTATCAGGAAACTGTGCTCATAATTGAATTATTTATGCCAGTAATTTTGCAAACGCCAGGTTGCGAGATGACAGTAGGCACACGTGAGACCATCTAGAAGAAGCATCTATTAGGACCATAAAATATCTAAATAATCCACTAGGTGGGTGAATAGGTCCACAAATATCCCCATATATACGTTTCAAAAATTCAGGGGATTCAAACCCGTAGATTCAAAATCTAGACAACTAGTCATACATAGCCATGTATTACGAGATTAGGCTGTTCATACCCAACCTTTGTAGGTGATGGCCTAATAATTAACTTGCCTTGATAACAAGAAGGACAAGAAAATTCATTGTGTAAAAGAATCTTCAGGTTCTTTAATGGATGCCCATTTGAATTATCTATAATTCATCTTATCATTAGAGATCTAGGGTGTCCCAGTCGATCATGCCAAAGTACAAATGTATTTGAGTCAGTAAACTTCTGGTTTACGTTAGAGTGTGCCTCAATTACATCAATTTTTGTCCAATATAAGCCAAAAGACGAGGCATGAAACTTTTCTATAACAACTTTTTAGCCAGAGACATCCTTGGTGATACCAATATATTCAAGATTCATCTCATCCATTGTTTTAATATGGTATCCATTTTGACGGATATATTTAAAACTTAATAAGTTCTTTTGGTATTTAGGAGAGAACATGACATCGTTTATAATGAGTTTCGTTCCCTTAGGAAAAATTATGGCGGCTCTTCCGGAGCCTTCAATCAAGTTGGTACTACCAGAAATGGTATTAACATTTGCCTTACCCATAAGTAAATGAGGAAAATATTTCTTGTCTTTGAATATCGTATGTGTAGCAGCTGAATCAATCAAACAAATGTCTTCATAATTGAATTTTAATTCAAACTTGCTTTGAGAGTTATCCATATCTTAAAATAGAATGACATACACAAAGTAAAATAAATAGTCTATCAAATATTAGTACTTCTAGTAAAAATAAATAAAGACCAATAATTTTGCACACACAAATGAAACTTTACCCAATATAATGTCTCAATATAATAACCCAAATCAATAATCACGTAGGCATATCGTCTAACTTACAATGTCAATATAATAATTTAATGTTATATATCAATGGATACCCACTAATTTCATATTACTTTATATATAAAACTATTTACAATTACTGATTAAATAATATTTAAATCGAATTAATATCAACCACACATAGAAAACAAGTCATTGAATGAATTAAAAAAATATTAGA
This sequence comes from Anisodus acutangulus, assembly GCA_029783415.1. NCBI lineage: Eukaryota > Viridiplantae > Streptophyta > Magnoliopsida > Solanales > Solanaceae > Anisodus > Anisodus acutangulus. The sequence continues at coordinate 18,287,895 of CM056494.1, read as the reverse complement.
CATGCCATAATTCAGGAGTAATATTTCATGACATGAGACGTGATGTAATGAGGAATAGGTCATTTTCCTATAAAGTTTTCATTATTTAATAGGACTCTTCTCAAATTATTAACTATTAGTATTTGAAATATGCACAATTCACACTCCAGAGAATCAATTCATGTTCCTTTCTTAGTCTACCAGAACATGATACCCATTAGTCAAATGTTTGCAGCATATATACAACTTAACACAAATATTATGTGGAACCCAATACCTTACTTTTAATGAAAATTATTCTCTTTTCTAGTTCATACTATAAATAATGAACCAGTGATCCCATTTTTATTTCCTTTCCATAAAAAGAGTATGTGAAGTACACCACTTAACGCGGATCAATTCACTTTTCAAATTTATATATTCCATCTAATGTTCATAAGCTAGTCTTATGCTCTAGCAAATGTAATAATTACTCAGTAAACAAGCAAATCAACACCAATATTAAAAATTCTTTTAATTAAAATGGAATGATTAAAATAAACAAAACAAATAACTTAATCACCTCTAACCACATAATCATCACCAATCAAGTGATCTATGTTTCCTTCAGGGTGCTCAAAGAAATCTGCTACATCAAAGTGTGTGATGTCAAATTGATTTTCAGAGATAAAATTCGCTTTGGGATTTTTCTCTTTCTTTTTCATTGATGCTTGATAAAGCTCAACCAAGTGCTTTTCCATACGGCAGGTACATGCCCAGTGTCCACTTCCACCACATCAATAGCATTTATTTTCTGAGCCATGTGCTTTTGGCGCTTCATGCCTCTCATCCTTTTTCCATATGGTAGTGATTTTTCTTTGATGAATGATTAGCACCAAGGAAATAATTTATTTTTTGATCATTATCACGATCACGACCATGACCACGACCGGAGCCATGATTTTTTCCACGCCTAGAGTAGTTGGCGTACACCTCATTCACTTCGGGGAGTGGTGCAGCGCCAGTAGGTCGATTCTCATGATTTTTAATCAGCAAATTGTAATTTTGTTCAGCCACTAGAAGATGAGCAATCAAGTCACAATACTTTGTGAAACCTTTCTCTCGATATTGCCGCTGCAGGAGCATATTCGAGGCATGAAAGGTGGAGACCGTCTTTTCCAGCATATCAGAATCACTAATCTTTTCTCCACATAGTGTCAATATAGAAGTAATTCTGAACATCGCAGAATTGTACTTCATAACTGACTTGAAATCTTGTAGCCTTAGATTGATCCATTCATGTCGTGCTTTTGGGAGGAAGACAATCTTCAGGTGGTCATACATTTCTTTCAAGTTTTTCCATAAAACGAGTGGATCCTTAATAGTAAGATATTCAATCTTCAGGACCTCATCAAGGTGATGACGCATGAATATCAAAGCCTTGACATTTTCTTGGTTGGATGTTTTATTTTTTTCTTTAATGGTGTCTCTAAGACCCATATCATCCAGATGGATTTCAGCATCTAGCACCCATGATAGGTAGTTCTTGCCAGAAATATCGAGGGCAACAAACTCAAGTTTTGTAAGGTTAGCCATAAAATAGAGAGAATAAAAATAGTACCTTAACCTCTTGAAAATTCCTTGAGACGGTAGAGTCTCGTGCTAATAACGTGTTGTAAAACAAGAGTGAAATATACAAATACTGAACAAAAAATAGAGACAAGAAATATGAGAATTAATGTCTTTATTATTTATTTCTTCTGTTTTTATAAAAGATGAAAACATCTCTTTTATAGGGTATGAAACCACTGAATGTTACACATCTTTATGAGAGTATTAATAAGATAAGTTAGATAAAAATTAATAACATATATGTATATCTAAATGACATTCACTCTCAATTAATGAATACAATGAATTCATAACATATTTATTCTTCATTAAACTTTTTTTGATATATTTATCCTTGTCATTCAATTTTGGGGCCACATTTACCCTCATTCGTTAAATTTCATATCTCAATTAAATCTAGTCACACATTTAAAAGAATTTAACCCGCCCGCTCGACCCACTAAATCAAATTCAACCAAAACCCACCAATATTTAAAATCCCCGCTATGAATCAGACTTAAAATCTGCAGCAGCTGCAATGTTCTTGTTCCCTTCATCCTTACCCCCCAACTCTTCTTCTACTTGCATTTTCCTTTTCTCACCTCGATAAGTGCTCAAGGAAAATTAGGTCCTCCTGATGTTCAAAGATAAGATTATTCTGCGATTTAATAGTAATACATTCATATATCATCTTCCTTTCAGGTTTTGTTCCTTAATATTTGAAAATGAGGTCAGTTTATGTTGCTGGTACATTTTTAAAGCCCGGAAAAACATGTAGATTATAACACTATATGGTTAGAAATATAGGGTAATTTCCCCCAATGATTTAGATCAAGTATTTCGAATTGAGTTTAGCTTCTAGTATATAAGTAAAAAGAAGTTACACAATCGGATCTTTTAATAAATATGTACAGTTTTATAGCAGTATAATTTCATTTTGAAGGAAGAAGATTCACATTCTATTCCGGAAGTGCGTAGCATTGGTCCCGATAAACCCCAATTTAATGCTTCGTCTCCCCCAATAATGCCTACGCCTTCAACTCGTTCTAAAAAAATAGGATTCCGGATAATAAGTTTTTGATACTCAGCAACCCCCGTTAAAAAATAATCGCAAAAATCCAAACATTTATCTATCCAGCCATAGGGTAGATCGGCAGCCACCCCTCCGATACGAAAATAGTTATGCATCATTCGCATACCAGTGGCAGCTTCGAAGAGGTCATATATTAATTCTCTTTCTCTAAAAATATAGAAGAAAGGGGTCTGCGCACCAATATCCGCCATAAAAGGACCGACCCATAACAAATGAGAAGCCTCTGCAAATTTCCAGAACTTAGTGGGTCGGGTGAGCAGGTTCTTAAATTCTTTTAAATGGTTGACCAGATTTAATTGAAAAAATATGATATGTAGGCGTCCCGTAGAAAATTTTAGGTGAAGACATGAGATTTAACGGATGAGGTTTTTATTTGTATTCATGTTGGCGATTTCTGATATGAATTCGACGGGTAAATATGATCCCAAAGTTAGATGGCAAGGGACAAGTATATCAAAAAAGTATAACGAAAGGAAAATATAATTTATTTTTAGAGTACCAGGGCAAATACGAGCCTTTTCTGAAGATTTAATTACTATTCTTTATGGCAATTTTAATTAATTATAAAATATAATAAACGATTTACAAATTATAGTAAGAGATTATATTATGTGGGTTAGTGGTTATATATCGGGTATGTTGTTATAAGAGATTATGCTCCAATCTTTCCCATTTTAGGCTATAATCTTCCTCGTTTTCACACACTCTCTCACTCTCCGAACACACCCAACCTGAGAAAAGCTCCATTAACAGCCATTAAAAAGCTTTAAAGCTTTGAATTCGAAGAATTTTGTGAAATTGTTATTTATTTGGATTGAGTTGTTGCAATTGATTGGGAATATCATTTGAAGTTTATATGTCAATCTTGAGATATTTTGGCGAAGATTTGAGATGAATTTGGTTAGAATTTCATATTGAAACTCGAAAAGAAAGAAGAAGAATGTTGTTTTCCCACCTATCCTCGCACATGCGGACCACCTCTTGCAGGTGCAACGTCACACCTGCGATGGGTTGTCCGCATCCCCTGAGTTGGGAGAGGGGATGAGTTTCTACCTTTGCGAGGTGTGGATCGCACCGGCAAGGCTGCACTTACGAAGGCCCTGACCAGATCTATAAACATTTTCCAATTGGGTTTTCTCATTTCTTATTCATTTTGGGAATCCTAGACCTCGAATTAAGGAGCTTTTGAAGAAATTTTTGAGATTTCTCTGCGTAAATCTAACCTCCCTCTTATCGTTATTTCATGGATTCTCTTGGATTTTAGTATTTAAAATCCAGATTTAAGTTGGAAATTAGGGATTTTGCCCCCAAAAGTTAATAGAATGTAAATTGTTGATTTGCGGACCAATTGGTGGAAGAAATTGGGCAATTTTTGGGATTTGGGATCTATGAACTTTGGCCAATTCATTTTTTTTATAATATTCCAATTTTGACCTCGGGGGCATGGGTTGACTTTTTGACCGGATAATTTATATATACATATGGGTGACTACAGATTCGTATGATTACGCATATTACGTATTTGAACAGATTGGGATCGTTAAGAAGCTTTGAGAAAGCGCAAAGCCATATTGTAAGCTTTCAAATTTCAAATCTAAGGCAAGTTGAGACTTTCTAGAGTCTATTTGGAGTATTTTGTTGGTAATTAACTATTAATAAAGAAAATGAATAATGGGGGTTCCTTACTCGTGAGGTGACAAGCACTTGTGTAGATACCAGTGTCATGTTTTGAGTGCTTAATCTGTTAATTGATGAAATGTTTGACTGATTGATTACATTTAGCTTAATTTGAGAAGCTTCTCATGATAATTGATTATTTGTGCATATTATCACTCTAAATTCCTCGTTTAAGTATGAAAATAAGCAATTCAGAACATTTTCCTGCACAATGTAATTGTCCAGTGTGTGTATGTTATATTTATGCTTTTATATGCTATCTCATGCATATTACACCTGATGATACATATGGTGATGCCCGATGGGAAATGGTTCTGGACGTATTGATGCGATTGATAGACGATTACCCAATGGAAAATGAGTCCGAGTGGGTGTTTGGATCTCACGATTTTCCCATGGGCCACGACTCCCCATTAAATAAGAGTGTGTATACCAGGTTGCATTTGGCTAGTGCATATCATATCATATTATCTTTATTGAATCTATGCTTAATTTCTTTACTTGAAAGTTTAGAATTACTTCGTGATTAGTTTTAGATGTGATGATATTTAGATGAATTGTGGAAATTAATTTATCTCTCACCTGTTAGATTTATTACATTTATATTCTCATTGATCTAACAATTGTTGGAGTGAGAAAGTAAGCATGACCAATCCACGCTGCTGCTTCAGTTTAGAGTCGATCGACGATGCTGCTGAGTATACGTTATTTTTTTGTACTCATACATACACTTGTGGCATCTTGTGTGTGCAGAGTTAGTGTCGAGCACTAGTATGGGCACTCGTCGAGGCTGTTATTTGGAGTTATCATGGTGAGCTCTTGGCTGATTCGCAGCACTAGACTCCATTTTCTTTATTTTCATTCTGTCCTTTTATTTTGAGACTGTTGTATTGAGATACTTTTAAATTAGTAGCCAAACTTATGACACCAGATTTTGAGGGTGTATTTTCTATTTCCGCATCTTTATGATCATGGGACTTCATATTTGACTTGATTATTATCTGCACTTTACTTTTCGCGCATTAATTGATTAAATGGTATAAAAGTGGCTTAAGATTCGCTTACTGAGTTAAGAGAATGTGTCATCACGATTAGTGTGATTTTTGGATCGTGACACCTGAATCCCGAGACCTTGACATCAAAAAACTCTACTAGTATGGTGCTTCATTAAATGTCGCAATGGGTTTCACTTGGTCCAAGACATTCATGCAAATTAGTGGTCCCTGGAAAGCATACATGATTTGAAACATGTCATCTATCTATCTATATATATATATATCCAATAAAAGCCTTGAAAACTTGCCTTTTAGCAGCTTCGCTGACTATCATCATTCTCTGCCTCCAAGCTCCTTCATCCTTTTCCGAAAATACATTTCTAGGAATGTTAAGTTTCAGTATTCAATACTAAGTTGTGAGTCTGGAGCTTGGCACTTGCCGATTATAGTGAAGCAAAGAACATTTGAAATATGCTCATAAAGTAGAATCATTCTCTGAAGAACACTAAGATATTATAAAGAAAATACTTGGATGTTGGAACATCGATCTCAGTTGTTGGAATTTCCTTCATCCACATGATTTATATTTGCTTCTTAGCAACCTGCAATCCTCTGCAGGAAGAAGCTATTAATCTTGCTATCTATCGGGTCGTTCACAAAATTAGCATATACTTTCATGAACGCACACAATTAATGGAGCTCAGCGAGCAGAAAAATGGATCTTTGCAATCAAGCAGAGACTGGACGAGTTGCTCCGAGAGTTTGTGGATCGGTTCCAGAGGGAAAAGAATGTTGTTACCCAAGGTTGTAGATAATTGGGCCACAATGACCTTTACTGACAACTTGAATATTGAGAGTTCGGAAGCTATAACGAAAACTCAAAGAAGTTTTGAGGGAATTTTCCCTTACGGTTTGAAACGATGTGTATAACAAATACAACACAAGGCTTTGGGTGGAAGAGGACCTCAACTCGTCAGTCATCATATCCGGTAGAACAGTAATAATCGATATGAATGTCATCCAGAGCCTTCGACCAGATATTATTTTTAGCTAGATGAGCTTTTAAAATAATATGTAGTAATAAGGGTCAGGGAAAAATTACATAGAATTGAATTTTTGTTTATTAGTGAGATAAATTGTCTATATAACATTTATCGGTTTTGTTTCTCTTTTTCTTTTGTTTTTTTGGTTAAGACCAATTATCATGTTTAAAAAAAAAACTATCTATGTTATAATGGAAATAGACCTCAAAGATCAATTAAATTTAGAACTTGTTATTATAATAGTATTATAATAGTATTATTATGGCCAAAGATCTATTTCCAAGAGAGCTTGGTCGAGTTTTATGTGATTTAGGGTAAAAAATCGTGAATTTACAACACTGTCCAGGTCTGCCGAAAAAGACTCTTCGCGTTCTAGTCCAGACCCTTGCGTTTGTGAAGGTCTGTTGACCTGTTGACCATCGCGAACGCGGCTAACCCTCGTGTTCTCGAAGGGTAATTCTGAAGATTGTCATTTTCTTCGTTTTAGCTCTGTTTTGGCTCATTTTCACTTGGTTTGATCCCAATTTTCTTCATAACTAAACGCACCTGAAATAATAGTAATAAACACCATAAGTAACCTCATATTATCAATAAAGGACGCAAAAACTAAACTAAAGAGAAATAAGTGGTAAAATCACCACTTATCATGTAGTATTTTTTATGTAATTTGTGTTTACCCTTAAATTCGTGACTTAAAGTGAGTAACCATTGAATTTGTTCAATAGTTCAAGGACACAGAAATAAGATGAAAAAACAATAATGTTATTAATGTTGGATATGTAAAGCAGTACGGGAAGTAAATAACTATTACAAGTGTTCGAAAGGATAAACAAACAAGCCAATGTTCAGAACTGCCGCAAGCTTGTTGAGTCTTGAATCTTGATAACCTGAAATCAAGAAACACTAAATCTGGATTGTTACAACTGTGGTTGAGTCGAGAGATGGCTCTCTGTCTTTAAGACAAAATTGCCCCGTATATATGCTTTTATGTTAACGGGCAATAGTCTCCCAAGATAAAACAACAACTAATCAACACTACAAAGCAAATAGGTTGATTCTGACAAAGAAAACAAATACGAAACGGCTTGCTGAAGAATGAAAAAGGAAGGAAGAGTTTTATGTTCTGTTTTTGCCCACTGTTTGTGCTCACGTTTTGGACAGAATTTCAGTTCTCTCTTTTGTTTGTGTCTGTGTTGTATATCTTAGTCTCTGCAATTGAGCCAAAAAGCTCCAATATATAGCATAAGGGGAGGGACTCCTCAACTGCCAGGTAATGACAGTTTATGGCCAAGTAATGGCAGTTTGTGGCCATTAGTGAGGGAGTTAATCAGCCAAGTAATAGCTGGTTTAATGTGCAACATAAATGAGCTGTTAGGGAGGAGTTAAGGTGCAGATTAATGGAGTTTTAACGCTCCAAAAATCAACTCAAACGGCAGACAAAAATATTAAGCAATTTGGGGTCCAAAGAGATAATATCAGAAGAAGCTCAAGTCTCAAGTCCCGCGACCCATGACTGGACGGGCGGCGGCGGCGCGCGTGTGGACTTAGCCTTGAACCCAAGCACATCTAGGTCCTCCCTCCTTCAAACACATGGGTTACCCCTTGGGGTCCCAAACCCTTAGCCAATTTTGAGACTTATAAAAAGAACAATTCTTCCTTTTCCCACCGATGTGGTAGATTTGTCTCACACCATATTTTCATGCCTCAAACACCTTACTTCGTGGACCGATATCTCTTTCATTTCTCAATGAAATTTGACGATTCTTAGCCCTACGGTCATCTACTCACTTAGTAGATTATGCACGTGTGAAGAGACAAAGCCTCCAACATACGGAACCCTAGTGTTTAAGTCATTAAATACGGGTGGACGCACCTCCCCACCAAAGGCAAATTTCCAACAGTTAATACTAATTTGCTAGATAATATCAATAAAGTAGAACAAGATAGATTAATAAGCAAGATAAATAAATCAAGGTAAGAAATTCTTGTCCAAATATAATAGCCTTGGTGATGAAAAATGACATGGAATACAAACTAGATGAGGGATGATTTTATAACTTAACCCTAAGTAATGGTTTTCTATTTTTTACGCCCCTCAGATCATTATCTGCATGTTTCAACCGTTACAAAGTGGTTTTCCCATTTTTTACGCCCATCGTAATGAACATTTATCTTAAAGCACATGTAATTCCAGTTGGCAAAGTGGAGCTTAACATGAGGATAATGCAGGCTTAATATAAGAATTCCGTAAAAATATAATATCTTTGACTCAAATTTTGTAGGAGTAAATTCAGCATTCAATCAAATACTTCATGGGGGATGGAGGATTCCCCTACTGTTGGCAGGCTAATCGGGTTGTGGACACGATGGCACAAGCTTCCTGAAATGTCAACCCGTATCGGGATCAACATAGGTCCTATAAACATTTTCTTGGAAGCCACAATATTTTCCATATTCTCTTATTTTCTCATCTAAACAAACAAGGGAATTAATAGAATATTATTTTTATAATAATTGTACAATCTTTTAATTAGATAGAATTAGATTCCTCTTGTAATTATGATTGATTAGTTACCTAGTTTGTATCAAAATAGATATTCTTGTAACAATTTTGACGGGCCATTAACAATATTGTTAGAACATTACTTGCCCATGCATCTCTACCACCATCCTTTTGGCATCATGCGTTACAAATGTCAACCTATCTCTTGAACATACTTCTAAGCAAACAAATAGCCTATCAATCCCCACTCAAAATTTTATACCTAATGGACCCATTATATTCTCATTTATGATTTTTTGGGTGCTTATGATATCCTCTTTCCTTCTACTACCATCAATAAACTTCAACCCCGGTCCACTACGTGTTTTTTTGGGATATCCGTCAAATCATCGTGGTCACAAATGTTTCGACTTATCCTCTAATAAAATCATCGTAAGTCGTCACGTAATTTTTGATGAAACAAATTTCCCTTTTGCCAAATTACATTGTTCCGGGCCTCCTACATATGAATTTCTTGACGATACCATACCCTCGTATTTGATCCATAAATTAGCCTCCTAAACATGCCTAACATGACCCGATGTTTCGGCCCGATTACCGAGCCCCGCGATTGCTGGCCCAGCTGAGCCTCTCGCTGGCAGCCCACTGCCAAGAGGCCCAGTGGCTGGCGGTTCACTGGGTCTCGGCCCAGGAAGTCCACTGTCCCCTGGCCCACTGCCTGGTAGTCCAGTCACTGCCAGCCAACTGCCGGGCAGTCTTCCAGTCTCGTCCGACCCGACTCCAATTCCGGCCCAACGACCTGTCACTCATAGTCAACACGGAATTTTTAAGTCAAATAAAAAATACAGTCTTCACACCCATGTTGCCAAGTCACCGTTGCCCCGTAATTCTGTGTCTTCCCTTAATGATCCGAATTGGAAAATGGCTATGGATGATGAATTTAATGCTCATATTAATAATAAGACGTGGGATTTGGTGTCCCGTCCCCCTGATGTTAATGAGATTCGATCTATGTGGATTTTTAGTCATAAAGAAAAATTTGATGGTACATTTGAGATGCACAAAGTCCGTCTTGTAGGTGATGGGAAAACTCAACAGGTTGGTGTGAATTGTGGGAAGGTTAAAGAGCATCCAACGCAAAGAGGCCTTTCACTCCCTTGTTTCGTCGTGGCACACCCCCTCCCCCCCACAAGAACCCCCCGGCTCAGAGGGGACCAAAAAAGGCCTTTCGTTTTCCACCCTCCGTCGGCCCTTGCCGCCTTCCTTAACAAGCCCTCGAGCCTCCTTTGCGCCACCTTCTTCATAGAAGCCACCGGTGAGACTTTCAGCTCGGTGGTCAAACCATCAACTATCAGAATGGTCCTCAGTCTAGCTCTTTTGAAGGCATGCCCGCTTCATCAGCTTGATGTCAAAAATGCCTTCCTACATGGTGACCTCAATGAAACATTGTACATGTATCAGCCCATGGGTTATAAAGATCGTACTTATCCTAATCATGTGTGCCTGCTAAGGAAATTGCTGTGTGGGCTCAAACAAGCTCCTAGGGCCTGGTACAAGAGGTTTGCATATTATGTTTCACATATTGGGGTTTTCTAACAACAGGTCTGATCATTCTCTATTCATATACCGACAGGGTAATGATATCACTTACATTATTTTGTATGTGGATGACATTATATTAACTGCCTCATCTGATGCTCTTCACAAGTCTATCATGTCACTGCTTGACTCTGATTTTGCAATGAAGGATCTAGGGCCACTGAGTTACTTCTTAGGGATAGTTGTGACAAGTCATGCAGGTGGTTTATTTTTATCCAAAAAGAAGTATGCGACAGAGGTTGTTGAACGAGCTGGCATGTCATCGTGTAGGCCGTCAGCTACTCCGGTTGATACTAAACCAAAGTTGAGTGATTTGTCCAGCAAGCCATATGCTGATCCATCACATTACCGCAGCCTTGCAAGGGCCCTGCAGTATCTCATATTCACAAGGCCCGACATCTCTTATGCTGTACAACAAGTTTGTCTATTCATGCATAACCCAATGAAGGATCACAGTCATTCTCTCAAACGCATTGTGCGTTATCTTCAGGGTACTCTCGATCATGACTTGCATTTATATCCGTCTTCGACAACCACTCTTATTTCATACATAAATGCCGATTGGGGTGGCTATCCGGATATCAGACGCTCCACGTCTGGTTATTATGTATTTCTTGGTGATAATTTGGTCTCTTGGTCCTCAAAATGGCAAGCAACCTTGTACAGATCCAATGCCAAAGCAAAATACCAAGGAGTTGCCAATGTGGTGTCTGAATCTTGTTGGTTACAAAACCTTCTTTTAGAGCTCCACTGTCCGATTCCGAAGGCGACATTGGTTTATTGTGATAATGTTAGTGCAATTTATCTCTCAGGAAATCCGGTTCATCACCAACACACTAAACATATTGAGGTGGATATTCACTTTGTTCGTGAAAAAGGTTGCTCGTGGACAAGTACGTGTCTTACTTGTCCCGTCACGTTATCAGATTGCCGACATATTTACAAAAGGTCTTCCGCTTTAAAGACTTTCGGGACAGTCTTATCATACGCCGACCTCCTGCTTCGACTGCGGGGGTGTAATAGAATATTTTTTCCCTAATAATTGTACATCTCCTATATTAGGTAGAATTAGATTCCTCTTATAATTAGAATTGATTAGTTACCTAGTTTGTATCAAAGTAGATATTTTTTGAACAACGGGATGAATCCAAAATTGAGATATCATTTACAAAACCCATCTCTATAAACCCAAACGAGGGGGCCCAATGCACCTTCATTGCCATCGGTCCAGCCAAGTGAATGGATTGGACTGACCCATTTAAGGCAACAATCTGCCTCGGTCCAACAACATCCCCTGACCGGGCCAGTCCAATTAAGGGAGCCCACTACTCCCTCTTCCGTGCCATCAGCCAAGCCCGCCTGTCATGACCCAAATCAGAGGGTCATGACGGGCACCCAGATCTCTCTTGCCGAGTACCATTAATCATACATATATCATATATATACCCTGCTGACATATGAAAATAGTAAACTGGAAATGAGCTATATAAAATCTTAACCAGAAGGACCCAACCTATATACATATACATACCAAGGCCGACAAGGCCATACACGACTACCAGACACAAGATAACTGTGTACAAGCCGCTAAAGAGTATGTGACATCATAAGGTCGGGACAGGGCCCTGCCATACTCCTATGCATATCAAATATATCATACCACAACTAGACTGCAACTCTGGAACAAATAGAGTGCTCCAATGTCAGCTGGACTAGCATCCTACTAGTGCAGACCATCGCCATGTCTACCTGAGCCTGCGGGCATGAAACGCAACGTCCCCTGACAAAAGGGACGTCAGTACGACTGATGTACCGAGTATGTCAGGAATGAAGAATAACATAATAGAAACCTAAAAGTAACATTAGACAAGAAACAACCAACTAGTAGAGAATGCCTCTATGGGCCATAATATGCATAAGTACCATGTTTGTGCAGAATGCTTCTGAAGGCCATAATATACATAAGTATCATGTCTGTGTAGAATTCCTCTGAGGGCCATAATATGCCTAAATTCCATACACAATGCGGTCATGCACATACATATGCATATACAACGTCTTCAAGCCTCTGTGGGCATCCCATCATATCATATCGGCCTCTATGGGCATAATCGTGTATATCTGTACCAGCTGAAGGTGGTGTGCGTATATAATGCCGTATACCTTTTCCCATCCCCTACATATATATAATGCATACCATATAGTAGAGTATATAACTCCTTTGAGGTAAAGGTATGTACATGAATGTAATGCATGCATGATATGATAATAAGACACTATAAGTCCGTCGGAGTGATGTAATATCGCTTCACTTCCGATTAACATTATGAATACTAACATTTTCCCCATATACCTCAATAAGAATTTAGGAACATATTTAGACATGCTTTGACAACAGAAATGAATAACATGAATATTCTTAATTACTAAGAGTAGAATCCTTTATGAGACATTATTACGTTCATGTTTCGTACTTAGTGTCACGAACCAAATCGGAGGGTCATGACGGACACCTGGACGTTACCTGCCAAGTACCACTACTCATACAATCAACATCTAATCATAATTAAACACGGGCCACAAGGGCTGTCACTCAGTACCCTGCCAACACATAGAGATGATATACTGGAAATAAACTATGTAAAATTTTACCAACAGAAGGATCCAACCCGTGCATATACACATACCAAAGCCGACAAGGTCATACCTGACTGCTATACGCAAGGCACTGTCTACAAGTCTCTAAAGAGTACACAACATCAAAAGGTCAGGACAGGCCCCGCCATACCATACTTGTAAAAAAATATCGCACCGAGATTAGACAGATACTCCGAAACAAGAGGAGTGCTCCAATATCCGCTGAGTCAGTGATGTACTAATGCGGATCGTTACCTTGCCTGCGTGAACTTGCGGGCATGAAACACAGTATCCCCCGACAAAAGGGACGTTAGTACGACTGATGTACCAAATTTGTCAGGTATGAAAAATAGCATAACATGGGTACAAAAATAAACTGAGACATGAACAGCCGACAGAAATAACCGATAGAAACAGTCGACAAAAATAGCCAACCAGCAGTGAATGCCTCTGAGGGCCATAATATACCTAAATGTCATGCACAATGTGGTATACATACATACATATATATATATATATACATACATATATATATATATACATATATATATATATACATATATATGTATATATATATATATACATATATATATATATATATATATATATATATATATATATATATATATATATATATATATATGCGTATATAACGCCGTCTCCCTTTATCCTCTATGGGCATCATATCATATTGGCCTCTGTGGGCATAATTATCATCATATGCCAGCTGATCAGGTGGTTGCGTAATAACATCATATCCCTTTTCCCATACCCAATATATAGTCCAGGGTAATACATGAATAAAAATGCATGAATGACAATAAAACATTCTGAGTTTATCTGAGTGACATCATATCCTTGCACCTTCGGCTAACATTGAGAATATTAACATCTTTTTCATATACCTCAATAAGGATTTGGGAACATATTTAGACAAACTTTTAACATAGGAATGAATAACATGAACATCTTTAACTACTAAGAGTTGAATCTTTATGGACAATATTATGTGTACGTTTCGCTACATGGAACATGCCAAAAGAAAGAATAATTTATCTTAACATACCTTCGTCGATCCGTTAATAATACAAACCAAGTAGTCCGTATAGCACCTAACCTTAAAAATGAATGAACCAGCTCAAAAAATGGATATCAATATAACTTAGAGACTGTGTTTTTGCTTGTTGTTGCTGCCTATAATTTTCGTGAACAACTACCAATTTTCTGCTCACCTTTTACTAACATTAATTGCATGTCTCAACTAACAAGTGGTGCTGCCTCTATGTAATCTTACAATGAAAATGGTATTGCATGTAAAGGTCTTCAATGTGATCTCATATACTAGACCACGACTGATTCGCCCCCCTCCCATATTAATTACCCCAAGTCACTCATTAACCTCACAACCTGCCACGTAATTGATTATATTGCCTTAGTCACTTTGGTGGCTCCTTTAAATCCTACACGTAACATTCCCACTTAATCTTGTCCCCCCACCTAAAATTCATTAATTAGCCGATCATTGTTGTCAATTAGCCGATCATTGTTGTCCCATTTGGTAAGTCCTAAATTAGTTCAGAACCGCATCCCTTTTATATACTAAGATCTTTAGTTGCATACATGAATATGACATAAATTCCCCAAAGCTCGGGTCTGCTTGCATATGTGTAGATGCTCAACCCATCGCCTGAAGTACGGGGTGTTACATCCTTTCCCCCTTAGAAACATTCGTCCTCGAATTTTGGGGTAACATATATAATCCCCGTTACGTAGCCAGAAATACAAATACCTTTTTCATGGCCATATAATTTAACACATATCATTACACCAGACCTCACATGGTCCGCAAACATTATTTATAATACTATGAAATAGAACTCACCTTATGCTTATTTTGGAACCTCGGCGTTTGTCTGGAATAGATATGGATATTTGTGTTTCATCTCCTCTTCCACCTCCCATGTCATTTCTTCTACGTTCTTATTCCGCCAAAGAACTTTCACGGAGGCTACTTCTTTAGTCCTCAACTTGCGAACTTGTCGATCTAATATGGCAATATGAACCTCTTCATATGATAGATCCTCTGTAACCTTCACATCATCAATAGGTACAATTCGGGAAGGATCTCCAATACATGCTCACAACATAGAAACATGGAAAACCGGATGAACAAACTCTAACTCCGAGGGCAAGTCCAATTCGTAAGCTACTCGACCGATTCGTCGAATTATGGGGTATGGCCCAATATACCTTGGGCTGAGCTTTCCTTTTTTCCCGAATCTCATTACCCCCTTCATAGGCAAAATCTTCAAAAAGACCCAATCATCCACCTGAAACTCTACGTCTCGCCGTCGCACATCTGAATACGACTTTTGACGGCTCTAAGCAGTTAATAGTCATTATTGGATAAGCTTCACCTTCTCTATGGCTTGGTGTACTAAGTCAGGTCCAAATAACTCTGATTCGCTTACCTAAACCATCTGATAGGAGATCTACATTTCCGTCCATATAACGCCTCGTATGGAGACATTTTAATGCTAGAATGATAACTGTTATTGTATGCAAATTCAATAAGGGGTAATTGATCATCCTAACTTCTCTTAAAGTCCAATATACAAGCTCGTAGCATGTCCTCGAGCGTCTGAATCGTACGCTTGGCCTGCCCGTCTGTCTAAGGGTGGAAAACCGTGCTAAGATTAAGTTAGGTGCCTAAACCTATTTGAAATAATTTCCAGAAGTTAGCTGTAAACTGTGCACCTCAGTCAGATATAATAGAAATAGGCACACCATAAAGGCGAACAATCTCCTTAACGTATAACTTCGCGTAGTCCTCGGTTGTGTAGGTAGTTTTGACCGCCAGGAAATGAGCCGATTTGGTCAGTCTATCAATAATTACCCAAATAGAATCAAACTTACCACAAGAGCGAGGTAAACCCGTAACAAAATCCATATTAATTATTTCCCATTTCCACATCGGAATCTCAATGTTCTGAGTCAAGCCACCGGGCTTTTGGTGCTCCATTTTTACTTGCTGACAATTAGGACACTGAGCTACAAATTCCACAATGCTTCTCTTTATGTCGTTCCACCAATAAACGCCCTTGAGACCATGGTACATTTTAGTAGATCCAGGGTGAATGGAATATTGTGAGCAATGTGCCTCTGTCAAAATTTTATCTCGTAATCCCGCTACATTTGGAACACATAAACGACCTTGGTGCCTGAGAACCACATTTCCGTCAATCTCAAAGGTTGTGATCTTCTTCTGTTGAATGCCTACTCTGATTTTTCTCAAACTGGGGTCTTCCTACTGACGTTCCTTAACTTCCGATATGAGGGATGACTCTGACATATTCTGAATCACAAAACCACCATCCTCCGAATCCATTAGTCGGACTCCCAAACTAGCTAACTGATGGAGTTCCCTGACTAATTCCTTCCTTTCGCCATGCACCATCATCGAGCTGACCATCGACTTACGACTGAGCATGTTTGCTACAACATTAGCTTTACCGGGGTGATATAAGATGTCCACGTCATAATCTTTCAATAATTCAAGCTACCTCATTTGTCTCAAGTTTAACTCTTTCTGTTTAAATGTGTGTTGCAGACTTTTATGATCCGTGAAAATATCTACTTGAACACCATACAAGTAGTGCCGCCAAATTTTCAATGCATAGACCACCGCGGCTAATTCTAAATCGTGTGTCGGATAGTTTTTCTCATGCTTCCTCAGTTGCCTTGAAGCATAAGCAATCACTTTACCATGTTGCATTAGCACGCATCCTAAACCTTCTCCCGAGGTATCACAATACACAACATAGCCTTCTGGACCCTCTAGGAGAGAGGACCGGTGCCGATGTTAGTCTGTCTTTTAACTCTTGGAAGCTCTACTCACAAATATCACACCATTGGAACTTTATGGCCTTTTATGTCAACTTTGTTAATGGTGCTGATATAGTATAAAACTCTTCTACAAACCTCCTATAATAGCCGACTAAGCCCAGAAAGCTATAAATCTCTAATGGAGTCGTGGGCCTCAGCCAATTCTTCACCGCTTCAATCTTCTGAGTGTCAACTCTTATACCCTCGTCTGACATTATATGACCAAGGAAAGCCACTGAATTCAGCCAGAACTCACACTTGGATAGCTTAGCATACAACTTATGATCCTAGAGTGTCTGTAGTACTATCCACAAATAATCCATATGCTTTGCTTTCGAGTGAGAGTAAACCAGAATATCATCTATAAATACTATCACAAATACATCCAGAAATGGGCGAAACACACTGTTTATTAGATCCATAAATGTTACCGGCGCGTTTGTGAGTCCAAATGACATTACTAAGAACTCGAAGTGCCCATACCTTGTTCTAAAAGCCATTTTTAGAATGTCCTTCTCTTTGACCCTTAGCTGATGGTACCCTGACCTTAGGTCGATCTTTGAGAAACATTTTGCACCTTGTAACTGATCAAACAAATCATCAATTCTGGAAGGATGGTACTTGTTCTTGATAGTGACTTTGTTCAGCTGCCGATAGTCAATACACATCCTTAATGAGCTATTTTCTTTCGTACAAACAATACCGACGCACCCCAAGGAGATATGCTAGGCCTAATAAAGCCTTTCTCGAGCAGATCTTTTAATTGCTCATTTAATTGTTTCAGTTCAGTTGGAGCCATCCTATAAGGAGGAATATATATCGGCTGAGTGTCTGTCAACACGTCTATACCGAACTCAATTTCTCTTTCGGGAGGAAGGCCTAGAAGTTCGTCCGGGAATACATCAAAACACTCATTAACCACTAGAATTAAATGAGAAGTAGGTGGTTTGGAATTGACATCTCTAGCCCGAACAAGATGGTATATACAATCTTTGAAAATCATCTTTCTTGCCTTAAGGTATGGAATAAACCTACCTTTTGGCGTCGCCATATTAGCCTTCTATTCAAGGACTGGCTCGCCTGGGAACTAGAATCTAACAATATTTGTTCGACAATCAACATTAGCGTAGCATGATGCCAGCCAATCCATACCCATAATAACATCGAAATCAATCATTTCTAATTCTACCAAATCTACTAAGGTCTGATGGCTACAAACTAATACTGCACAATTCCGATAGACTCGTCTAGCAACTAGTGACTCACCAACTGGTGTAGATACCACAAATGGATCCCTTATCAACTCAGGCTCCATACCAAACTTACAAGCAATGAAAGGGGGTGATATATGACAGACTGGAGCCTGTATCTAACAACGCATACACATTATGTGAAAAGACTGATAATATACATGTAATAACATTAGGTGATGACTCATGATCCTGTCGTCCCATCAATGCATAAATGCGGTTATGGCCCCTACCTCTACCTCAACCGAACAATGTCTGATGATTTTGCCTTGACGGACGTACTGAATGTGATAAAGTTGCTGCAGATCCAACTGGCTGGGCCCTAACACCTTCGCTTCCTGTCGGGCATTCTCGCATAATATGACCAGGTTCACCACAAGAATAACACATATTTGATCCTTGTCGGCACGACCCTGAATGGGTCTTACCATACTGCTCGCATCTAGCCAACGGTGGCCTTATCAGAATAGAATCCCCTTTATAATAAGACTATGACGCTTGTGAACTCTGATCTGGTCCCGATTGAACATACCGATCAACCCTCGACCTTGAAAACAGTAATGATGCGCTAGCCATCGAATAAGATGGGCGTCTATAAAGCTGTGGCCTGGGCCCACATCTGACCCTCTTAAGTCATTTACGGACTAAGCCCTCTTATGCTGGCCCTTATCACGCTCTCGATCTATCAGCTATTGTCTCTTACGATCCTCTAGATTCTGTACATAATTCTGAATGCGAGCAATATCCATATTCATATTCATATTCATATTCAGAGAAGCCGTAGTACACTCGTTGACCAAGTGTGGCCCCAAGCCAATAACAAACCTATGTACTTAGTCACTCATCTCAGCTATAATCGTAGGAACATATCTGGCCAATGACTTAAACTGCAAGATATATTCTCGAACACTCATGTTGCCCTGCTTAAGACATAGAAATTTATCCAGCCTAGTCCATCGAAGCTTGACCGACAGAAAATGTTGTAAGAATGCCTCTGAAAACTCTCTCTATCCTGCTGCTGGATCACGAGGTCCCCTAGAATGCTCACATGTCTCATACAAGGTCACCGCGAGATCCCACAGTCTATAAGAAACAAACTTTACCGACTCAGTATCGGTAGCATCCATTACCCGCAAGGTATGCTGTATCTAATCCAGAAAATTCTGGGGGTCCGCATTTAGGTCCTACCCCGTGAATACCGGAGGGTCTAGGTTGAGGAAATCCCAATCTCTCACGCTAGAAGCTCTATCAGAAGGACTGGGAATCTAACGTTGGGCCTGAGCGGCCACTAATCGTGTCAATAACTATACAGCACTTCACATATCAAGATCCACATCTGGAGTTTCAAGTGAAGAAACTGGGGGTACTGTAGCCCCACTACGCTTCTCTGTAGGTGGTGGACTAGGAAGGTCACACGAAGGAGTCGCACTGTGAGTCTCACTCTGGCCTTCACTAGCGGGTAGCAATCGGCTAGTACTCTTGAACTTTTTCCTTGCTGTAGGCATTACTGGAATCATAAACACGAGACGGATTAAGAGTAGAATATTTAAAACCCAGCTCTACTGTACGATCTATGAGATGAAAGAATGGGATCCATCCCTAAATGTCAGGTAGCCTCATATCTATAAGTGTGGTGCACAACACACCCATAAACAAGACTCTACTTGACAGGGCTTGTAGACTCCCTAGGACAGACCTGCTCTGATACCAAGTTTGTCACGACCCAAACTGGAGGGTCATGATGGGCACCCGAACCTTACCTGCTGAGTACCACTACTCATACAATCAACATCTAATCATAATTAAACACGGGCCACAAGGGTCGTCACCCAGTACCCTGCCGAAACATAGAGATGATATACTCGAAATAAGCTATGTAAAATTTTACCAACAGAAGGATCCAACCTGTGCATATACACATACCAAGGCTGACAAGGCCATACATGACTGTTATATACAAGACACTGTCTACAAGCCTCTAAAGAGTACACAACATCAAAAGGTCGGGAAAGGGTCCCGCCATACCCATATATACATGCAAAAAAATACCATACCGAGATTAGACCGACACTCTAAAACAAGGGGAGTGCTCCAATATTCGCTAAGTCAGGAACCTACTAATGCGGATCATCGACTTCCCTACGTGAACCTGCGGGCATGAAACACAGCGTCCCCCGACAAAAGGGACGTCAGTACGACTGATGTACCGAGTATGTCAGGCATGAAAAATAGCATAACAGGGGTACAAAAATAAATCGAGACAGGAACAGCCGATAAAAATAGCCAACAACAACAGCCGACGAAAACAGTCGACAGAAACAGCCGACTAGTAGTGAATGCCTCTGAGGGCCATAATATGCCTAAATGTCATGCACAATGCGGTATACATATATATATGCGTATATAACACCGTCTCCCTTTAGCCTCTGTGGGCATCATATCATATTGGCCTCTGTGGGTATAATCATCATCATATACCAACTGTTCAGGTGGTTGCGTAATAACGCAGTATCCTTTTTCCCATCCCCAATATATAGTCCAGAGTAATACATGAATAAAAATGCATGAATGACAATAAAAATTCTGAGTTTATTTGAGTGACATCATATCCTTGCACCTTCGGCTAACATTGAGAATATTAACATCTTTCTCATATACCTCAATAAATATTTTAGAACATATTTAGACAAGCTTTTAACATAGAAATGAATAACATGAACATCCTTAAATACTAAGAGTTGAATCATTTATGGACAATATTACATGTACGTTTCTCTACACGGAACATGCCAAAAGAAAGAATAATTTGCCTTAACATACCTTCGTTGATCCATTAATAATACAACCCAAGTAGTCCGTATATCACCTAACCTTATACTCGAATGAACCAACTCGAAAAATGGAATTCAATATAATTTAAGGACTGTGTTTTTTCTTGCTGTTGCTGCTTATAATTTCCGTGAACAACTACCAATTTTCTACTCACGTTTTGCTAACATTAATTTCATGTTTCAACTAACAAAGTGTGCTGCCTCTATGTAATCTTACAATGAAAATGGTATTGCATGTAAAGGTCTTCAATGGGATCTCATATACTAGACCACGGCTGATTCGCCCCCCTCCCATATTAATTACCCCAAGTCACTCATTAACCTCACAACTTGCCACCTAATTAATTATATTGCCTTAGTCACTATGCTGGCTCCTTTAAATGCTACACGTAACATTCCCACTTAATCTTGTCCCCCCCCCCCCCACTAAAATTCATTAATTAGCCGATCATTGTTGTCAATTAGCCGATCATTGTTGTCCCACTTGGTAAGTCCTAAAGTAGTTCAGAACCACATCTCTTTTATATACTAAGCTCTTTATTTGCATACGTGAATATGACATAAATTCTCCAGCTCGGGTCTACTTGCATATGTCTAGATGCTCAACCCATCGCCCGAAAGTACGGGGTGTTACACTTAGAACATGCCAAAAGAAAAAAGAATTTTCCTTAACATACCTGTGTCGATTCGCTTAACAACACAATTCATGCAGCTCATCTACCACCTCACATTAAGAATTACTCTTCTTCTACCCTACTCCACTACGGAGTAACCTTCAATTTGCTAAAACCCGAAGAACAATCAATGTTGAATTATGTAATCGATGTGGCATAGCCTTTACGGTCGTCCTTGTATTTTGTTTCTTCGTCAAAGAACTCAGTATACTTATTTTAGAAAAAAATATTCGATGTTTCAAAAGAAAATAGCTTTGCTCTCTTAAAGAGGAAGTTGCTGCAAATTTTACTTTTAAGGAAATTTATCTTACTAAGGTGAGACTAAGATCATTAAATGTAATATCATTTTACTTTTAAAAAATGTGGCACCTACTCAGTACATGCATTTAATTCTAATTAGAATCTTATCCTATAAGGTGGAAAGTTATCCACATGTCCTTATAAATGTTTGTAGTCACCTTTATAGCTCATATCATGGATCCATGTGTATTAGTTAATTCCCAACACATTTCATAAACTCATTATCACAATCGTGTGATATAGTTCTAGTCCATAACCTCTTTTGGGACATATAAATAATTATCTCCAATCACCGTTGTCACACTTATTAAGTCCTAAATTATTTCGGGACTGCATCCTTTTATTTACTAAGCTTTTTTATTTGCATACGTGAATATGACGAAAAATCCTCCAACGCTCGAGTCTATTTACATACGTCTTGCTTTTCAAACTATGGCCCGAAAATATGAGATGTTACATTCTTCCCTCATTAGAGACATTCGTCCTCGAATGTTAGGGTGACATATCTAATTCTCGTCACGTAGTCAGAAAAAACATCCACCACTTCACGTGCCATATAATATAACATTTATCCTTATGTCGGACCTCACATAGTCATCAAGCATTAATGATATAATCATACTTCATCTCCTCTTTCACTTCCCACGTCATCTTATCTACATTCTTATTTCGCCACAGAACCTTTACGGAGGCTACTTCTTTAGTCCTCAACTTGCGGACTTGACAATTTAGGATAGCAATAGGAACCTCTTCATATGATAAGTCCTCTGTAACTTTTACATTGTCAATTCCCACAATCTGGGCTGAATCTCCAATACAGGCTCTCAACCTAGAAATATGGAGAATCGGATGAACAAACTCTAACTCCGAAGGCAAGTCCCATTCGTAAGCTACTTGGCTGATTCATCGAATTACACGATATGGCCCAATGTACTTTGAAATGAGTTTTCCATTTTGTCCAAATCTCATTTTACCCTTCATAGGAGAAATCTTCAAGAAGACCCAATCATCTACTTGAAATTCTAAGTCCTGTCGTCGCACATATGAATACGACTTCTGACGACTCTGTGCATTAGGTCAGGCCCAAATAATTCTAATTCGCCTACTTCGAACCATCCGATAGGAGATCTATGTTTCCATCCGTACAAAGCATCGTATGTAGCCATTTTAATGCTAGCATGATAACTGTTATTATACGCAAATTCAATAAGGGGTAAATGATCATCCCAATTTCCCTTAAAGGCCAACACACAAGCTCATAGCATGTCCTCGAGCGTTTGAATCGTACGCTCGGCCTGCCCATCTGTATGAGGGTGGAAAGCTGTGCTAAGATTAACTTGAGTGTCCAAACCCTTTTTTTTTAAATTATCTCCAGAAATTAACCATGAACTACGCACCTCGGTCAGATATAATAGAAATAGGAATACTATAAAGGCGAACAATATTCTTAACGTACATCTTTGCGTAGTCCTCGGTGGTGTAGGTAGTTTTGACCGCTAGGAATTGAGCTGATTTGGTCATTCTATCAATAATCACCCAACTAGAATTAAACTTATGATAAGAGCAAGGTAAACTCATAATGAAATTCGTATTGATCATTTCCCATTTCCATATCGGGACCTTAATGTTCTGAGTCATGCCGTCGGGCTTTTGGTGCTCTACTTTTACTTGCTGACAATTAAGACACTAAGCTACAAACTCTACAATGTTCCTCTTCATGTTATTCCACCAATACATACCTTTGAGATCATGATACATCTTAGTAGATCCAGGGTGAATGGAATCTGCCAAGACTCGATTTTTTTGCGGGAAGGTCCTTCTAGAATTACGTTTAACATCCCTTTATTACTTTCCCGATACTCTTATCTCGTAATCCTACTACATTGGGAATACTCAGATGGACCTTCCACCTAGGGATCCCTCTCCTATTATACTCGAAGGTTGCAGTTCTCTTTTGTTAAATATCTTTTCCGATCTTCTCTAAAAATGGGATCTTCATCATGACGTTCATTTTCTTCCAGTATGAGGGATGACCCTGTTGTATTCTGAGTCATAGGGCTATCACTATCTGAATTCTCCAATCGGACTCCCACTTAGCTAACTGATGCGTTCCCTCAGGTTAACTTCTCTCCTTAGTCCTCACATTAGTCAAGGCGTTTGTGGTTGAATGATTCTATTGTCAACTTAGCTTTGTTTACTAATTGGTGTGCTGAAAACTCTTATATGTGTAGTATCTCAATTGTGAACACTTTATGAACAATGTCATTCAAATCTGAAGTACGCGTATCATTGCAGTTAACTCTCATTCTTGGTCTGAAGAAATCTTTTTTTTTCATACTTTCTTACTATTCGTAATTATAAACAACTTCATTTTTACTTCTTTTGACACTTGTTCACTCATTTTCTTATTTGTCGTACTCGTCTTAATTTTAAAATATTCTGGTATACATACGTACTCTCAAACGTTGCTCATGATTCTAATCCTTGGCGTTACTATCCCTTAAAGGATGATTTGTTAACTTACTCCCTCATTCAGTACGTGGGAGATTTTGAAGAATTTACATTACATGAAGTTGACCTACTATATCCAAACCTAGTCACTATACATAGATTCGAATTCCTTCACTCGCCTCATTGCTAAGACTTTCTGTCAATGGCGCTTTGGGAGAAGATTTCTTGATCCTGTTAAGCTGTAAACCCATTACTTTATCTATCTCGTAGAACCTTTGGTCAGTTCAATAATGCTCATAGACATTTGTATTTACCTGACATCTTATCTTCATTATAATGTCATTATTTCTTGACATATATCTTTAATGTCTACCTTGTATTCATAGGCGTCATTGGCCCCTTTTCACATGTTTAGGTGCTGATCTCGAGCTTTACTCACTGTTACTTTCCTTTACATACTTTCTGAGATGTATGACTGCCTATGTTGTGGAACCGATGCTTCGTATGTTTAGATCCAATTCACGGTGTTACATGATCTCATGACTTGTCAAGCTTTCTTGTCTTATCATTATTAGATCTCTCATCGACCAAGTGCTCATTCGTTTTACCTTTACCTTTCCCTTTAAAGTTGCCTTAGGGGGTCTCTTTCTCAAAGTATTTCTCATACTATCTTCTTGAACATCAGAGGTTCGTCACCTTTGGCCGCAGAGTTCTTACTGTCCCTCATCTACCGTTGGTCCTTACGCTGTTCTGGAGTAATCATACCATTGTGAAACCTGCATAACTATAATCTCACTCACCTTTATCGATACTTGATCATACCATTCCATTTATACTTATTAACTATTTTTGTATTTCTTACAACTATTCTTCGATTGTTAGATAGTTCTCGTCCTCAATTGCCCCTAACAAGCTATTGTTATCCAGAGGTTATTTAGAATTGTAATATGCTGCACAATGAAGCCGAAGACCTTACCAGTCCAATGCCTATAGCATACCTTAGCTTACTAACATTAATTCATGTAATTTTGAACAATACGTGGTATGGCCCTTTACACACCGATGAGAGACTTATGTCCCCTTCCATTACCGTGGATAACTCAATCCTTATATATGACTTGGGATCACTACTCTAGGTACGTCACTTTTCGTGATCTTCTTAAATTACTGATGGTCACTCTTCAGATGATTCGGTTGTGGCAATCCATCCTCGTTAATGATGTCCTGGGACAATTCCCAATCTATTCTAAGTAAGACATTACAATTTAGGTCGCACGTACATAACATATTCCGTCATTCTACTCAGCAAGAGTCACTGTAAAACGTGTAGATTTTCATAACCTACTAAACCTTCCAGTGATGTCTTCTGCTTTTCATTTGTACAACTCATAATAATCTTATCATTACCTTTGATCACCAACTTGACACTTCGGAACGTTATGGCCATGGAAGCCACACTAACCAACCCCCTGTACCTTTGCGGCATAATCCGGCATGCGCTCGACCACACTAACTACAAGATAGTCGGGGTGGTCTCACTCGACTTTACAACTTTGATCCTGAGATATTGGCATTTTTGAACCCTTTAAATATCGGTGTGATCCCTGACCAATAAACTCCTTAGGTTATGAGCTCTCTGACCCTTCAAGGGGCCTAGCTCTATTAGATGCTCTAGGATGAAGTCATGCCTGAGAGGCAACCAATTGATTCAATACCTGTACCGCTCTCCTTACATCTCTATCAGACGGAGCCGGTGGTAGGACTGATGGTACGGGAGCTTCCCTCAACTCCTCAGGTACTACTAGATTTGTCGACATCTGGGAAAATAACTTATTCATATCCTCTGAAGTATCTGTCTCAATAGAGAGCATACTACTCGTATTTACACTCAATCCAACCATAATCTTTCTGCTAATCATAGCCCTATTGGAAGAAGGCATTGTTGTAGTCATAAACACAATAAGGTTTACAGAGAGAATTCTTACAACTCAACTATATAGCACGATTCTAGATCAAGAAGGAAAGTAACCATCATCCTAAATGCCATGTAGCCTCATGTCTATAAGTGTGGTGCACAACACACCCATAAACAAGACTCTACTAGACACGGCTTATAGACTCCCTAGGACAGACATGCTCTAATACCAAGTTTGTCACGACCCAAACTGGAGGTCATGACGGCCACCCAAACCTTACTTGCCGAGTACCATTAATCATACATATAACATATATATACCCTGCTGACATATGAAAATAGTAAACTAGAAATGAGCTATGTAAAATCTTAACCAGAAGGATCCAACCTAAATACATATACATACGAAGCCGATAAGGCCATACACGACTACTAGACACAGGACAACTGTCTACAAGCCTCTAAAGAGTACATGACATCATAAGGTCGGCACAGGGCCCCGCTATATCCCTATGCATATCAAATATATTGTACCACGACTAGACTGCAATCCTGGAATAAATAGAGTGCTCCAATGTCAGTTGGACCAGCATCCTACTAGTGCGGACCGTCGCCCTGTCTACTTGAGCCTGCGGGCATGAAACGCAGTGTCCCCCGACAAAAGGGACGTAAATACGACTGATGTACCGAGTATGTCAGACATCAAGAATAACATAATAGAAACCTTAAAGTAACATGAGACAAGAAACAACCAACCAGTAGAGAATGCCTCTGAGGGCCATAATATGCATAAGTACCATGTCTGTGCAGAATGCCTCTGAGGGCCATAATATGCATAAGTATCATGTCTGTGTAGAATACCTCTGAGGGACATAATATGCCTAAATTCTATGCACAATGCGGTCATGCACATACATATGCATATACAACACCATCAATCCTCTATGGGCATCTCATCATATCATATCGGCCTCTGTGGGCATAATCGTGTATATCTGTAGCAAGATGTAGGTGGTGTGCATATATAATGCCGTATCCCTTTTCCCAGTCCATACATATATATAATGCATACCATTTAGTAGAGTATATAACTCATTTGAGGTCAATGTATGTACATGAATGTAATGCATGAATGATATGATAATAAGACACTATAAGTTCGTCGGAGTGATGTAATATCTCTGCACTTCTGATTAACATTATGAATACTAACATCTTTCTCATATACCTCAATAAGAATTTAGGAACATATTTAGACATGCTTTGACAACAAGAATGAATAACATGTGTCGCACCCATTTTTTACCGTCCCGCTCCGAAGAAAGGGGGGATCCGATACGGTCGCAATGTACGGGCGTTTCCATGAATTGATTAAATGCTTAATGAGTCGCCACCTAATTATTCTACGGTGAATTAGGGCACTTAAATGTTAACATTAATTCTAAAAATAAACTCCGATTAATGGTCTGCTAAACTATGAGATTCTGTGTAAGGGTTCTCTATTATCCTAAAGGGAAGGAGTTAAGCATCCTTTAAGATCCGCTAACTTGCTGTCATCCGGTCAAACTCAAGTTAATTATTATGCTAAGGAGAAAAATTCATGTTTAAAAGTATAAAAATACTCAAAAGGATGTTGCAAGTATTTTAAAAGATGCATTTGATAACATAAAAGATTTTCCTTTTCGAAAAAAGTATGCATGGTATTTCAAAAAAGTATGCATGATGTTGTTTATAAAATACTTGTAAAAATTAATTTTTGGATAAAAGGCATGCATTTGTATGACATTTTTCATAGAATACCTATTTTTGGCAATTGATAGTAAAAGGGGAAAAGTAAATTATAATGTAAAGAAGTGATTTTTATAGAAAGTCATTTTAAATCGCAAATCGGATGAAAAACGAAACCTTATTTTGTATGTTTAATAATGCGAGTAAAAGGTGACCAAATTATTTTGAAAGTTTTAAACATGCATGACGAGCCTGAAATAAATAAGCTAGCGGTGAGTTTCCAATTTTTAAACTACCCGAGCCTAAAAGAACTAAACTAGCAACGACTCTCCCATTTTAGACTATCCTATTAATTTATCCATTCAAAGCCTAATTATTCTAAGTGTTCCTACGATCACACATAGTCGAGTAATTAAATTACATCAAAGGTAAAATGGCGGAATTAAGGAATAACAATAAAAGAGCGACTAGGGCGGGTGATGATGTCATCCCACCCTATTTGTATAGAAATTCTGAGGCCGGAGAATGCAATGAACGTGGATGCGAGTCTCCGCTTGACAATGGACATGATGAGTCTCATAGCGAGACTCTTCGTCGCTCCCGATGTGTTTCATGTAAATGAAAGAAGAGAAAATGATTAGTAGACGGAACATGAAAATATATACATAAAAAATGTAAATAAATAATTCATGAAAAGTGACATGTTATTGGGACTCGAGATGTAGGAAGGTGCAAAGAAATAATAACCCAAGTACTTGAACTCAAGATTGGGCTTAGACAGAACACGTGATATGCAAAAATAAAGGGGCAGGCCCAATAACTCGCCCGTGTTCTTCAGATTTTGAAGAGAGGAAAAGAAAGCAGGCCCAAAATGCACATCAACCCAATCTCCTATTATCTAGCAAACATGCAAGCCCCTATTTACATACTTAGGCATAACAACCAATTTAAACAAGTAAATATAATACTCAAACTAATGAACCTCAAAATCCCATTTCGTATAAAGTGAGATTTAACATATATGCTTCAATCCAGAATCTAAAGAAAATGGCATATTCAAGAGAAAAAACTATTGAAGCTTATAGTTCTGCTAACTCAGATTTCCAGGCATCTTATTAATAGGTCAGTAAACTGATTCTTAGACCACACATTCCATATGATGAAACAATTATGTTATGAATTGCAAGTGAAGAGTGGAAATGATTCACTTAATAAACATCTGGTAGACATACACAACTAATAGGGACATAGGACTAAAATTTAAGTAAAAAGAATACTCTTTTTGATATCCTTCTCATTTCTCTCATTAGAGCAGTTTTAGTATTTCAACATAGGCATATTAAATGTGTCAAAACTGTGATTAAATTTCAACATACAAGCAGGGTACACACATGAACTTGGTACTCTTAACCTGTGTCACAACCTAACATCTAGTTCCGTTTTCTCGCTTTTCAATAGTTTTAAACATTAACATCACACAAAAAATTTATCAAGAACAATCTGGGGTTTAACAATAGTTCTGAGATTCCGAACAAAGTAAACTTAGCTAAACAAAGAGAAGGAGAAGAGTCCTGTTGTTTAAAGCAGGGACATTAGAAGGGTACTAGAAAAAACAGACAGTAAAATACTTCACTCAAGTTAGCTTATGTAAAAGGGAAATACTGGGTTTTACATTTACATTTAGAGCTGAAATAGTAAAGGCAAAGTGGTTATATTAAACAAGAAACAATGTTCAAATGTGGACTCAATAGGTTCATGCATAGAAATTGAAAGAGATAGGATTAGAATATGTAACATATCATATGGTTCAGAAGTTCACATAAATGTCCAATACTTGACCTATATGACAATATATGCATAAGCAAGAAATGAAAATAAGAAGGCAATCTATGATAAAAAAACATTTCAGTATGATTCTTAGGAAAAACTAAGACAGAATCAGCGGCTCCCATGTACAATCATGCTTTGACATAAATAAGAACTAAGCATCCCACTTAAAACAAGATGGAATCAAAGCTATTACACTGAATTAGACAGAATCAGAGCATAACTATTTAAAAGAATACTCAATCTTTCCCTTAGAAAATTCAAATGGAAAACAGTGGGGAGGGGTGTTGAACTAAACCTTTGGCCCAAAGATGAAGCAAAAACACGGGTGGACCATATGAGATCTCCATCCTCTACCTTATATGTTCATAAGAAAACCTCTCTTCTCCCCTATAAACTATCCACATTGTTCAGCTGATTTCAGACAATAGCACAGATAAAAAACACATAACCCAAAGAATCCTGAATGATCCACTAGTGATTCAAATACATAACAACATCAATATAATATGGTTCAAGATAGCAGCTACCCTAAACAGTGAAGCAGGAATCAACTGCAAGATTATACTCAACAAGTTTGAACTAAATAACTGCATATCAAGGTTGCTACACACTCTAGCACATCTAAATGGTTGTTGAAACCTAAAATAGTAGCTAATCCTATTGATATAACTTAAACTAGCAACACTAGAGCTAATGTGCGTTGATAACAACAAACAATATTAGTATTGATTTAGTCGCATACTAATTGACAAGTAAGAAATCTCCCTAGTTCCAGGATAAACTAATCATGTAAAAGGAGCCGAGGCTGATCAATGTTAGCAGCTATTCAGGAAAGTATCGAACTAACATTAGAGTATTGCTAATATTTAAAGCTAAAATTAATACAACTTCCCGATTTAAAGCTATTACGCATGATTATACCTAATCTAGTCTAAAACACAAACCACATAAAGAACAAAAATACAAAATTAAAAGAGAGGGATTTAGAGAATTACTGACCTTCTCCGGGCAGCGAACCGAGGCGTCGTCTCGAGTCGTTGACACCGCTCGGAGAAGTTATGGTTGTTTCGACCAGTAAAGAACGAAGCGTGAATATTTTTTGATAGTGAAAGGCATGGTAAAAAATATGGGTAGCCAACAACTTAGAACAAATAGAGAAATTTTATGAGAATCAAAACTTATGTTTATAACGGGGTGTTCAGATTTTTAAACTTTTATAAAGCAACAAGAAAATATGAAGATTTTTTTTGATAGTCTTTGAAACTCAATGCTTTTTTCTCCGAAAAAACAAAACCTCCCTAAAACGCAACCCAAAGAGCTGTATTTATATCCAAACTTTAGGGGTTTCAACAACTTCCTTGAGAAGATTTTATTTTGGATTTCGAATTCGAAAGCAAGGGAAAAGACGATGATGATTTCTGAGATTGATGAGAAAGGGGACTGATTGGAGGCGATTCCAACCGTTGAAAGCCATTGGAACTAGAATTTGTAAGCAATCTGCCATTGTTTTGGGGTCCGATGGACATGAACGTTTTTATCCATCGGGTCCTTGAAGGTTCGTCCTAGAAATACATTGCACCATGCATGCTTTTTGCAGGTCGATTTGACTCGGACGATCTATTCAAAGCTCTGGGATTTGTAGAAAAAGGGAAGAATGGACTGGGGTGGTAAGTGACAGGACAAGGTGGCGGTGGTGTCGGCGTTTACCCGGTGGTTTGAAGGTGTAGCTGGCGATTTCTGGTGGAAGGGCCGCTGGTTTTCTGATTTTCGTTGGTTTTTGGGACGATGGGTTTGGTTCTGCATTTAGTTAGGTTAGTTTTGGGCGATGGGGATTTAGTTGGGGAATTTGGTCTTGGGTCTTAGACGATTTGGGTCCTAGACTTGGTTGGGGAAATAAAATTGGGATTTGATCGGCCCAAATCATTTTGTAGATGAATTGATTCTAAATTTTCCTAATCACTTATCTACTTCAATTTATTAAAACATGTTTTTCGTCCTAATTAAATCCTAAATTGTGTACATATATAAATTACATATAACTAATTTAATAAATGTATTTAGTTTAAATAACAGTAGAGTAGTAGTATGATAAAATGATTAATTTAGTGATTTGAAGGAATGTAAATTATTAAAATTAAAATAACGATGTGATAATAATAAAACGTAATATTTACGAGATGCTTATTACTTTTTTTTAAAAAAATAAAACGCGATGCCATTTTGCGAAAACATAGACTATTAGGATAAAAACTATGATTAAGATATTAAAAGGCAAATGATAATAGAAAGAATGCGAATAATAATAATAATAAGGATAATAAATAATGATATTGCGAATAGACGATGATATTAAAGAATGAAAATATATATATATTATATAAGTATATATGTATATATTTTAAAATTGTTTTTTTTGTGGCGTCAAAATATTTAAAATTGCAAATAAATATCGGAAAGGAGGGGACAAAATTGGGTGTCAACAACATGAACATTCTTAATTACTAAGACTAGAATCCTTTATGGGATATTATTACGTTCATGTTTTGTACTTAGAACATGCTAAAAGAAATAATTTTCCTTAACATACATGTGTCGATTTGCTTAACGACACAATTCATGCAGCTCGTCTAGCATGTAACATCCAATATTTTTGGGTCACGGTTTGAATCGCAAAGCGTGTGCAAGAAGACCCAAACTTTGGAATTTATGTTATTTACGTATGCTAATAAAAAAGATTAGTATATAAAATGATTAAACCCCGAAATAATTTTGGACATAACAAGTGTGATGACGGAAAGCGGAAATAATTTGGTATGTGCATGAAGAGGTTATGGACTAGTGTTATATCACAAATTATGACATCGAGTATATGAGGGTCTTATGAGTTATTAGGATTTAAGTGAATTGGGATCACGAAATTAATTATGTGTGTGATTGATAAATTATACGGAGGCACGCCACTTGATTAAAAATTATGGAGGAGACAAGCTTAGTGGGAAATCTTGTACGTGTAAATGCTTAAACTAAGTGCCTAAAGTGACTAAGTTATTAGAGTTAGTGAGGAATGGACACGTTATTGAAATTTTATTTTGGTATTAAAACGAGGAATGATACAAAAGGCAGCCCATGTGCATGTACAAGAGATAAATTTCACTCTTTAACATTTATACAATGGAAGGTGTTAACAATAGGGAACCAAGCAGATGCTTGGAATTTTCCTTGAAGAAATGAGAGGCTGCTCCCTTCCAATTCCAGTAAAGCTCTAAGAAATCAAATATTTTTCTTCTTACGGGACATGCACGATTTTACCCACCTGTTGCAAAGACATCAAAATCTTTGAGCGGGAAAAATGGATAGGTGAAATTTTTGAAACTATCGTTAGCAAAGAAACACCTGAGGTTAGACGTGTATCGAAAATATCGACTCGTTATAGTCATTCAAAGGTCAACAATCGAGGTATGTTAAGGCAAATTATGTCTTTCTTTTGGCATGTTTCACGTAACGAAATATAACCGTGATATTGCTCCATAATTTATTCTACTCCTAGTAGTTAAGAATATTCATGTTATTGATTACTATGCTAAAAACAGGTCTAAATATGTGTCTAAGTCCTTATTGAGGCATGTGGAAAAGGATGTTAATATTTAAAGTGTCAGCTGAATGTACATGTTAAATATCCAATGTTAGCCAAAGGGCAAGGATATTATTGTCATCCGATAAATTCAAAGAAGTTTTATTATCATTCATGCATTTTTTATTTGCAGTGCATTCATATATTACCCTGGATCACTTGTGCTATGCACACTACTATATGATAAATATTATATATATATATGTACGGGGAATGGGAAAGGGAAAACCGTTATATACGCACACCACTTGCAGCTGGTACAGACCATCACAAAAGAGCCCGAAGAGGCCAATATGATGTGATGCCCTTGTGTGGTGATATAACCTGATGCCCACAGAGGAGGTTATGGGAGGATTCCCGTGTGGACATTAGTATACCGCATTTGCATTATGCATACATTCATTAATCATTACATGATATTATACCCACAGTGGCCGACATGAAATGATGCCCACAGAGGCTGTTATGGTAAGGAAGATGCCCAATAGGGCCGATGTATATGTGTACCGCATTGTGCATGACATTTAGGCATATGTGTTAGGGCCCTCAGAGGCATTTACTGTTGGTTAGTTGTTTCGGTTTCAGTTATTGGTATATCCCTGTTATACTATTATTCATGTCTGACATACTCAGTACATCAGTCGTACTGACGTCCTTTTTGTTGGGGGACGCTGCGTTTTATGCCCGCATGTTCAGTTAAAGAAGGTGACGGTTCACGCTAGTAGGTTGCTGGTTCAGCCGATGTTGGAGCACTCTATTTGTTTCATAGTTACAGTCTGGTCGTGGTACAATATTTTTGCATACACATATGGGTATAGCGGGGTCTTGTCCTGTCCTTGTGATGTCATGTATTCTTTAGGGACTTGTAGATAGGTGTCCTGTGGTTAGTTGTCATGTGTGTCCTTGTCGGCCTTGGTATGAGTATGTATATATGAAAATTAGATTTCTGGTAAAGATTTTCTATAATTTTTTTCGGCTTAGTCCGTATTCAATTGTGATTAGAAGTTGGTTGTACGATTAGCGGTACCCGACGGGTGGGGTCCGGGTTCCTGTCACGGCCCTCCTGTTTGGGTCGTGACATAGCACCTCACATTCCAAGAATTATTCTTTTTCTACCCTACTCCACTATGGAGTAACCTTCGATTTGCTAAACCCCGAAGAACAATCGATGTTGAATTACGTAATCTACGTGGCATAGCCTTTATGGTCGTCCTTGTATTTTTCTTCTTCGTCAAAGAACTCAGTATACTTATTTCAGAAAAAAATATTCGATGTTTCAAAAGAAAATAGCTTTGCTCACTTAAAGAGGAAGTTGCTGCTAATTTTACTTTTAAGGAAATTTATCTTACTAAGGTGAGACTAAGATCATTAAATGTAATATCATTTTACTTTAAAAAAACGTGGCACCTACTCAGTACATGCATTTAATTCTAATTAGAATCTTATCCTCTAAGGTGGAAAGTTATCCACATGTTCTTAGAAATGTTTGTAGTCATCTTTATAGCTCATATCATGGATCCACGTGTATTAGTTAATTCCCAACACACTTCATAAACTCATTATCACAATCGTGTGATATAGTTCTAGTCCATAACCTCTTTTGGGACATATAATAGATTATCTCCAATCACCGTTGTCACACTTATTAAGTCCTAAATTATTTCGGGATCACATCTTTTTATATACTAAGCTTCTTTATTTGCATATGTGAATATGACCAAAAATCCTCCAACGCTCGGGTCTATTTACATACGTCTAGTTGTTCAAACCATGATCCGAAAGTACGAGATGTTACACCGCCTCACCACCCCTCTTGGCCCAAATAAGGGAGCCCTCCAACACTTCACAAATCCAACCAGTGAGCCCATCAAACTAAGCCCAAACAGTTAATTCTTCTCAACCCAACACTATTTCCGAAACTCTACTGCATCCGTCCCAAGTTTCAGCCCATCTTCGGTCCATTGAAACCCGTGCAATGCACGAGATTTTTTGACCCAAACGTCATTTTAATTTAACATCCTCAGTCCAACCATCACATATTTTGAATAATCCGAAAGCTGCTCTAACCGACCCGAATTGAAAAGCTGCCATGTTAGACGAAATTGATGCTCTTATTAAAAATAAGACATGGGATTTGGTGTCCCATCCACATAATATGAACATAATACGTTCTATGTGGGTTTTCTGTCATAAAAATAATTCTGATGGTTCTTTTGCGAGGCACAAATCTCATTTTATTGGTGATGGCAGGTCTCAGCAGGTTGTCGTGGATTGTGGTGAGACGGTAAGCTAAGTGGTTAAACCAGCGACTATCAGGACTATTCTCATCCTGGCATTGTCAAAATCATGGTCCATTCATCAGCTGGACGTAAAGAATGCATTTCTACATGGTCACCTACATGAAACAGTTTACATGCACCAACCTTTGGATTTTCGGGATTCGACTCATCCAGATTATGTGTACTTCTTGAAAAAATCATTACATGGTTTAAAACAAGAACCCATGGCATGATATAACAGGTTTGCAGGGTTCGTTTCAACACTTGAGTTCTCACATAGCAAGTCCGATCAATCCTTGTTCATTTATAAAAAGGTGACTGACATGGAATATATTATTCTCTATGTAGATGACATCATTCTCACAACGTCATCTGAGTCACTTTGTAAGTCAATTATGTCCTTCCTTGCTTCAAAATTTGCTATTGAAAGATTTGCGCCCTTTAAACTATTTTTTGGATATTACTGTAACTAGTTATGACGGTGGTCTGTTTCTTTGTCAAAAGAAATACGCTGATGAGATCATCAACAAAACGGGTATGACCTCTTGCAAACCGTCACACACACCAGTCGATACCAAGGCAAAATTGAATAACTCTACGGGTTCTCCCTACAGTGATCCAACACATTATCGTAGCTTAGCAGGGGCATTGCAATATCTCACATTCACAAGACCAGATATTTCATATGCATTTCAACATGTTTGTTTACATACGCATGACCCGAAGGACGAGCATATGGGGGCCCTTAAACGAATTATGTGGTATGTTAAGGGTACTCTTGATTTTGGGTTGCACCCGTATAAATCCACCAGTTCCGGACTCACATCGTATACAGATGATGATTGGGGTGGCTGCCCAGACACGCGATGTTCCACCTCTGGATATTGTGTGTTTCTAGGTGATAACCTAATTTCATAGTTGTCGAAATGACAGCCGACACTATCTCAGTCGAGTGCTGAAGCAGAATACCGAGGGGTAGCTAATGTGGTCTCTGAATCATGTTGGCTCCATAACCTTATTTTAGAACTTCATTGTCCGATCGAGAAATCAATCGTGGTTTATTGTGATAATGTGAGTGCGATATACTTATCAGGTAACCCTGTCCAGTATCAACGCACAAAACATAGAAATGGATATCTTGTTCGTTCGTGAAAAGGTTGCTTGTGGACAAGTATGGGTTCTCCATGTACCGTCACGTTATCAAATTGTCGATATTTTCACGAAAGGTCTTCCGCACGTATTTTTGATAATTTTAGTGACAATCTCAGCATACGAGAACCTCCCGCTAAGACTGTGGGGGACTGTTAAGATAATTATGGATTCATATCACATCAACAATCATATCAATGTAATTATATTCATTATTATAGAATTAGGATTGTCAAAGATAATTAGAATATGATTAGGATAAGTCTTCCTTAATAGTAGTCATGTATACTTGTATATAAATTATACTATTGGAATGAAATCAACCATGGAATGAACTTCGTTCAGGCTAGTAATTATAAATTTGCACTCTACAATACGCTTTGCATATAATAATTTATAATATTATTCCTTTTCTCCTTATAAGTAGGCAAAAATTGTAACTTTAGTCCTACTTACCGAACAAAAATAATATTATGAACTAACCTTTTCATTGAAGAGTTTGATCATGAAAGTGAAATAGGGAAAATTACAAACAGGTGGTTCTAGCAACACCTGTCATATAAATAAAAATTACAGATGCCCAGGACGAAAAAGAGAAAATTGAAATCATTATTTTTACTTGTTTAATAAACTTTTTAGAGTCAAATATTGAATTTCCAAATAGCTTGGGGCAAAAGAAAATCCAATTCTCAGAGAAGTTATCCATAAAAGAACAAATGAATTGTACATGAAGCTTCAAAAATTGAAAGGAATATCATTTTAAGTAGTCTATCAGAAACTAAAATTGTAAGAATTTTCAAATTCAATTTTATTTAAATTTTAATACACAAAGACCATTGACCAATTGATAAACTAACTTACCCTATTTGTAGGGGTCAAACTTCAAAGGATTTTTTTGGTTAATCAAAGATATATTATATATGCTAAGGCATTACAGCAGGAGTGATAGTAGATCCGGTATTACTAGCACCGGTTAGTACATTAGCATACTGCATTAGAGAATTACATGCTGATACAGGAACCTTCCTACTAGTAGTTACTCCTATTTTATCTGCTTCTATAGCTATATTCGCAGCTTCATTGGGAGGATGAGCAAAAAGAGACCTTGGAGCCAAAAGATGCTTAGTTGTTATTGATGCCAAAACGTCCGCTACTTTGTTACCCTGTCTGAAGCTATGCTGGATCACTGGATTGCCCAACTTCCTCAATAGGGACCTGCAAAAAGCAATGAGATTATTATAGATAGGGTCTTGATCATGTGTTAGCATGTGTAGGACATTAGTGGAATCAGTTTCCACTATGATGGGCATGAGTTGCTTTTCATGTGCTAAATTCAAACCAAATAGTAAGGCTTGTAATTCAGTTGATAGGCTGTCATGAGTAGGGATTTGTTTGGCAAATTCGATGATCCAGTCTCCTCCTATTCCACCATAGCAGTTTCCTTTAGAATGGGCACCATCAATGTTGAGTTTGAAGTGTCCTGATGGAGGATGATTCCATTTGATAAGAACCTGTTGAAGGTTAGAATGGGTTGATATCTGTTTGTGGTTATGCTTGTATTCCTTAGCTTTCGTGATCACCAGGTTTCTATCCAAGGATAGATTAGTAACATTATGATTGGGGTTTAACCAGAGATGCCAAAGGATAAAAGGATAAAGCTCTTGCTACTCGAGATCTAAATGGGTTCTTGGAATATTAAGGTCATGATTAGCTTGAAGTCATTGGGAACCTGTAGAAGGGATATGTTGGAGATTAAGACCAAATTCTAACCAGAGCTTCTTAGCAAAGTGGCAGTGTAAAAGGACGTGATCTATGATTTCAGAGTTGTGTTTGCATACGGGGCAGGATGATTCAACATTGTTAAGATAATTATGGACATGATCCATAATGATCTCCATCATATCACCATATCAATTATAATAGGTAATTAAATCAAATTACTTATTATGTAATTAGATTTGTAAGATGATTAGAATATTCTTAGGATAAGTCTTTCTAAATAGTAGTCATAGATTGATCTTACATACTTGTATATATATTGTATTATTGGTATGAAATAAAGACATGAAATTAATTTCCTTCATGGTATCAAGAGCCACAAATTAACCCCATTCTTTGCCCTATCTCTTCTCGTCGGCCTCCCCAACCCTACCCTACCCGAACACCACTTTTCGGCCAACCAAAAACCCTAGCCAAAACCACCCTTTTTCGGACTCCAACACCTAAACCCTAACTAGGGTTTTTCCAACACTCTAACCCTAGTTGAAAATTACCCTCCTACCCTATTTTTTTTCGGGCACCTTCCAAACAAACCCTAATTAGGGTTCTTAATCTCCCTTATTCTACTCACCAATATATCTTTTCTCTTCACCTTTTCTTGTATTTTCTTGGGTAACAATGGCCGACAAACAAAAATTTCATCCCTCTCTTGCCGTAAATAACGTCAAGAACTTTATTCCTATTACCCTTGGGATGGAAAAGGGGCAATACTCTTCTTGGGCGGAGTTGTTTAAAATCCATTGCCGAGCATACGAAGTCATAAACCATATTATTCCTTCCAAGTCTTCATCGGAGACCACCGTTGTTGACAAAACATTACAGTCTCGTTTAGATGCTAATGATATATTCCTTCAGTGGATTTACAACACCATCTCAAATGACATTTTGCACACCATTTTGGAATCGGACTCTACGGCTCAACAAACTTGGAAATGTTTACAAAATATTTTTCAAGATAATAAAATTTCTCGGGCAGTATATCTTGAAAACCAATTCACCAATGTAAAATTGGATGATTTTTCAAACGTCTCCGCATATTTTAAAGAGTTGAAAATGCTTTTCAATCAAATTTCAAATGTTGGTGCGCTGGTGACAAATCAAAGGTTAGTTCTCCAATTGATTTCGGGATTGAATGAATAATTTGATGGTGTTGCTACGTTCATTCAACAAAGCAATCCCTTACCACCATTCTATGAGGCTCGGTCGAGATTAATTCTTGAAGAAACCCAAAAGCAAAAACAGGCGAATGGGGCGACAACTACCTACACAGCCAAGCACTACGCAAAGATGTAAGTTAAGGAGATTGTTCACCTTCATGGTATGCCTATTTCTATGATATCTGACCGAGGTGCACATTTCACAGCTAATTTCTGGAGATTATTTAAAAAAAGGGTTTTGGCTCTCAAGTTAATCTTAGCACAACTCTCCACCCTTAGACAGACGGAAATGCCGAGTGTGCGATTCAAACGCTCGAGGACATGCTACGAGCTTGTATATTGGACTTCAAGGGAAGTTGGAATGATCATTTACCCCTTATCGAATTTGCGTACAATAACAGTTATCATGCTAGCATTAAAATGGCTCCATATGAAGCTTTGCATGGATGAAAATATAGATCTCCTATCGGATGGTTTGAGGTAGGCGAATCAGAGTTATTTGGGCCTGACCTAATTCACCAAGCCATAGAGAAGGTGAATCTTATCCAAGAACGGTTGTTAACCGCTCAGAGTTGTCAGAAGTCGTATTCAGATGTGTGGTGGGGGGGCTTAGAGTTCCAAGTGGATGATTGGGTCTTTTTGACAATCTCTCCTATGAATGGTGTAACGAGGTTTGGGAGAAAGGGACAGCTCAATCCAAGATACATTGGGCTATATCTCATAATTCGACGAATCAGCTAAGTGGCTTACGAATTGGACTTGCCTCCAGAGTTAAAGTTTGTTCATTCGATTTTCCATGTTTCTATGTTAAAAACGTGTATTGGGGATCCTTCTCGGATTGTGCCAATTGACGATGTGAAGGTTACAGAGGACTTATCATATGAAGAGGTTCTTATGGCTATCTTAGATCGACAAGTTCGCAAGTTGAGGACTAAAGAAGTAGCCTCCGCGAGAGTTCTATGGCGGAATAGAAATGTAGAAAAAATGACATGGGAGGCGGAAGAGGAGATAAAGCACAAATATCCTTACTTATATCAGGCCAACGCCGAGGCTCTGAGAGAAGCATAAGGTGAGTTCTATTTCAGATTATTATCATAAATGCTTGATGACCATGTGAGGTCCGACATAGGGATAAATGCTATATTTTATGGAACGTGAATCGGTGGATGTGTTTTCTGACTACGTGACGGGAATTATATGTGTCACCCCAATATTCAAGGATGAATGTTCCTAAGGGAGGAATAATGTAACATCCCGAACTTTCGGGCCATGGTTTTAACAGCTAGACGTATGTAAGTAGACCCGAGCCTGGGAGAATTTTAGTCATATTCAAGTATGTGAATAAAGGAACTTGGTATATAAAAGGATGTAGTACCAAAATAATTTTGGACATAACAAGTGTGACGACGAGGATTTCAAATAATATTTTGTGTGTGCCAAAAGTGGCTATGGACTGGTGCTATATAGCTTGATTGTGATAATGAGTATAGAAAGGGTGTTAAAAGTGATTTCTATTTAAGTGAATTGAGATTAAGAAATTAATTATGTGAATAATTGATTAAGTGTAGGATTAAAGTAATAGTCAAGGAAATAATTGATAGCTATTGGGTGGGTATAATTAACCCACGTAAGCATTGCAAATGGCAGCAAAACAATACACTTATAGTAAGGAGGTGGCACCCTTTATCTTAGTGTCTAAGAATTTGACCCAATAAAGGCCCACGTGTAAGGTGTAAATGCTCCATTAAAGTGAGATTTCATTTCATTAAATGGGTGGTACTACTGATCTATAAGGGGGACATTTCCTTTAAGGACATATGCATACATATGCTACAGATTGAGATTTCATTTCATTAGAGGTGGTACTATTGATCTCTAAGGGGGACATTTCCTTTAAGGACATATGCATACATATGCTACAGATAAATTTTAAGGGCAGAAACGTGACTTTGAGTGATGATAATAGCAACGTGACTTGAAATTTCAAAGGATTTGCACACCGGTTCGATCTTATTATTCAGTTATTGTTGCGTTCTTGAATTCAGGTCTTATTCAAAGTGAGGTAAGGTGAAAGAAGAAGGTTTCTTGAAAAATACGATTGGGGTGCATCACAGACTGCTTTAGTTGGATTGTGGACCCAAAATGGATAAGGTATGTTAAGGAAAATCATTCTTTCTTTTGGCTTGTTCTAAGTACGAAACGTAAACGTATTATTGTCCTATAAATTATTCTACTCTTAGTAGTTAAGAATGTTCATGTTATTCATTTCTATTGTCAAAGCATGTCTAAATATGTTCCAAAATCCTTATTGAGGTATATGGGAAAGATGTTAGTATTCATAATGTTAATCGGAGGTAAAGCGATATTACATCACTCTGACAAAATTATAGTGTCTTATTGTCATATGATCCATGCATTACATTCATGTACATACATTGACCTCAAATGAGTTATATACTCTACTATATGTATGCATTATATATGTATGGGGAATGGGAAAAGGGATACGACATTATATACGCACACCACCTGCAGCTGGTACAGATATACACGATAGTGATTATTCCCACAGAGGCCGAAATGATATGATGAGAGATGACGTTATATACGCATATGTGCATGACCGCATTGTGCATGAAATTCAGGCATATTATGGCCCTCAGAGGCATTCTACACAGACATGATACTTGTGCATATTATGGCCCTCAAAGGCATTATGCACAGACATGGTAC
Organism: Anisodus acutangulus; assembly: GCA_029783415.1. Classification (NCBI taxonomy): domain Eukaryota; kingdom Viridiplantae; phylum Streptophyta; class Magnoliopsida; order Solanales; family Solanaceae; genus Anisodus; species Anisodus acutangulus. The sequence continues at coordinate 18,245,187 of CM056494.1, read as the reverse complement.
TTAGGCATATTATAGCCCTCAGATGCATTCTCTACTGGTTGGTTATTTCTTGTATCATGTTATTTACAGGTCTCTATTATGTTATTTTTCATGTCTGACATACTCGGTACATCATTCGTACTGACGTACCTTTTTGTCTGGGGACGCTGCGTTTTATGCTCGCAGGCTTTGGTAGACGGGGTGACGGTCTGCACTAGTATGTTGCTGGTTGAGCTGATGTTGGAGAACTCTATTTGTTCCAAAGTTGCAGTCTAGTCGTGGTACGATATTTCTAATATGCATAGGGGTATGGCGGGGCCCTGTCCTGACCTCATGATGTTACGTACTCCTTAAAGGATTGTAGACAGATGTCCTATGTACAGTGATCGTGTATGGCCTTGTCGGCCTTGGTATGTATATGTATATTGGTTGGGTCCTTTTGGTCGCAAGATTTTACATAGTTTCTTTCAGTTTACTATTTTCATATGTCAACAGGGTATTCTGTGGCGGCCCTCGTGGGCCATGATGAAGTACGGTTATATGCTAAATATATGATTAGTGGTACTCGATAAGTAAGGTCCGGGTGCCCGTCATGACCCTCCGATTTAGGTCGTGACAAAGGGTACTCTTGATTTTGGGTTGCATTTGTATAAGTCCACCATTAATGGCCTCACATCTTATACAGATGCCGACTGGGGTGGCTGCCCAGACACACGACGTTCCACCTCTGGTTATTGTGTGATTTTAGGAGACAACCTCATTTCATGATCGTCGAAATGCCAGCCGACACTATCTCAGTCGAGTGCTGAAGCAGAATACCGAGGGGTAGCTAATGTGGTATCTAAATCATGTTGGCTCCATAATCTCCTTTTAGAACTTCATTGTCCAATCGAAAAACAACCGTGGTTTATTGTGATAATGTGAGTGCGACATACCTATCAGGAAACCATGTCCAGCGTTAACACACAGAACACATAGAAATAGATATCTTGTTTGTCCGTGAAAAGGTTGCACGAGGACAAGTCTGGGTTCTCCATGTCCCGTCCCGTTATCAGATTGCTGATATTTTCACGAAAGGTCTTCCGCGCGTTCTGTTTGATGATTTCAGGGACAGTCTCAGCATACGAGAACCTTCCGCTAAGACTGCGGGGGACTGTTACATATCACCATATTAATTTTAATATGTAATTAAATAAAATTCATTATTATGTAATTAGATTTGTAAGATGATTAAAATATTCTTAGGATAAGTCTTCCTAAATAGTAGCCATGAATTGATCTTACATACTTGTATATATATTGTATTATTGATAAATAAAGGCATGAAATTAATTTCCTTCAAAACATCAATGCCAATGTGATGAAGGTAGCTTCTGGTGGGAACTCTAGTATGGGAGCATAACCAAAGGAATAATTTAATTTTTGATAAGGAGGGGAGCTTCCAAATCCAAGCAAAAGAGTAAACTGGCTCCAAGTTGGGGGAGGGGGAATCAGGATAGTATACACAGATTTTGTTGTAAAGAGGCCATTAGCATTAAGACACCAATAATGGGTGTCAGTCCTATTAGTAATTATGCTAGGATGAATAGAAGCAGCTAGGTCCGTAATATAGGGGGGGGGGGGTATTTCAAAGGATAATTTAGTCCAATCCCATTGATTGCCATCCCAAATATCACCCACCTTAAGATATTTTCCCTAAGGGTGAGAGGCCCATGAACTATATAATCCATTTGAAGTTCCAAAGGTCAATGGAATGCCCAGTAGCAAGAGCCTAGACAATGGCTTTAGAGCAGATATCCCCACCTTTAAGGATGTTTTTCCAGGTGAAAGTTGTTTGAGAGGTGAGCTTCTTATGTTTATGCCTATGAAGAAGAACTTTAGCCCAATTGGTGGATAAGTTGGAGAAGAATCTCCAAGAAAGACTAACTAAAAGAGCAAGATTTTTTTGTCTAGCTTTGTGGAGTCCCAGTCCACTTTGATCAATAGGAGAGGTTACAGTGTCCCAGCTAACATAATGCAGTTTTCTTTTGATATTGGAGGATCCCCAAAGAAAGTCTCTTTGAATTTTATCAATTTTCTTACAAGACTTACTATGTAGGTAAAAATATTGCATGGTATGGAACAGGATAGCATTGAGAGTTGACTTGATCAAAGTGATTCTACCATCCGAGGTAAGGAAGTTGGACTTCCAGTTGGCAAGTTTTGTCCTCATGTTGTCAATGATATATTGGAAATCTGTAGCCTTAGGAGATCGGTTAAGGATAGGAAAGCCTAAATATTTGCCAAATTGCCTAGTGGAGTGGATGTTCATGAAGTGATATACATGGTTAATAATGGTTTCAGGACAGTGCTTGAAGTAAATAGCATTAGACTTTGTGCAGTTCACTTTTTGTCCAGAAAGTTTGCAGAATAGATCCAAACTTGTTGAATAGCATGAATGGATGCCTTTAGCCATTAAGGTGATGTCATCAGCAAAGAATAAATGGGAAAGGGGAGGACAGTCTTTATGGAGGATAATGGGATCCCATACACAAGATGAAGATGTATGGGGACATAGGGTCACCTTGTCTTATGCCTCTTGTTGGGGAGAAATAACTAGTTGTAGATCCATTAACAAGGATGGCAATTTGACTAGTAGCAATGCAATTCATGATAAGTTGTTGGTTTTGGGAGGAAATTTAAAGCAAGAAAGAGTACGCTTGATGAAAGACCACACCATTCTATCAAAGGCTTTTTCAAAATCAAGCTTAAGGATTACACTACCCTTAGAATCTTTGTTGTTGTTAAGGTAATGAAGTTTTTCTTGGACAATTACAGCATTATCACAAGCTGTTCTTCCTTTGATGAAGCTAGTTTGGAAAGGGCTAACAAGGTGGCTAAGGAAATGTTTAATTCTGTTAACAATAATCTTAGTAATAATCTTATACATTGTTTTACATAAACTTATAGGTCTGAAGTTATTGAGATCATTAGCATTTTTGAACTTGAGAATCAAGTAGAGAAAAGTTTTATTTAAATCATGAGGTATGGAACTGTTATTAAAAATATCATGGTAAAATTTAAGGACAGATCTACTGTTGGATCATAAACTTGATCCATTATGGGAGTCCAAACCCAATCAAATTGGAGTCCAAGTCCATAATCGAGGTACAAAACTACAAGTCTTCTACCTAGAATCTTCTTGGGTGTGTTAATTATGTATGTGAATCATTTGGTAATTTAAAATATTGTTAGAAGGATGGAGAAGAATAAGGTGTATGGTTATTATAATTTTTGTTTAGTTTATTTGTGTGGTGTATGATTGTTCTTAAGTAGTATAAATACCCCTCCCATTTTAGTTTAGGTATCAAGAAAAATTAAGAGCTTCTAAGTGCGTGAAGAAGCAAAGTCTTATAAGAAGTGAGTTGTAGTATCTTGTTGTTGAGTGAGAGTGCTCTTGTAATATTTGTTGAGTTTGAATAAAAGTTATTTGTGAGAGTGTTTCATTTCCAACAAAATGGTATCAGAGCCAGTTGGAAAGTATACACTATTTCATATCAAATCGAAGGTCTCGATGATAGGAATCCTCCGCCGCCAGAATCTCCCCGATCGGAGTTTAGACGCGCCGCCACGCGCCACCGAAAGAGTGCTGCCAGAAAACCAACTTGACTCACCGAGTTGAACCGAGTCAGCTGAGTTGGAGCCGAGTTGACCAAGCCGTAAGCCTGTTGAACAAGCCGCTTGACCGAGCCGTCCAAGCCGAGTTGACTGAGCCATCAAAGTCGTTAACCGTTGACCAAGTTAGGGTTGACTTTGACCGTTGACCGATAATTGAAAATTTGACCAAGTCCCTCCCAAGGTATTTCGGCATTTCGGATTCATCCGCGCAATCGAATTTTGCAAATTCTCATTATATTGAGAGATATGGAAAATGGTATGGCATCATTCCAAGTCTCAACACTCAACAACAACAACTATGACAATTGGAGTATCAAAATGAAGGCACTTCTTGGATCATAAGATGTGTGGGATATCATAGAAAAAGATTATAACGAGCCTGCGGATGATACTGTTTTTGCTGCTCTTACACCATATCAAAAGATAACTTTGAAGAATTCAAGAAAGAGAGACAAGAATGCTCTCTACCTCATCTACCAAGCATTAGATGATGATGGTTTTGAAAAGATTTCGAGTGCAAGCTTTGCCAAGGAAGCGTGGGAGAAGCTACAAACCTCTTACAAAGGATCCGAGCAAGTGAGAAGGTCTGTCTCCAAATATTAAGAGGTGAAATCGAATCCTTAGACATGAAAGTATCTGAGTTTATTTTGGATTATTTCTCAAGAGTAGTAGATGTTTCTAATCAATTAAAAAGAAATGGTGAAAAGTTAGAAGATGTGAGGATAATAGAGAAGATACTCCGTTCATTGGATCCCGAATTTGAGCACATCGTTGTGACGATTGAAGAAACTAAAGACTTGGAAGAAATGATGATCGAGCAACTCCAAGGATCATTGCAAGCATACGAAGAGAAGCATAAGAAGAAGCAAGGATTTACTAAGCAACTCCTCAAGCTGCAACTCAAGGATATGCATGAAAGCCAAGGCAATGATAGAAACCAACGTGGCTGAGGCCGAGGCGGAGGTAGATACCATGGACGAGGTGGAAGTCGCGGTCGTGGACGAGGTTGGAAGTACAACAACAACTATGAGAAAGGATAAAGCTCAACACGAGGTCGTGGAAGAATCAATCCGAACTCAAGGTATGACAAATCTCAAGTTCGATGCTATAATTGTCAGAAGTTTGGGCATTATACTTCTGAATGTAGAGCTCCCAACAACAAAATTGAGGAGAAGGCCAACTACATGGAGGAAAATACAGATAGCAAAGAAACTCTTCTTCTAGCACGAAGGGAAACTGATGGTGGCCAAACAAATTCCTGGTACCTTGACATTGGTGCAAGCAATCACATATGTAGAAAGAAAGACATGTTCGTGGAGCTAGATGAGTCAGTAAGCGGAAATGTTTCGTTTGGAAATGATTTCACAACGGCAATGAAAGGAAGAGGTAACATCCTTATCCATTTGAAAGATGTGAGACATCAGTTTATTTCCAATGTGTACTATGTGCCCAATATGAAAAGTAACATCTTGAGTTTAGGACAACTGTTATAGAAAGGTTATAATATTCATATGACGGATTATAATCTTTCTATAAAAGATGATAAGAATAACTTCATTGCTAAAGTGCCAATGTCAAAGAATAGAATATTCCTGATCAACATACAAAATGATGTTGCAAAGTGCTTGAAAGCTTGCACAAAAATGCATCATGGATTTGGCATCTTCGATTTGGGCATCTCAATTTTGGAGGTCTAGAGCTGCTATATAAGAAGGAGATGGTGAAGGGACTACCTCGCATCAACCATCCTGACCAGCTTTGTGAAGGGTGTCTAGTCGGGAAGCAATTCAGGAAAAGCTTTACAAATGAGTCAGAGTCAAGAGCCAAGAAGCCACTCAAGCTCATCCATACTGTCGTGTGTGGTCCGATCAATCCTATCTCTCTCGGTAACAGTAACTATTTTCTTCTCTTCATTGATGATTTTTCAAGAAAAACCTGGGTATATTTCTTGAAACATAAGTCAAAAGTTTTCAAAGTTTTCAAGAAGTTCAAAGCTACAGTGGAGAGAGAAAGCGGTAGAAAGATCAAAGCCATGAGATCCGATCGAGGTGGAGAATTTACTTCTAGGGAGTTTCAAGAGTTTTGTGAAGCAAATGGAATTTGTCGACCAATGACAGTTCCTAGATCCCCCAGCAAAATGGCGTGGCAGAAAGAAAGAACAGAAAAATCCTCTACATGGCACGAAGCATGCTCAAAAGAAAGAAACTTCCCAAGGAGTTTTGGGCCGAAGCAGTATCGTGTGCAGTCTACTTGTCAAACCGATCTCCAACAAGAAGTGTATGGGGAAAGACACTGCAAGAGGCATGGAGTGGAAGAAAGCCTGGCATTTCCCACCTGAGAACCTTTGGAAGTATAGCCCATGTTCATGTAACAAATGAGAGAAGAACGCAGCTTGATGATAAAAGCGAGAGCCTTATCTTCATCGGCTATGATGCTAATTCGAAGGGCTACAAGTTGTACAATCCAGATAATAAGAAGATTATGATTAGTCGAGATATGGTATTCAACGAAGAAGGAGAATGAGATTTTAACTCTCATGCAGATGACTTCAATTTCTTTCCTCAATTTGAAGAAAATGAGCAGATAATGAGGGAGCAACTAGGTGAACCTCAACAGAGCTTGCAACTCCACCCACTTCACCAACATCAACCACTCAAGGAGACTCATCACCTTCGTCATCGTCAAGTGGGAGTCAAAGTGAAAGAGTTGTGCAACGTACAAGAAGCCTTAGAGATCTCTATGAGGTATATGAACGACAAGATAATCTTACAATATTTTGTCTATTGTGAACTTGTGAGCTTTCAAGAAGCAGTACAAGAAAAGAAGTGGACAGATGTGATGGATGAAAAAATCAAGGCCATTGAGAAGAATGACATATGAGAACTTACCTCACTTCCCAAAGGACATAAGGTAATAGGTGTCAAATGGGTGTACAAAACAAAGCAAAACGCTGAGGGAGAGATTGCAAGGCACAAGGCGAGGCTAGTTGCTAAAGGCTATAGTCAAAAGGCTGGAATTGACTATGATGAGGTATTTGCTCGTGTTGCTCGATTGGAGACTATCAGACTAATCACTTCTTTGGCAGCTCAAAATAAGTTGGAGATACAACAGATGGATGTAAAGTCTGCCTTCCTAAATTGAGTTCTTAAAGAGGAAGTCTACATTCAGCAACCATCAGGCTATGAAGTCAAAGGCCATGAAGATAAGGTGTTGAAGTTGAAGAAGTCTCTTTACGGGCTAAAACAAGCACTAAGGTCATGGAATAGCCGAATCGACAAGTACTTCCAAGAAAATGGCTTCAACAAATGTCCCTACGAGCACGCTCTATATATTAAGATCAAAAATGGAGATATTTTGATCGTGTGCCTCTACGTGGATGATTTGATCTTCACCGGAAGCAACCCAAGCATGTTCAATGAATTCAAGGAAGTAATGACGAAAGAATTCGAGATGACAGACATGGGGCTCATGGCGTACTATCTTGGCATTGAAGTTAAGCAACAAAAGGATGAAATTTTTATTTCACAGGAAAGCTATGCAAAGGAAATCCTGAAGAAGTTCAAGATGGAGAACTGTAAGCGGATAAGCACACCGACAGAATACGGAATTAATATGTCCAAACATGAAGAAGGCGAAAGTGTAGATCCAACATTCTTCAAAAGTTTGGTGGGAAGTCTTCGATATCTAACTCGCACGAGGCCTGATATTCTTCACGTAATTGGATTGGTTAGTCTCTACATGGAATCTTCAACAACTACCCATTTTAAAGCCGCAAAGAGAATTCTTCGCTATCTGAAAGGTACAATTGACTTTGGCTTGTTCTATTCAGTTTCTAATGATTACAAGCTCGTTGGATATTGTGTTGACGCCTAATTTTGTCCCGTCTTTTCCGATTTATTTGAGATTTTAAATATTTTTTACATCTCAAAAACAATTTTAATATAGGCATATATATGTGTGTGTGTATATATATATATATATATATATATATATATATATATATATATATATATATATATATATATATATATATATATATATTATTTTCAATATACATATTTATTATTATTAGTAGTAGTAGTAGTATTCACATTTTTACTATCATTTGCCTTTTTTAAATCATAATCATAATTTTACCATAATATTCTATGTTATTCTATTTTTCATAAAATGGCATCGCATTTTCCATTTTAAGCATTAAGCATTTCACAATTATTATATTTTTATTATTATCACATCGTTATTTTTATCTTTATAATTTATATTTTTTGCAAAACATCTTTTTAATATTAAACCCCTTTTTATATTTTAAACTCATAATACATTTATTTCCCAATCCAAAAAAAAAAATTCTACCCAAAACAAACAGAACACCCAAAATCCTTTCTTCCATTCTCAACCAAACAACGAAGAAACCTAAAATCAAACGGACCGGCCTAATCCCCAAACCCCAACTCCCATTTATTCTCTCCCATATCCACTTCACCCCTAAAATAAACCCAATACCCAACTAAACCTAAAACCAAACGGACCTGCCCAATCCCCAAACCCGGCGACCCGAGCCCAAAACCCCTTTATCCCATTCCCCATTAACAAACCGTCCCAAATACACCCATCGACCAATAACCCTAGACCCCTCTCTAAAACCAGCGGCCTTCCACCCGTCGCCTCCTTTTACCCGTCGGACAAACACCATCACCACACCACTGCCACCATGTCCCCTCCACCATCGAGCCCTCGCATCGTCCCAGGCCCTTTTCCCTTTTTTCTGCAAACCCCAGGGCTTTGAATAGCTCATTCGAGTCAAATCGACCTGCAAAGCATGCATGAGTCATTGGATCTGTAGGACACCCTCATGGATTCAAAAGGTAAAGGCATAAACCCAGACCCCTTTTCATTATCATCTCAGTTTTCGAAATAAAAAAAAACCGTCACATTTTTCAGCCTTTTGCTTTGAATTCGAATTTCAAATCTTAGCCATTAGTGTCTCAGTAGTGGGCTATAAATATAGCCCTTTGGATTGTGTTTGAGAGGGTTTTTCGGTCGGACTTTTGGTCGATTTTTAGGTCTGAAATTTGTATATTCGAAATCTTCTAAAAGGTTGTATTGTATTTTGTTTGTGTTGTTCTTCACTATTGAGAAGATTCCGGATTTCAAGAGTATTTGTTCTCTCTTTTATGTTGTTCTTCATCTAAAGGAGTTCGAAAATATTGTTGGATTTTTGGTGAGAAGAATCTGGAATTTTTCGTTCTATTCTGGTCTGTTTTTATTCGGGTCGGGTTCCAGTCGGGTCATGCCAGCCCGGTTTGAATAAATTTAAGATTTTTGGTGTTTGATATTTTGTTGTTGGTTATCTGAAATTTGGGAAAACTGATTCGGGTCGGGATTTCTGATTCTGGTAGGGTCAGGCCAGCCCGGTTTGAATAAATTTCTAGATTTTTGGTGTTTGATATTTTGTTGTTGGTTATCTGAAAAATCCAAAAAAAATTGATTATGGTCGGGTTGACCCGAAATCCAGGTCATTTATCCGGGTCTATTTTTCAGAACTGGGTCGAAATACCTAACATTTTACTTTACTGTTTCATCATCGTTTTCCGGATCGGGTCACTGTTCTGTCGAGTCGGATTTTCAGAAGCAGTATGAATCCTATTTCAGTTAAAAAAAATTCAGAATTCGGGTCGGACGTTTTAATTGCAAACTGTTGGTTTATTTTGGCATTTGAACATCTGTTACATGGCTATGTTGTTATTTTACTGATTTGAACAAATACTGCACTCTGGTCAATGAAATTAAATTTGAGGTCGTGTCCCTTTCGAAATTGTTTCTCAGTTTTGGTTCTCTTTACTGTTTTACTGATTTGAATAAATACTGCACTCTGGCCAATGAAATTAAATTTGAGGTCGCATCCCTTCGGACATCATTTCTCAGTTTCAGTTTTTTACTATTTTTGGTACTATTTTGCTGATTTGAACATGATACTACACTTTGGCCGATGAAAATATCCGTCGATTTTTTAGGCCTCCACAGTTGGAAAGACAGAATAAAACATCTGGGCAAGGATCAAACTTAAATCTTTTTTCACCCGAGAGACCAACACGTTCGGTAGGCAAGGCAACTAAAATGACCAACGAGTCATATGTTCGTAGCCACGACGTGATTGGAATGATCTTTTCAAAATTTAAGTATGAGCCCTCCGTAATTAAAACATTTATTATTTTGGATACGGGTCCGAAGTTATTTATTTTCAACTGCTTCTAACCGTTTGTTATTGTCGGCTTGCAAGGCATATGTATGAAAGTCAAAGAAGGAAAATAACCCTCGGAGATTATTTATTTTGTTGTTGTTGTTACTTTAATTAATTCAGCTTTATTTCATTCTGTATTGTAATATTATTGTACTCGTGAAGTTATTGAAATGTTTAGAATATGTAGACTTAGAATTAATTAATAGGGTAGTCCAAAATTAGAAACCCTCCGCTAGTTTATTTATCTTAGGGCTCGGTTAGTTCAAATTTAAAAAACTTATGCTAGTTATTTATTTTTAGGCTCGTCATGCATATTCAATTTTTTCAAAACAACTTTGAACATCTTTTATTCGTTTTATTAATCATATCAATAAGTTTGTCCCTTTTTTGATTTGCGACTCAAAATGATTTCCAAATATTACTACTTCTTTGGCATTATCAATAATTTGCTTTTCTTCTTACTATAAATTGTTAAAAATGTTTTTTTAAAATTTTTATCCAAAATCAAACTTTACATATATTTTTGTTTATGCCATACAAATGCATACTTGTACAAAATGCATCCTTTTGTTAACTACTTGCAACATTATTTTTTATACTTGTAAAAAATATTTTTTTCTAGCATGATAATTAACCTGAGTTTGACCGAATAACCACAAGTTAGCGGATCTTAAAGGATGCCTAACCCATTCCCTTTAGGATAATAAAGAACCCTTACCTAGAATCTCATTAGTTTCGCAGACCAAAATTAGAGTTATTTTGCAGCTTTTAGTTAGTATTTAGGTGTCCTAATTCACCTTAAAATAATTAGGTGGTGACTCTTCAAAATAAATCAATTTTTAATCAATTCAGAGGGAATCGACCCATGATGTCGCAAGTCGCGGTAAAAAATGGGCGCGACAGCATGACGACTTTAGAGAGACATGTCCATGTGATCGTGTACAAGTGGCTGCAAGTTGAACCTCATGGGCATGACTATTACATTTTTTGCAAATTTATATACTTGGAGAAATTATTAAAATAGTAGTGTAGTGGATTATCCCACGCTACGGACTAGTGAGCTTTACTCATTATCTTATGTTTTTATATTAAAATAATTAGGGGTGATTTTGTTGACTTATGACCAAACTTTATCTAGTAAAAAAAATAAGTATCAAGTATATTTACTAATAAACTAAGTGGCAGACGATATTTTTTATAAACACCAACCGATTCTTCTACCTATATTTTTTTTTTGATAATCCAGGTCTCCAGGTTTGCGCCTAACTACGTCCTGGAGGTAATAGCACCGGTCCTTCAACACTATTACCAGGTAAATCGCGGGATGTGCTCCGGTGGCCAGTTTTCTGGGAGCGTACAACTGATCAATGAGACAAGGTCAAATTCCCCAACATGCAGAGTTTCTTCGTGCTTGCGGGGAATCGAACCCACGCTGTCCCATGCCAGAGCGCCTTATAGCGCCCAGGCTTTGCCACTGGACTATGCCCCGGAGGACATTCTTCTACCTATATTACATATATGTAAAGTGAGAGTTGAGGTTCATAAAAATCTAAATTCTTTTTTACATAACTTCGTACATATGAGATCTATTTATCCCAAGTTGTTTCACTCTCTTAGCTCTTTGTAAGCGTTGTAAATTAGTAAGGGTAGTTGAATATTAAAAGCTTGACATCGGACCTTTAAGATGAGAAAAGAGATTAGTATTTTTTTTGGGGTTGTGTGGAGCTCGAGGGATTACTGATAGCTTGGAAATACCGAGTTTAGATGTTGGTTGGATTGACTGTTGAAAGTCATTCAAGGGCGAATTTGAGGTATGTTAAGGCAAATTATTTCTTTCTTTTGGTATGTTCCATGTAACGAAACGTAACCGTGATATTGTTCCATAAATTATTCTACTCTTAGAAGTTAATAATATTCATGTTATTGATTCCTATGTTAAAAACATGTCTAAATATGTTCCTAAGTACTTATTGAGGCATACGGAAAAGATGTTGATATTTACAGTGTTAGCCGAAGGTATAAGGATATTGTGTCACCCGGGATGTGCTATTGTTATTTATGCATTTTCATCTGCATTGCATTCATGTTTTACCCAAGACCGTATATTGGGGACGGGAAACGGGAAACGGGAAACACAGACTACCTGATCAGCTGTGATATGATAATGATAAAGCCTGTGTGGCTTAATGAAGGAAGATTCCTGATGAAGGGCCAATATATATATATATATATATATATATATATATATATATATATGTGTGTGTGTGTGTGTGTGTGTGTGTTGTGGGGAGGAAGATGCCCTTATGTGGCCAGTATATATGTATTTACCGCATTATGCATGACATTTAGACATATTATGCCCACAGAGGCCGATATGAAATGATGCTCACAGAGGCTGTTATGGTAAGGAAGATGCCCAATGGAGCCGATGTATATGTATATCGCATTATGCATGACATTTAGGCATATGTATTAGGACCCTCAGAGATATGTACTATTGGTCAGTTGTTCCTATTCAGTTGTTGTTATATCCATGTTATACTATTGTTCATGTCTGACATACTCAATACATCAGTCGTATTGACGTTTCTTTTGTCGGGGGATGCTGCGTTTCATACCCGCAGGATCAATTAAAGAGGGTGACGGTTCACGCTAGTAGGTTGCTGGTTCAGCTGATGTTGGATCACTCTATTTTTTTCAGAGTTGCAGTTGGTCATGGTACAGTATTTTTGCATCCGCATATGGGTATGGCGGGGTCTTGTCCCGTCCTTGTGATGTCATGTATTCTTTAGAGGCTTATAGACATGTGTCCTGTGGTTAGTTGTCATGTGTGGCCTTGTCGGCCTTGGTATGGGTATGTATGTATGAAAATTGGATTTCTGTTTAAGATTTTCTATAATCTTTTTCGGCTTAGTCCGTATTTAATTGTGATTAGGAGTTGGATGTACGATAAGTGGTACCCGGCGGGTGGGATCCGGGTGCCCGTCGCGGCTTTCGGTTTGGGTTGTGACACACCTCCTAGTGCGGGCATTTTAATTTCAATCAGGCACCTACCTCCTAATGCAGATAATTTATTTTCAATCAGACACTCACTTCCTAATGCGGGTATTTTATTTTAATCAGGCGCACGCCTTCTAATGCGGGTATTTTTAATTTCAATCAGGCACCCACCTTCTAATATGGGTATTTCAATTTCAATCAGGCACCCACCTCCTAATGCATGTATTTTTCATTTCAATTAGGCGTCCACCTCCTAATGCGTGTATTTTATTTTCAATCAGGCACCCACCTCCTAATGCGGGTATTTTACTATAATCAGGTGCCCACCTCCTAATGCGGGTATTTTATTTTCAATCAGGAGCCCACCTCCTAATGTGGGTATTTTTAATTTCAATCAGGCACCCACCTTCTAATGCGGCTATTTTAATTTCAATCACGCTTATGCAACGGCGCCATCTGCATAACGTCTAAGCAACGACATCATCTCATTACGCATATGCAACGGCATCATCTGCATTAGGGAAGTACTTCGAACGTCGTTCAGCCCTTCCCCCAGTATTTTGCCAAATCTGCAACCAGTGTCATCATAATTCAACACTGGGGCAATATTTCTTGAATCTGCACCAATTTTTGCAATTTCTTCTCCCTCGGAGTTCTATCTCTACCCATGCATCCCTAATCCTCGTTCAAAGCCCGATGATCAGGACAAAATTGGCTACTCAGTCAACTTCTTTGGCCGAAAACGCTTTCATCATCTCCGGCCAAAGAGGGGAATCTGTTGAAACCCAATTTTGTCCCATCTTTTCCGATTTATTTGAGATTTTAAATATTTTTTTACACCTCAAAAACAATTTTAATATAGGCATATATATTATTATTTTCAATATCATTATTTATTATTATTATTATTCACATTTTTACTATCATTTGCCTTTTTAAAATCATAATCATAATTTTACCATAATATTCTATGTTATTCTATTTTTCATAAAACGACATCGCATTTTCCATTTTAAGCATTAAGCATTTCACAAATATTATGTTTTTATTATTATCACATCGTTATTTTTATCTTTATAATTTATATTTTTTGCAAATCATCTTTTTAATATTAAATCCCTTTTTATATTTTAAACTCATAACCCATTTATTTTCCAACCAAAAAAATAAAATAATTTCTACCCAAAACAAAGAGAACACCTAAAATCCTTTCCTCCATTCTCAACCAAACAACCAAGAAACCTAAAACCAAACGGACCGGCCTAATCCCCAAACCCCAACTCCCATTTATTCTCTCTCATATCCACTTCACCCCTAAAAACAACCCAACACCCAACTAAACCTAAAACCAAACGGACCGGCCTAATCCCCAAACTCGACGACCCGAGCCCAATACCCCTTTATCCCATTTCCCATTAACAAACCGTTCCAAACACACCCATCGACCAATAACCCTAGACCCCTCTCCAAAACCAGCGGCCTTCCACCCGTCGCCTCCCTTTACCCACCGGACAAACACCATCACCACATCACTGCCACCATGTCCCCTCCACCATCGAGCCATCGCATCATCCCAGGCCCTTTTCCCCCTTTTCTGCAAACCCCAGGGCTTTGAATAGTTCGTCCGAGTTAAATCGTCACATTTTTCAGCCTTTTGCTTTGAATTTGAATTTCAAATCTTAGCCATTACGGTCTCAGTAGTGGGCTATAAATACAGCCCTATGGGTTGTGTTTGAGGGGGTTTTTCGGTCGGACTTTTGGTCGATTTTTAGGTTCGAAATTTAGGTTCAAGTTTTGGAAATCCGAAATCTTCTAAAAGGTTGTATTGTATTTTGTTTGTGTTGTTCTTCACTATTGAGAAGATTCCGGATTTCAAAATCCGAAATATTCTTAAGAGTATTTGTTCTCTCTTTTATGTTGTTCTTCATCTAAAAGAGTTCGAAAATATTGTTGGATTTTTGGTGAGAAGAATCTAGAATTTTTCGTTCTATTCGAGTCTGTTTTTATTCGGGTCGGGTTCCGATCGGGTCAGGCCAACCCAATTTGAATAAATTTCAGATTTTTGGTGTTTGATATTTTATTGTTGGTTATCTGAAATTGGAAAAACTGATTCGGGTCGGGTCGGGCCAACCTGGTTTGAATAAATTTGTAACGACCCAAATCGGAGGGCCGCGACTGGCACCCGGATCTCGCTCGCTGGGTACCGCCAATCGTACATTCAACACCTAATCACAATTATTTATCGACTAAGCCGAAAAAGATTATAGAAAATCTTAACCAGAAATCCAATTTTCATATATACATACCCATACCAAGGCCAACAAGGCCACACGTGACAACTAACCACAGGACACCTTTCTACAAGCCTCTAAAGAATACATGACATCACATGACCTCGCCATACCCATATACGTATGCAAAAATATTTTACCAAGACCAGACTACAACTCTGAAACAAATAGAGTTCTCTAACATCAGCTGAACCAGCAACCTACTAACGTGAACCGTCACCCTCTTTAACTGAACCTGCGGGCATGAAACGCAGTGTCCTCCGACAAAAGGGTCATCAGTACGACTGATGTACTAAGTATGTCAGGTATGAACAATAGTATAATAGGGATATAACAATAACTGAAACAGGAATAACCGACCAATAGTATATATCTCTGAGGATCCTAATACATATGCCTAAATATCATGCACAATGCGGTATACATATACATCGGCCCCATTGGGCATCTTTCTTACCATAACAGCCTCTGTGGGCATCATTTCATGTCGGCCTCTGTGGGCATAATATGTCTAAATGTCATGCATAATGCGGTAAATACATATATACTGGCCACACAAGGGCATCTTCCTCCCCACAACACACACACACATATATATATATATATATATTGGCTCTTAATCAGGAATCTTCCTTCATTAAGCCACACTGGCTTTATCATTATCATATCCCAGCTGATCAGGTGGTTTGCGTATCCCGTTTCCCGTCCCCAATATATGGTCTCGGGTAAAACATGATGCAATGAAAATGAAAATGTATGTATAACAATAGCACATCCTGGGTGACACAATATCCTTGTACCTTCAGTTAACGTTGTAAATATCAACATGTTTTCTGTATGCCTCAATAAGGACTTAGGAACATATTTAGACATGCTTTTAACATAGGAATCAATAACATGAATATTCTTAACTTCTAAGAGTAGAACAATTTATGGAACAATATCACGGTTACTTTTCGTTACATGAAACATGCTAAAAGAAAGAAATAATTTATCGTAACATACCTTGATAAGTGGAGAAACCTTAATCAAAACAAGATTTAGCTTATATCTAACTTGCACGAGGCCTGATATTCTTCACGCAATTGGATTGGTTAGTCGCTACATGGAATCTCCAACAACCACCCATTTTAATGCCGCAAAGAGAATTCTTCGCTATCTGAAAGGTACAATTGACTTTGGCTTGTTCTATTCAATTTCTAATGATTACAAGCTCTTTGGGTATTGTGTTGACGCCCAATTTTGTCCCGTCTTTTCCGATTTATTTGAGATTTTAAATATTTTTTACACCTCAAAACAATTTTAATATAGGCATATATATGTGTATATATTATTATTTTCAATATCATTATTCATTATTATTATTGTTAGTATTCACATTTTTACTATCATTTGCCTTTTAAAAATCTTAATCATAATTTTACCATAATATTCTATGTTATTCTATTTTTCATAAAACGACATCGTATTTTTCATTTTAAGCATTAAGCATTTCACAATTATTATATTTTTATTATTATCACATCATTATTTTTATCTTTATAATTTATATTTTTTGCAAATCATCTTTTTAATATTAAATCCCTTTTTATATTTTAAACTCATAACACATTTATTTCCCAACCCAAAAAAAAATAATTTATACCCAAAACAAACAGAACACCCAAAATTCTTTCTTCCATTCTCAACCAAACAACCAAGAAACCTAAAATCAAACGGACCGATCCAATCCCCAAACCCCAACTCCCATTTATTCTCTCCCATATCCACTTCACCCCTAAAAATCCAATACCCAACTAAACCTAAAACCAAACGGACCTGCCCAATCCCCAAACCCGGCGACCCGAGCCCAATACCCCTTTATCCCATTCCCCATTAACAAATCGTCCCAAATACACCCATCGACCAATAACCCTAGACCCCTCTCCAAAACCAGCGGCCTTCCACCCGTCGCCTCTCTTTACCCGTCGGACAAACACCATCACCACACTACTGCCACCATGTCCCCTCCACCATCGAGCCCTCGCATCGTCCCAGGCATTTTCCCCCTTTTTCTACAAACCCCAGGGTTTTGAATAACTCATCCGAGTCAAATCGACCTGCAAAGCATGCATGAGTCATTGGATCTCTAGGACACCCTCAAGGATTCAAAAGGTAAAAGCATAAACCCAGACCCCTTTTCATTATCATCTCAGTTTTCGAAATAAAAAGAAAACGATCACATTTTTCAGCCTTTTGCTTTGAATTCGAATTTCAAATATTAGCCATTAGTGTCTCAGTAGTGGGATAAAAATATAGCCCTTTGGATTGTGTTTAAGGGGGTTTTTCGGTCGGACGTTTTGTCGATTTTTAGGTCTGAAATTTGGAAATCTGAAATCTTCTAAAAGGTTGTATTGTATTTTATTTGTGTTGTTCTTCACTATTGAGAAGATTCCGGATTTCAAAATCCGAAATCTTCTTAAGAGTATTTGTTCTCTCTTTTATGTTGTTCTTCATCTAAAGGAGTTCAAAAATATTGTTGGATTTTTGGTGAGAAGAATATGGAATTTTTCGTTCTATTCTAGTCTGTTTTTATTCGGGTCGGGTTCCGGTCGGGTTAGGCCAGCCCGGTTTGAATAAATTTAAGATTTTTGGTGTTTGATATTTTGTTGTTGGTTATCTGAAATTTGGAAAAATTGATTCGGGTCGGGTCAGCGATCCGGGTCGGGTCATGCCAGCACGATTTGAATAAATTTCCAGATTTTTGGTGTTTGATATTTTGTTGTTGGTTATCTGAAAAATCCAAAAAAATTAATTATGGGTCGGGTCGACCAGAAATCCAGGTCATTTATCCAGGTCTGTTTTTCAGAACTGGGTCGAAATACCTAACATTTTACTTTACTGTTTCATCATTGTTTTCCGGGTCGGTCACTGTTCTGTCGAGTCGGATTTTCAGAAGCAGTCTGAATCCTGTTTCAGTTATAAAAAAATTCAAAATTCGGGTCGGACGTTTTAATTGCAAACTATTGGTTTATTTTTGGCATTTGAACATCTGTTACGCTGCTATGCTGTTATTTTACTGATTTGACCAAATACTGTACTCTGGCCAATGAAATTAAATTTAAGGTCATGTCCCTTCCGAAATTATTTCTCAATTTCGGTTCTCTTTATTGTTTTACTGATTTGAATAAATACTGCACTCTGGCCAATGAAATTAAATTTGAGGTCGCGTCCCTCCGGAAATCATTTCTCGATTTCAATTTTTTACTATTTTCGGTACTATTTTGCTGATTTGAACATGATACTACACTTTGACCGATGAAAATATCCGTCGATTTTTTAGGCCTCCACTGTTGGAAAGACGGAAATAAAACTTCTGGGTAAGGATGAAACTTAAATCATTTTTCACCCGAGAGACCAACACGTTCGGTAGGCAAGACAACTAAAATGACCAACGAGTCATATGTTCGCAGCCACGACGTGATTGGAATGATCTTTTCAAAATTTAAGTCTGAGCCCTCCGTAATCAAAACATTTATTGTTTTGGATAAGGGTCCGAAGTTATTTATTTTCAACTGCTTCTAACCGTTTGTTATTGTCAGCTTGCAAGGCATATGTATGAAAGTCAAAGAAGGCAAATAACCCTCGGAGATTATTTATTTTATTATTGTTTTTTACTTTCATTAATTCAGCTTTATTTCATTCTGTATTGCAATATTATTATACTCGTGAAGTTATTGAAATGTTTAGAATAGGTAGACTTAGAATTAATTTATAGGGTAGTCCAAAATTAAAAACCCTCCGCTAGTTTATTTATCTTAGGGCTCAGTTAGTTCAAATTTAAAAATCTTCTGCTAGTTATTTATTTTTAGGCTCGTCATGCATATTCAAATTTTTCAAAACAACTTAGAACATCTTTTATTCACTTTATTAATCATATCAATAATTTTATCCCTTTTTTTATCTGCTACTCAAAATGATTTCCAAAAATTACTACTTCTTTGGCATTATCAAAATTTACTTTTCTTCTTACTATCAATTGTTAAAAATGCTTTTTTTTAATTTTATCCAAAATCAAACTTTACATATATTTTTTTTATGCCATACAAATGCATACTTGTACAAAATGCATCCTTTTGTTAACTACTTGCAACATTATTTTTTATACTTGTAAAAAATATTTTTTTTCTAGAATGATAATTAACTTGAGTTTGACTGGATAACCGCAACTTAGCGGATCTTAAAGGATGCCTAACCCATTTCCTTTAGGATAATAAAGAACCCTTACCTAGAATCTCATTAGTTTCGCAGACCAAAATTGGAGTTATTTTGCAGCTTTTAATTAGCATTTAGGTGTCCTAATTCACCTTAAAATAATTTGGTGGCGACTCTTCAAAAAAAAGCAATTTTTAGTCAATCCAGAGGGAATCAACTCATCATGTCGCGGTAAAAAATGGGTGCGACATATTGCGATAGTGATTGGGGTGGAGACATAGATAATCGAAGGAGCACTACTGGATTCGAATATTTTATGAGAGATACTGCTTTCACATGGATGTCAAAGAAACAACCAATTGTCACATCTGTTTGTCATGCAATTTAGCTTAGAAATCTATTGAAGGAGATAGGCTTGATACAAGAAGAGCATACCAAGGTTTGTGTCGACAACAAGTCAGTCATTGTCTTAGCAAAGAATTCAGTATTCTATGATCGAAGCATGCACATCGATATCCGCTACTACTATATAAGGGAGTGTGTTGCAAGAAAGGATGTGCAAATTGAATATGTGAAGTCACAAGGTCAAGTTTAGGGGGGGTGTTGGATCATAAACTTGATCTATTATGGGAGCCCAAACCCAATCAAATTGGAGTCCAAGTCCATAATCAAGGTCCAAAACTACAAGCCTTCTACCTAGAATCTTGTAGGGTGTGGTAATTATGCATGTGAATCATTTGGTAATTTAAAATATTGTTAGAAGGATGGAGAAGAATGGAGAAGAATGAGGTGTATGGTTATTATAATTTTTTATTAGTTTATTTGTGTGGTGTAGGATTGTTCTTAAGTAGTATAAATACCCCTCCCTATTTTAGTTTAGGTATCAAGAAAAATTAAGAGCTTCTAAGTGAGTGCAGAAGCAAAGACTTGTTGGGATACAATTGTTGTAGGGATGGGAAGTAAGTAACTGTTATAATGGTAGAAAAGATAAATAAACTATTACAATAAAATTGGAAATCAAAACCTTAACAAACTGCTTGTGTGATTTGCTCAGTCAAGTGATGGCACTCTGTCTTTAAGACAAGATTGCCCCGTATATCTCCTTTTACGGTGTTGGGCAACAGTCTCCCAAGATACAACAGCAACTTAACAAATGAGCAAAGGAAACTCAAGTGTTATTCTTGAAGAGCTTTGAGTATAGTAACTTTGCTAGAGAGGAATAATATGAACTCTGAAAATTCTGGAGTATTTTCTAAGTGTTGAGTGTTTTCAATTGAGCCAAATGCCTCAATTTATAGTATAAGTAGAAGACCCCTCAACTAGCCAACTAATGACCTTTAATAGCCATGTAATTGCACTTGATTGAGGGGTTATATTCAGCCAAATAATGGTTGAATTCATGTGCCAAGTAATGGAGAATCAATGCTCCAAAACCAGCCCAAACGTTAGATTTTTCAAACTTCCCGCCGCATCTTTTTGCCTCTGAAGCGCCGCGGCCCTGTGAATTAGCGCTGCGGCACCGCAGCTCCAGTAATTGGCCAACCAATTTGCACCGCGGCTCCGACAGTGTGGCATCGCGGCCCTTCACGGCTCTGCGGTGATTTCCAACTCATTTCATTTTACACTTTGTACATTTCTTCCTTCATTTACCAATGTGGAATACTTTGTCATTTGGCCAATAACCGTTCATAATTCTATGTCTGAAATGTATACGTACCAATATCTCTTTTACTAATGAAATCTGTGATACTTGGCACTACATATGCACGTGTGTGGAAATGACGTTTCCGACGTGCGAGTCCCAATTGTTCGAGTCATAAATTAATGGGATATACTTAATTCCACATTTAATAAATTTCCAACAATCCCATCTTGAAAAAGATTTTGGCACACATACTTGGTGCCTTTTTCCAGCAATCTTTTAGCGGACCGATGTTGCATCTGAATAGGTAGCATACGCTTTGAACCTTCCATAGTTGAATATCATCGGACATACTTACTGCACGGTGAACTTGATGTCTTGAACCGTCAGTATTTAGTGTAAGCCAAGTCAATGGTACCAACACAACAACTTCCTCTACTCAGTTCTTCATAATATTTTATCCGATGTGGCCGTGGATACTTCTTGGATTCTTAAGTGTGTTCATTTGAGGCGGCCTGTCCTCGCACTTAAATAGGTGGTCTCCTACAAGGTATCCTACTATACCCCACTTTACAAGTGTTAGGAACCATTAAAAAATTCCCCAAACCTAACCTCAACCGGTGAGTATCATTAAAGGTTTTGGAAACTTAACCTTCACCCACACTACAGATAGCACTTATAGTCTATCGCGGGAACGACTTTGGATTTGGTGTTTCTTTACAGAAATCACTATCCGAAGTGCTCATGATTCCACCAAATCGATCAACTGAACCTTTACATCTTAGTTTTCCCATTGAACCTAATTCATGGGATCTCCAGTCAGTAAGGTTGGGTTATCACCGTATTGGTACTTATACCTTGGGTTTTAAGCCCATTCCCCGAGACAGGCATAACATCTGATCTTTGGGTAAGCCCTTTGTCAGCGGGTCTGCTATGTTATCCTTTGACTTTATGTAATCAATGGATATTATACTCGTGGTGATCAGCTGCCTAACGGTCTTATGCCTCTATTGAATATAACGAGACTTGCCATTTTACATAGCATTCCGTGTCCTTCCTAGAGCCGACTGACTATCGCAGTAGATCATTACAGAAGGTACGGGTTTGTTCCAGCAAGGAACATCATCTAAGAAGTCGTGAAGCCACTCACCTTCTTCTCCTGCTTTGTCTAAAGCGATAAACTTCGATTCCATCGTGGATCGAGCCATGCAAGTTTGCTTAGAGGATTTCCAAGACACAGCCCCACCACCAATTGTAAATACATACCCACTAGTGGACTTGGTGTTCTCTATGTCAGATATACAGTTTGCATCACTGTACCTCTCTAGTATAGTTGGATATCTCGAATAATGCAACCCGTAAGTTAGCGTGTATTTCAGGTATTGAAGTACCCGATTCAATGCCTTCCAGTGATCATTACTCGGATTACGGGTAAACCTAGCCAATTTGTTGATTGCATAAGCAATATCAGGTCGGGTGCAGTTTGTTATGTACATCAAACTACCAATCACCTATGCATATTGCTCCTGGCATATGGGTGCACCACGATTTTTATCAAGCTTTTGTTTTCTATCTATTGGTGACTTTATAGGCGAACTGTCAAACATCTCAAACTTTCTCAAAATATCCTCGATGTAGTGAGACTGAGATAAGACCAGTCTGTCAGACATCTTAGAGATTTTTATCCCTAACATGACAACTGTGATACCCATATCTTTCATGTCGAAGCATTGTTTCAACATGTTCTTAGTCTCTAGAATTATGCTAGGACTGCTTCCTGTGATCAACATGTCGTCTACATACAGGCATATCATAATAAACGAGTCAGAGTTACCTTTCATGTAGACACTTTGTCACACTTATTAATGGTGAAACCCTTCGATAGTAGAGTACTCTCAATTTTTTTGTGCCATTGCTTCGGGGCTTGTTTCAGCCCGTACAGAGATTTGACAAGCCAACAGACTTTCTTCTCTTGCCCTTGAACCACATACCCCTCGGGTTGGTCCATATAAATTTCTTCTTCCAAATCACCATTTAGGAAGGCTGTCTTGATATCCATTTGATGTATCTCAAGGTCACGCAATGCTGCGATCGCAATGAATACTTGTATAGACGTCATCCTAGACACCGGGGAGTACGTGTCAAAGTAGTCAAGCCCTTCCTTTTGCCGATAGCCCTTGACTACCAACCTGGCCTTGTACTTATCTATCGACCCATCTGCTTTATACTTCCATTTGAGTATCCACTTACAACCCAACAGTTTATTTCCCGGAGGAAGATCAACCAACTCCCAAGTATGGTTATACAGAATGAAGCCTATTTCACTCTCAATAGCTTCTTTCCAGAGTGGTGCCTCTGGAGTTGACAATGTTTCAGCAATTGTCCTTGTTTCATCATCAACCATATAAGCTACAAAGTCAGGACCAAAGGATTTATCCTTCCTGGGCCTTTTACTTCACCTTAGTTCTATCTATGGAGTCTCAAAGTTCTGAGAATCTGGAACACTACATTCCAGATATTCAGCCACTTCGAGATCCACTAGATCTGAACCATCTAGATCCGGGCCTTCAACGACTCTCGGTTCCTGGGAGCTTTGTTCATAACTTCGTTTGCGAGAGGTTATGTCTTTTCCTTTCTAGGAAAGCTATCTTCAAAGAATTGAGCATTCCTTGATTCCATTAATGTACCCCCGTGGATATCTAGAATATCTGACTTATGCACTAAGAAGCGATAAGCACTACTGTTATTTGCATATCCAATGAATATGCAATCTGCAGTCTTAGGCCCAATCTTGATCTGCTTTAGCTTGGGTACTTCGACCTTTGACAAACAACCCCACACCTTTAAATATTTACAGGTGGGTTTCTTTCCTTTCTCTGATTCATATGGAGTTTTGTCCTTACCCTTATGTGGGACTCTGTTAAGAATAATATTAGCGGTAAGAACATCTTCTCCCCACATGTTTTGGGAAAGACCTGAATTGATGAGAAAGGCATTCATCATTTTCTTTAATGTGCGGTTCTTACGCTCTGCCACACCTTTCGATTGAGGTAAGTATGGAGTCGTTATTTGATGAACAATGCCTGATTGGGCATAATATTTCTCAAATAGCGCTACGTATTCTCCCCCTCTATCACTACGAATGGATTTAATCTGCATGCTTAGTTGGTTCTCAACTTCTGCTTTGTAACGTCGAAATGCTTCAAAGGCTTCATCCTTACTTTTCAACAAGTAAAGGTAACAATACCTTGTGCTATCATCAATGAATGTCACAAAGTACTTATTCCCCCTCTAGTTTGTGCAAACTTCAAATCATATATATATGTCTGAATAAGTTCTAGAGGAGTGGTATTCCTTTCGACGGATTGAAAATGAAGCTTTGTGAGTTTTGCCTTTGCGCACACCTCACACTTATATTGAGGGTTTACGTCGCTAGACGGCAACAACTCCAACTTTACCAACCTTTGAATGGACATGTAGTTGACATGTCCTAATCAATGATGCCATAAATTAGAGGACTCAAGCAAGTAAGAAGAAGAGGCTTCAATATCATTGCATGTGAGTAATACAAACATGGTGTTAACTTTGAAGAGGCCTTCACAGACGAATCCTCTTCCAACAAACGCTCCATTCTTAGTGACTACAAATTTATTGGACTCAAACACTAGCTTAAAATCAGCATTAACCAATAAAGGACCTGAAATTAAATTTTTTGTAATTTCAGGAACATGCATCACTTTCTTTAGAGTGAGCTCCTTTCCAGAAGTCATCTTCAGGATTACCTTTTCTACCCCCAGCACGTCAGAGGCAGCGTTGTTGCCCATGAATAGCTTCTTGTTTGTAACTGGTGTATAAGTAGAGAAGACATCTCTAATAGAACAGATGTGTCTTGTAGCACCTGTGTCCATCCACCATTGTATGCGATTCTCAACAAGGTTTGCTTCTAGCACCACTGTTGAGAACTCATCAATCATGTCATCCAGAAACTGGTCTTTGACGACGTTAACAGGTGCCTTGCCTTTCTCTTGTTACTCAGTCTTGAGCTTGCGACAGTCCTTGTTCATGTGACCAGGTTTCCCACAGTGGTGACAGTTTTCTTTGAACTTCTCCGCTGCTTGGGTCTTACCGTCTTTCTGGAACTTGCGCTTCTTGCTTGGGTTCCCTTTGGCCTCAGCCATATTTGCCTTTGCCTCAGCGGGTTGTTTACCCCTAGGCAAAGCCTTCTTATTATCTTCCTGAATTTGGAGTTTGATAATATGTTCTTCAAAGGTCATCTCCTTTGTCTTGAGTTTTAAGTAACTCATAAACTCATTCCATGAAGGAGGTAACTTTTCAATCAGTGATGCAACCAAAAACTGCTCATTTGGTTTCATTCCTTCCAAATCCAGGTGTGATGTAGAATTATTTGGAATTCCTTGACTTGGGACATTACTGATTTACTATCCACCATTTGAAATTTCAGAAATTTTCCAACGATGAATTTCTTAGTACCTGCATCTTGTGCGTTGTACTTCTTTTGCAGCTTCTCCCACAACTCTTTGGCAGTGCTAATGGTGCAATACACCGTGTAGAAAGGGTCTGACAAGCAGTTCAATATGTAATTCTTACACATGAAATCACTATGACTCCATGCATCAAGAATCATCTTCATGCCATTAATGACATGGATACCTAGGCCCACTTCACTCCAGCTTGTGGAGGATCTTCTGTTAGGAAACGTGCCATTCCCATAACAGTCAGATAGAATAGCATCTTTTATTTCAATCTCTTGAAGTTTGACCCCATGAACTTTTCAGGGTGTTCATGGTGAAATCCAGCGGGTGGAGAAACGACAATATTCCCTTGAGCGGCAGTAAAGAAGTTGGATGAGCCTTGAGCAACCGGAAAGGCATTAGGAGTGCCTTGAGCAGTGGGGAAGGCAGAGGGATTGCCTTGAGCAGCAGCAGCAGCAGCAGCAGCAGCAGAATCAGAAGCAGTTTGATTTATGGCAGTCATCTTTCTAACTTACTTACAACAGATCTTATCTTAAAATTGTTGGGATACAATTGTTGTAGGGAACGGGAAGTAAGTAACTGTTACAATGGTAGAAAGGATAAACAAACTATTACAATAAAACTGGAAATTAAAACCTTAACAAACTGCTTGTGTGATTTGCTGAGTCGAGTGATGGCACTCTATCTTTAAGACAAGATTGTCCCATATATCTCCGTTTACGGTGCTGGGCAATAGTCTCCCAAGATACAACAACAACTTAACAAATGAGCAAATGAAACTCTAGTGTTATTCTTGAAGAACTTTGAGTATAGTAACTTTGCTAGAGAGGAAGAATATGAACTCTGAAAATTTTGGAGTCTTTTCTAAGTGTTGAGTGTTTTCCAATTGAGCCAAAGGCCTCAATTTATAGTGTAAGTAGAAGACCCCTCAACTAATCAACTACTGGCCTTCAATAGCCATGTAAAATTGCACTTGATTGAGGGGTTACATTCAGCTAAATAATGGCTGAACTCATGTGCCAAGTAATGGAGAGTCAATGCTCCAAAACCAGCCCAAAGGTCAGATTTTTCCAACTTCCCATCGCAGCTTTCTGCCTCCAAAGCGCCACGACCCTGTGAATTAGCCCCGCGACTCCAATAACTAGCCAACCAATTTGCGCCACGGCGCTCCGGCGTCGCGGCTCCGACGGTGTGGCGCCGCGCCCCGCGGCGATTTTCGACTCGTTTCATTTTACAGTTTGTACACTTCTTCCTTCATTTACCAACGTGGAATACTTTGTCATTTGGCCAATAACCGTCCATAATTCTATGTCTCAAACGTATACATACCAATATCTCTTTCATTAATGAAATTTGCGATACTTGGCACTACGTGTGCACGTGTGTGAAAACAACGTTTCCGACGTGCGGGCCCCAAATGTTCGAGTCATAAATTAATGGGATATACTTAATTCTACATTTGATAAATTTCCAACAAGACTTATAATAAGTGAGTTGTAGTATCTTGTTGTTGAGTGAAAATGCTCTTGTAATATTTGTTTGAGTTTGAATAAAAGTTATTTTTGAGAGTATTTCATTTCCAACACCTACTGACTGTACCCCAATATTTTTGGTATAGGAAAGGGTGAATGACATCTGGACTAGGTGCCTTGTGGGGTTTAAAGTAATGAACAACATCAATAATTTCTTGGTCCTGTAAAGGTCTATCTAGACTGGATAGATCAACATTGTGGAAGCTGGTATGAGAATATATATCATTCAGTTGGGAAGATAAATGATCAGTATTGAAAATTTGTTGGAAGTACTGCAAGGCGTGATCAACAATTTGAGAATCTTCAGTAATCCAATTATCCTAATCATCTTTGAAGAAATTAATCTTATATCTTTTCCTCCTATTAATAACAGATAGATGAAAAAATCTAGTATTGGCATCTCCATCTATCAACCAATTAATCCTGGATCTAGCTTTCCAATGTTCTTTCTCAATTTTTAGGGTGTTGTTATATTCACCAGTAAGCTCATTTTCTAAGGATTGAAGGAAAGTACTAGTGGGGTAATGAGGAGAGCTTTGAATACCATTAAGTTTGGCCAACAGTTCTTTCTCTTTCTTAAAAATGTTACCAAAAGTTCTATGACTCCATTCAATAGCCTTCTCTTGAAATTTAGACATAGCAACATCATACTCATTATTTTCCCAGCGCTGGTTCACTAAAGTCTCAAACTCAGGATGAGAACACCAGAAATTTTCTAGCTTGAGGATCTTTTGAGCATGGTTAGGGTGCGAGTTGGAAAGTTTTATAAGTAGAGGATTATGGTCAGAGTAGGATTTAGGTAAATGAGTAATAGAGGCATTAGGAAACATTTTCATCCATTTATCAGTGGAAAAACATCTATCTAGTCTTTCTAAAATCAAACCCTTATTGATTTTTCTATGGTTAGACCAGGTATATCTAGGCCCCTTAAAACCTAGTTCTATGAGGTTACATTTGGTGATAGAAGACCAGAATCTAGAGTTTTTAGTACCATGTAAATGTCTACACCCTCCCCCATTTATCAGATTGATTTAAAATTTCATTAAAATCTCATGCAATTAGCCATAAACCCTGAGTAGTATCATGCATGTTTTCGGAACCGCTCCAAAGATTATTTCTTTGCTGAATAGAAGTACTAGCATAACTAGGGGAAAACACCATAAAATAGAACTGTGGAATGTTGAAAATTTACTAATGTGGAATTAAGTATATCCCATTATTTATGACTCAAACAATTGGGGCCCCGCACGTCGAAAACGTCGTTTCCACACACATGCACACGTAGTGCCAAGTATAGCAAATTTCATTAGTGAAAGAGATATTGGTACGTATGTAATACGTTTGAGACATAGAATGATGGACGGTTATTGGACAAATGACAAAGTATTCCACGTTGGTAAACGAAGGAAGAATTGTACGAAGTGTAAGATGAAACGAGTCGGAAGTCGCCGCGGAGCCGCAAAGGGCCGCGACGCAGCCCCGTAGGAGCCGAGGCGCCGGAGCCCCACGATGCTAATTAGGTGTCCAGTCACTGGAGTCGCGGCGCTTTGGAGGCAGAATGCTGCGACGGGAAGTTGGAAAGTTCTGACCTTTGGGCTGGTTTTGGAGCATTGAATCTCCATTACTTGACACATGAATTCAGCCATTATTTGGCTGAATGTAACCCCTCTCAATAAGTGTCATTACATGGCTATTGAAGGCCATTAGTTGGCTAGTTGAAGGGTCATCTCATTACACTATAAATTGAGGCCTTTGGCTCAATTGCTCACAACACTTAGAAAAATACTACAGAATTTCTGAATTCGTCTTCTTCCTCTCTAGCAAGTTTACTATACTCAAAGTTCTTCAAGAGTAACACTTGAGTTTTCTTTGCTCAATTGTTAAGTTGTTGTTGTATCTTGGGAGATTATTGCCCGACAACGTAAAAGGAGATATACGGGGCAATCTTGTCTTAAATATAGAGTTCCATCACTCGACTCAGCAAATCACACAAGGAGTTTGTTTCATTCTTGATTTCCAGTTTTGTTGTAATCTTTAGTTTATCCTTTCTAGCAATTGTAATATTTATTTACTTTCCGTTCCCTGCAATTTTTGTATCCCACAATTTTAAGACAAGATTGTTGTAAGTGCTTAGAAAGATGACTGGAAGAGAACAACTCACTTTTGATTATGTTGTTGCTGCTACCCAAGGCAACCCCTCTGCATTCCCCACTACTCAAGGCACACCCAATGCCTTTCCGACTGCTCAAGGTTCATCCAATGCCTTTTCTGCTGCTCAAGGGAACGATGTCGTTCCTTCACCTGCTGGATTCCACCATGAACTCCCAGAAAAGTTCATAGGCTCCAACTTCAAGAGATGGCAATCCTCCATAAGCTGGAGATGAAGTGGACCCTTCGCCTACTGAAACGGCTGAAGGGGACCAAGGTATCCATGTCATTAATGGCATGAAGATGGTTCTTCATGCATGGAGTCATAGTGATTTCATGTGTAAGAACTATATTTTGAACTATTTTTCAGACCCACTCTACACGGTGTATTGCACCGTAGGCACTGCCAAAGAGTTATGGGAGAAACTGCAAAAGAAGTACAACGCACAATATGCAGGTACTAAGAAATTCATCGTTGGGAAATTCCTAAAAATTTAAATGGTGGATAGTAAAACAGTGATGTCCCAAGTCCAGGAATTCCAAATGATTCTACATCACCTGGATTTGGAAGATATGAAACCAAATGAGCAATTTTTGGTTGCATCACTGATTGAAAAGTTACCTCTCTCATGGAATGAGTTTATGAGTTACTTAACACTCAAGACAAAGGAGATGACCTTTGAAGAACTTATTAACAAACTCTAGATTCACGAAGATAATAAGAAGGCCTTGCCTAGGGGAAAATAACCTGCTGAGGCAAAGGAAAATCTGGCTGAGGCCAAAGGAAACCCAAGCAAGAAGTGCAAGTTCCAGAAAGACGGCAAGACCCAAGCAACGGAGAAGTTCAAAGAAAACTGTCACCACTGTGAGAAACCTTGTCACATGATCAAAGACTGCCACAAACTCAATACTGAGCAACAAGAGAAGGCCAAGGCCAAAGGCAAGGCTCAGGCTAACGTCCTAAAAAACATGCTTCTGGACGACATGATTGATGAGTTCTCGATAGTGGTGCTTAAAGCAAATCTTGTTGAGAATCTCATGCAATGGTGGATGGACACGGGTGCTACAAGACACATATGTTCCAATAGAGATGTCTTCTCCACTTATACACAGGTTACAAATAAGAAGTTGTTCATGGGTAACAACGCTTCCTTTGACGTGCTGGGGGTAGTAAAGGTAGTTCTGAAGATGACTTCTGGAAAGGAGCTCACTCTGAAGGAGGTGATGCATGTCCTTGAGATTAGGAGAAATTTAATTTCAGGTCATTTATTGGTTAATGTTGGTTTTAGGCTAGTGTTTGAGTCCAATAAATTTGTAATCACAAAGAATAGAACGTTTGTGGGAAGGGGCTTTGTCTGTGAAGGCCTCTTTAAAGTTAACGTCATGTTTGTATTACGTGCAAGGAATAATATTGAAGCTTCTTCTTACTTGCTTGAGTCCTCTAATGTATGGCATCATAGATTAGGACATGTTAACTATAAGTCCATCCAAACGTTAGTAAAGTTGGAGTTGTTGCCGTCTATCGACGTAAACCCTCAACATAAGTGTGAGGTGTGCGTAGAGGCAAAACTCATAAAGATTCCTTTTCGATCCATCGAAAGGAATACTGCTCCTCTAGAACTTATTCACACAGATATATGTGATTTGAAGTTTGCACAAACTAGGGGAGGGAACAAGTACTTTGTGACATTCATTGATGACATCACAATGTATTATTACCTTTACTTGTTGAAAAGTAAAGATGAAGCCTTTGAAGCGTTCCGACGTTACAAAGTAGAAGTTGAAAACTAACTTAGCATGCGGATTAAATCCATTCGTAGCTATAGAGTAGGAGAATACGTAGCACCATTTGAGAAATATTGTGCCCAATCAGGCATTGTTCATCAAAAGATAACTCCATACTCACCACATTCGAACGGTGTGGCGGAACGTAAGAACCGCACATTGAAGGAAATGATGAATGCCTTGCTCATCAATTTCGGTCTTTCCCAAAACATGTGGGGAGAAGCCGTCCTTACCACTAATACGATTCTTAACAGAGTCCCACATAAGGGTAAGGACAAAACTCTATATAAATCCTGGAAGGGAAAGAAACCCACATGTAAATATTTAAAGATGTGGGGTTGTTTGACAAAGGTCGAAGTACCCAAGCCCAAGCAGGTCAAGATTGGGCCTAAGACTGTAGATTGTATTTTTATCGGATATGCAAATAACAGTAGTGTTTATCGCTTCTTAGTGCATAAGTCAGATATTCTAGATATCCATGGGGTACAATCATGGAATCAAGGAATACTCAATTCTTTGAAGATACTTTTCCTAGAAAAGAAAAGGACATAACTTCTCGCAAACGAAGTTATGAATAAAGCTCTCAGGAACCGGGAGTCATTGACTGCCCAGATCTAGATGGTTCAGATCTAGTGGACTTCAAAGTGGCTGAATATTCGGAATCTAGTGTTCCAGATTCTCAGAACTTTGAGACTCCAGAGATAGAACCAATGCAAAGTAAAAGGGCCAGGAAGGATAAATCTTTCGGTCCTGATTTTGTAGCTTATATGGTTGATGACGAACCAAGGACAATTGTTGAAGCATTATCAACTCCAGAGGCACCGCTCTGGAAAGAAGCTATTGATAGTGAAATAGACTCCATCATGCATAACCATACTTGGGAGTTGGTTGATCTTCCTCTGAGAAATAAACTGTTGGGTTGTAAGTGGATACTCAAATGGAAATATAAAGCAGATGGGTCTATAGATAAGTACAAGGTCAGGTTGGTAGTCAAGGTCTATCAACAGAAGGAAGGCCTTGACTATTTTGACACAAACTCCCCAGTGTCTAGGATGACGTCCATAAGAGTAGTCATTGCGATCGCAGCGTTGCGTGACCTTAAGATACATCAAATAGATGTCAAGACAGCCTTCTAAAATGGTGATTTAGAAGAAAAAATCTAAATGGAACAACCCGAGGGGTATGTGGTTCCAGGGCAAGAGAAAAAATTATGTCGGCTTGTCAAATCTCTGTACGGGCTAAACAAGCTCCGAAGCAATGGCACAAAAAATTTGATAGTACTCTACTATCGAAGGGTTTCTCCATTAATGAGTGTGACAAATGTGTCTACATGCAAGGTAATTCTGACTCATTCGTCATGATATGCATGTATATAGATGACATGTTGATCACAGAGAGCGGTCTTATCTTGATTCTAGAGACTAAAAACATGTTGAAACAATGCTTCGACATGAAGAACATGGATATCACAGATGTCATCTTAGGGATAAAGATCTCTAAGACGTCTGACGTACTGGTCTTATCTTAGATTCACTATATCGATGATGTGTTGAGAAAGTTTGAGATGTTTGACAGTTCGCCTATGAAGTCACCAATGGATAGAAATCAAAAGCTTGATAAGAAATGTGGTGCACCCGTATGCCAGGAGCAATATGCACAGGTGATTGGGAGTTTGATGTACATAACAAACTACACCCGACCTGATATTGCTTATGCAGTCAACAAGTTGGATATGTTTACCCGTAATTCGAGTAATGATCATTGAAAGGCATTAAATCAGGTACTACGATACTTGAAATACACGCTAACTCACGTGTTGCATTATTCGACATATCCAGCTGTACTAGAGGGGTACAGTGATGCAAACTGGATATATGATACAGAGAACAACAAGTCCACCAGTGGGTATGTATTTACAATTGGTGGTGGGGCTGTGTCTTGGAAATCCTCTAAGAAAACTTGCATCTCCCGATCCACGATGGAATTAAAGTTTATCGCTTTAGACAAAGTAGGAGAAGAAGCTGAATGGCTTCACGACTTCTTTGAGGATGTTCCTTGTTGGGACAAATCCATACCTTCTGTAATGATCCACTGCGATAGTCAGTCGGCTCTAGAAAGGGCACGGAGTTCTATGTACAATGGCAAATCTCGTCATATTAGACGGAGGCATAAGACCGTTAGGCAGCTGATCACCACGAGTATAATATCCATTGATTACATAAAATTAAAGAATAACATAGCGGACCCACTAAATGCTTACCCAAGGATCAGATGTTCTGCCTGTCTAGGGGAATGGACTTAAAACCCAAGCTATAAGAACCAATACGGTGGTAACCCAACCTTACTGATTGGAGATCCCAAAAATTAGGTTCAATGGGAAAACTAAGTTGTAAAGGTTCAGTTGAGCGCGTCGATGGAAGCATGAGCACTTCGGATTGTGATTTCTGTAAAGAAACACCAAATCCAAAGTCATTCCCACGATAGACTTTAAGTGTTATCTGCAGTGTGGATAAATGTTAAGTTTCCAAAACCTTTAATGATCCTCACCGGTTGAGGTTAGGTTTGGAGAAACTTTTAATGGTTCCTAACACTTGTAAAGTGGGGTATAGCAGGATACCTTGTAAGAGACCACCTATTTAAGTGCAAGGACAGGCCGCCTCAAATGAACGCACTTAGGAATCCAAGAAGTGTCCACGGCCACAACGGACAAAACATTACGAAGAACAAAGTAAGGAAAGTTGTTGTGTTGGTACCGTTGACTTGGCTTACACTAAACACTGACGGTTCAAGACATTATGTTCACTACGCAGTAAGTTCGATGGTATTCAACTATGGAAGTTTCAAAGCGGAAGCTACCTATCCAGATGCAACATCGGTCCGCTGAAGGATTGCTGGAAAGGCACCATGTGAGTGCGCCAGAATCTCTTTCAAGAGGGATTGTTGGAAATTTACTAATGTGGAATTAAGTATATCCCATTATTTATGACTCAAAATTTGGGGGCACGCACGTCGGAAACGTCGTTTTCACACACGTGCACACGTAGTGCCAAGTATCACAAATTTTATTAATGAAAGAGATATTGGTACGTATGTAATACGTTTGACACATAGTATGATGGACGGTTATTGGCCAAATGACAAAGTATTCCACATTGGTAAACGAAGGAAGAAGTGCACGAAGTGTAAGATAAAATGAGTCGTAAGTCGCCGCGGAGCCGCAAAAGGCCGTGGCGCAGCCCCGTCGGAGCCGAGGCGCCGAAGCGACGCGGTGCTAATTAGGTGTCCAGTCACTGGAGTCGCGGCGCTTCGGAGGCAGAATGCTGCGACGGGAAGTTGGAAAGTTCTGACCTTTGGACTGATTTTGGAGCATTGAATCTCCATTACTTGGCACATGAATTCAGCCATTATTTGGCTGAATGTAACCCCTCTTAATAAGTGTCATTACATAGATATTGAAGACCATTAGTTGGCTAGTTGATGGGTCATCTCATTACACTATAAATTGAGGCCTTTGACTCAATTGTTCACAACACTTTGAAAAATACTACAGAATTTATGAATTCATCTTCTTCCTCTCTAGCAAGTTTACTATACTCAAAGTTCTTCAAGAGTAACACTTGAGTTTTCTTTGCTCAATTGTTAAGTTGTTGTTGTATCTTGGGAGACTATTGCCCGACAACGTAAAATGAGATATACGGGGCAATCTTGTCTTAAAGACAGAGTACCATCACTCGACTCAGCAAATCACACAAGGAGTTTGTTTAATTCTTGATTTCCAGTTTTGTTGTAATCTTTAGTTTATCCTTTCTAGCAATTGTAATATTTATTTACTTCACGTTTCCTGCAATTGTTGTATCCCACCGGAAATACCTAAATCATAGCATGGATCTCCTGATCAGACTTTCTAAAGTTGGTGACAGTAACCATATTGGTTTGCCATATCAAGACAATACCACCAGATCTTCCTTGAGAGGGAACTTTTATGTAATCATCAAAGTTAAAATCAGTTTTTAAAGCTAAATAAAAAGCTATTTTGGTTTCTAGAAGGTAAACTAGACAGGGTTTGTGAAAATTAATGAGCTCTCTAAAGTTTCTCCTAAAGAGGTCATTGTTGGCCCCTCTAGTGTTCCAAACTATGAAGCTAGTAAGGTTACTCGTTGGAGTATGGTTGTTGGTTATGACTGTCTGTGAACTGCTCTCCTGATTAGGGAGTTGGAATGTTCTCATGGTTGGAGTTAAGAATTAAGACGACTGCATATTTGGCTAGGGCTGGATTCATGGCTGATCTCAGATCTAGAGAGCATTTTTAAGGGCAACTGAGCATTTGTGTATTTATTTTTTTTGTCCTCCCTCTCTGGGAAAATCATGAGAGATGCACCCCTTAGTGTTGTGATTTCTGTGAATGAAGTCCTGGGAACTGGAAGTTCCTCTTCCTCCTCCATCTCTATTTCCTCCTGATTTGAAGGTGGAAGAGGATCTGGGACTGGTATGTGAACTGGGTTCAGAGTAGGAGGAGGGTTTGGAACTAGAATTGGGATATGATTTTGAAAAGGTGGGGGTGGGG
Source organism: Anisodus acutangulus (assembly GCA_029783415.1). Classification (NCBI taxonomy): domain Eukaryota; kingdom Viridiplantae; phylum Streptophyta; class Magnoliopsida; order Solanales; family Solanaceae; genus Anisodus; species Anisodus acutangulus. The sequence continues at coordinate 18,209,658 of CM056494.1, read as the reverse complement.
AAAGCTGTGGCAACTGAACATGATGGGGTTGCCATGGAAAGAAGAGTGGATTCTGGATAATCAGCTGTTGTGGGGTGAAGAATGGAACTTGCATCATGTTGTTCATGTTGGGGTATAGATTGAAGTGCTGAGAAAAGGTCCCAGAGTGCTTGCATGGTGTGATAGAAGGCTGGAGCTACAACTGGTGCAAGGAGGTCTAGGACATTTGCCATCCACATGTGGTTGGCAAAATTGTCCATAGCAAGTCTCATCCCTTCTGGATGAGTTGAGCCAGGAAGTTTTGGTTTTGCAGTATGATAATGGTTTCTCTCCCATTGATAACCATAGATCACTGCTTGGCCTTGTAGTCCCATCTCTATCCAAGATTGGGACTGGTGTTGGTTGTGGACTGGTTGTATGGCAAAGACCTGAGGGTGTTGGGAAATTTGAGGTGGTATTTGATATAGTGATTCCATTGCTTGGTTTAACAACCTCGCTGGTGGGGGAAGAGGGTGGAGATGGATCCATCTGTTTAGAGGAATTAAGACGGGTCTGGACATTATGAACAGAAGAAAGAGTGTTATTTATAGAGAAGTGAGTTGAGTGTGGGAGTGAAGGTGATGGTTGCAAATCTTTATATAGAGATTGGCAATGCATGGTATTGGGAGAGGGTTGCGTAATATAGTGGACAAAATATTGTCTGAAATATTTTTGCATGGTCAGGTGGCCAGAAGGGTTTGCCAAGTGGACAGTGGAATGCTCATCAACGGTTGGATCAATGTCCATGTTCGCCCTAGTTGAGCTGGCATCTAGGTGTAAGTGGGGACTAGGGTGGTGACTTGGCATAGTAGGGGGTATTTTTTATGTGTGTGACACGTTGCGCACATGTGACACTCTTTTGGTAGGACCCAACTTTGGTTGTAATGAAGGAGAAGAGGTTTAGGTCCGACAAAGATTTTCTTCATACGAGAGAATGTCATAGGAATTAAATGTGGGAATGTTGGTTTTGTTGGAAAAATAAACACTTTCACAAATAATTTTTATTTAAACTCAAACAAATATTTTAAGAGAACTCTCACTCAACAACAAGATACTACAACTCACTTCTTATAAGATTTTGCTACTTCACTCACTTAGAAACTCTTAATTTTTCTTGATACCTAAACTAAAATGGGGAGGGGTATTTATATAATTTAAGAACAATCCTACACTACACAAATAAACTAATCAAAAATTACAATAATCATACACCTCATTCTTCTTCATTCTTCTCAATCCTTCTAACAATATTTTAGATTACCAAATGATTCACATGAATAATTACTACCCTAGAAGATTCTAGGTAGAAGGCTTGTAGTTTTGGACCTTGATTATGGACTTGGACTCCAATTTGATTGGGTTTGGGTTTGGGCTCCCATAATGGATCAAGTTTATGATCCAACACACCCCCCCCCTTAAACTTGATCTTGTGACCCCTAGTAAGTTCCTTAATCTTATGAAGTCTTCGCTTGTCAGTGGGTTGGTAAAATATCGGCAACTTGATCTTGTGACTTCACATATTCAACTTGCACATCTTTTCTTGCAACACACTCCCTTATATAGTGGTAACGAATATCGATGTGCTTGCTTCGATCAATGAATACTGGATTTTTTGTTAAGGCAATGGCCTACTTGTTGTCGACACAAACCTTGGTAGGCTCTTCTTGTATCAAGCCTATCTCCTTCAATAGATTTCTAAGACAAATTGCATGATAAACGCATGAGGTAGCAACAACATATTCCGCTTCACAAGTGGACAATGTGACAATTGATTGTTTCTTTGACATCCATATGAAAACAGTATCTCCCATGAAAAAATTGAATCCAGTAGTGCTCCTTCGATTATCTATGTCTCCACCCCAATCACTATCGCTATATCCAATAAGCTTGTAATCATTAGAAACTGAATAGAACAAGCCAAAGTCAATTGTACCTTTCAGTTAGCAAAGAATTCTCTTTGCGGCTTTAAAATGGGTGGTTGTTGGAGATTACATGTAGCGACTAACCAATCCAATAGCGTGAAGAATATCGGGCCTCGTGCAAGTTAGATATCGAAGACTTCCCACCAAACTTTTGAAGAATGTTGGATCTACACTTTCGTCTTCTTCATGTTTGGACATCTTGATTCCGTATTCCGTCGGTGTGCTTATCGGCTTACAGTTCTCCATCTTGAACTTCTTTAGGATCTCCTTTGCATAGCTTTCTTGTGAAATGAAAATTCCATCATTTTGTTGCTTAACTTTAATGCCAAGATAGTACGCCATGAGCCCCATGTATGTCATCTCAAATTCTTTCGTCATTACTTCATTGAATTCATTTAACATACTTGGGTTGCTTCCGATGAAGATCAAATCGCCCACGTAGAGGCACACGATCAAAATATCTCCATCTTTGATCTTAATATATAGAGCATGCTCGTAGGGACATTTGTTGAAGCCATTTTATTGGAAGTACTTATCGATTCAGCTACTCTATACCCTTGGTGCTTGTTTTAGCCCGTAAAGATCCTTCTTCAACTTCAACACCTTGTCTTCGTGGTCTTTGACTTCGTAGCCTGATGGTTGCTGAATTTAGACTTTCTCTTCAAGAACTCCATTTAGGAAGGCAGGCTTTACATCCATCTACTGTATGTCCTACTTGTTTTGAGCTGCCAAAGAAGTGATTAGTCTGATAGTCTCGAATCGAGCAATAGGAGCAAATATCTCATCATAGTCAATTCCAACCTTTTGACTATAGCATTTAGCAACTAGCCTCACCTTGTGCCTTTCAATCTCTCCCTTAGCATTTTGCTTTATTTTGTACACCCATTTGACACATATCGCCTTGTGTCCCTTGGGAAGTGAGGTAAGTTCCCATGTGTCATTCTTCTCGATGGTCTTGATTTCTTCATCCATCGCATCTCTCCACTTCTTTTCTTGTACTGCTTCTTGAAAGCTCATTAGTTCACAATCGACAAATAGACAAAATATTATAAGATTATCTTATCGTTCAGATACCTCATAAAGATCTCTAAGGCTTCTTGTACGTTGCACAACTCTTTCACTTTAACTCCCACTTGACAATGACGAATGTGATGAGTCTCCTTGAGTGGTTGATGTTGGTGAAGTGGGTGGAGTTGCAAGCTCTTGTTGAGGTTCACCTAGTTGCTCCCTTATTATCTGCTCATCTTCTTCAAACCGAGGAAAGAAATGGAAGTTATCTGCATGAGGGTTAAAATCACATTCTCCTTCTTCATTGAATACCACATCTCAACTAATCACAATCTTCTTATTGTCTGGATTGTAAAACTTGTAGCCCTTCGAATTAGCATCATAGCTGATGAAGATAAAGCTCTCGCTTTTATTATCAAGCTTTGTTCTTCTCTTGTCTGTTACATGAACATGGGCTATACTTCCAAATATTATTAGGTGGGAAATGCCATGCTTTCTTCCACACCATGCCTCTTGCGATATCGTTCCCCGTACACTTCTTGTTGGTATCGATTTGACAAGTAGACTGCACACGCTACTGCTTCGGTCCAAAACTCCTTGGGAAGTTTCTTTCTTTTGAGCATGCTTTGTTCCATGTCGAGAATTATTCTGTTCTTTCTTTCTGCCATGCCGTTTTGCTGGGGAGATCTAGAAACTGTCATTGGTCGATGAATTCCATTTGCTTCACAGAACTCTTGAAACTCCCTAGAAGTAAATTCTCCACCTCGGTTGGATCTCATGGATTTGATCTTTCTACCGCTATCTCTCTCCACTGTAGCTTTGAACTTCTTGAAAACTTTAAAAACTTCTGACTTCTATTTCAAGAAATATACCCAGGTTTTTCTTGAAAATCATCAATGAAGAGAAGAAAATAGTTACCGTTACCGAGAGAGCTAGGCTTGATCGGACCACACATGGCAGTATGGATGAGCTCGAGTGACTTCTTAGCTCTTGACTCTGACTCCTTTGGAAAGCTTTTCCTGAATTGTTTTCCGACTAGACACCCTTCACAAAGTTGGTCAGGATGGTTGATTCGAGGTAGTCCTTTCACAATCTCTTTCTTAGATAGCAGCTTTAGACCTCCAAAATTGAGATGCTCAAATCGAAGATGCCAAAACCATGATGCATCTTTGTGGAAAGCTTTCAGGCACTTCGCAACATCATTTTTGTAACATCCCGTACTTTCGGGTTACAGTTTGAATCGCAAAGCGTATGTAAAATAGCTAGGCGTGTGTAAATAGACCCGAACATTGGGAAAATTTTGGATCATATTTATGTATGCTAATAAAGAGTTTAGCATATAAAAGGATTAAACCCCGAAATAATTTTGGACGTAAGAAGTGTGACGACGGGGATCGGAAATAAATTTGATGTGTGCATAAAGAGGTTATGGACTAGTGGCATATTAGAAAATTATGACATTGAGTACATGGATGTCTTATAAGTTATCAAGATTTAAGTAAATTGGGATCACAAATTTAATTGTGTGTGAAATTGATTAAATGTGGGATTGATTAATTATTATGGGGGGACAAGCTTAGTGGAGTTATGCACGTGTAGTCTTCAAATTAATCCTAATTGACTAGCTTAAATGACGAAATAGATGGCAGGTTGAGAGTTATGCAAATCGTGGTTCATTGTTTTTTTTTTCGAAAGTGAGACCAAATCATGAGCATTCCTTAAATGCTAGCTTAAGACATCTCATTTTAAGAATATAACAATTGCAATTGATGTTGGTCACAGCGACGTGACACTCCTCACTAAGGCAGCCCCTATTTCATTCACTTTGAGAAACCAATTTTGCTCATTTCCTTTCTGCAATCCAGTGTTGTGCTCGGCTAAATCTTGTTTTGATTAAGGTTTCTCCACTTATCAAGGTATGTTAAGATAAATTATTTCTTTCTTTTAGCATATTTCATGTAACGAAACGTAACTGTGATATTGTTCCATAAATTGTTCTACTCTTAGAAGTTAAGAATATTCGTGTTATTGATTCCTATGTTAAAAACATGTCTAAATATGTTTCTAAGTCCTTATTGAGGCATACGGAAATGATGTTGATATTTACAGTGGTAGCCGAAGGTACAAGTATATTGTGTCACCCAGGATGTGCTATTGTTGTTCATGCATTTTCATTTGTATTGCATTCATGTTTTATCCAAGACCTTATATTGGGGCGGGAAACAGAAAACGCAAACCACCTGATTCGCTGAGATAAGATAATGATAAATCCTGTGTGGCTTAATGAAGGAAGATGTCTTATTAAGGGCCAAAATATATATATGTATGATTGGGAGGAAGATGCCCTTGTGTGGCCAGTATATATGTATTTACCACAGTATGCATGACATTTAGGCATATTATGCCCACAGAGGCCGGTATGAGATGATTATGCCCACAGAGGCTGTTATGGTAAGGAAGATGCCTGAAGAGGCTGATGTATATGTATACTGCATTGTGCATTACATTTAGGCATATGTATTAGGGCCTCAGAGGCATTTACTGCTGGTCAGTTATTTCTGTTTCAGTTATTGTTATATCCCTGTTATACTATTGTTCATGCCTGACATACTCAGTACATCAGTCGTACTGACGTCATTTTTATCGGGGGACACTGCGTTTCATGCCCGCAGGTTCAGTTAAAGAGGGCGACGGTTCACTCTAGTAGGTTGTTGGTTCAGCTAATATCGAAGCACTCTATTTGTTTCAGAGTTGCAGCCTGGTCGTGGTACAGTATTTTTGCATACGCATATAGGTATGGAGGGGTCATGTTTCATCCTTGTGTTGTCATGTATTCCTTAGAGGCTTGTAGACAGGTATCATGTGGTTAGTTGTCATATGTGGCCTTGTCGGCCTTGGTATGGGTATGTATATATGAAAATTGGATTTCTGGATAAGATTTTCTATAATGTTTCTCGGCTAAATCCGTATTTAATTACGATTAGGGTTGGATGTACGAATGGCGGCACCCGACGGGTGGGATCCGGGTGCTCATCGCGGCCCTCCGATTTGGGTCATGACAAACTTAGTATCAGAGCATGTCTGTCCTAGGGAGTCTACAAGCCGTGTCTAGTAGAGTCTTGTTTATAGGTATGTTGTGCACCATACTTATAAACATGAGGCTATCTGACATTTAGGGATGACTTCTACTCTTTCATATCATAGATCGTGCAGTAGAGCTGAGTTTTAAGAATTTGAGTTAACTCATGCCTGTTACGAATTCAGTAATGCCGGTTACCAAAAAGACTTCGGTTAGTTTATACTCGTAGCCAGTAAATGAGTGATTTCTACCAAGATGATGGATACGCCAGAAGAGGCAGTATTATTATTAAAATTTGAGATTATGAGAAGTTGTCTCACTCATATACGGAATATCGAAAAAATAATGCAAGCCTGGAAAGCGAAATGTTTAGTAAAGTAAAAGAAGTACTAAGCATCGGAACGCAGGAGATTGTAAGGATTTTTCTTTGTAGACTTTATCATATTGATGATTATAGCAATACCTCCTTCCAGAAGGATTATGATTAGCAGGCAGATTGAAGTTGGATTGAGTGTAAATACGAGTGTTACGCTGACCATTTAGGACGAGAAGTATGGCACAATCAAAGAATGGTGGTACGGAATATGAAAAGAGTTAATGGAATGATATGATTAAGTATCAAGGTAGAAGTGTTTTTCCGCTTAGTGACGAGTAGAATGAAGAATTACAACAAGAAGGATTAAAGGTGAATAAGATTGTGGTTATGCAGGTCTCACAAAGGTATGATTATTCTAGAACGGTGTAAGGATCAATGGTGGATGAGGGACATAAGGAACTCTTCGGTCAAAGATGGCGATTCTCGGGTGTTTAGGAAGGGAGTATGAAACGTCTGAGGTAGTGATGTAGTGATGCATGAAGGTAGTTGTATTTACTGGTTACGCGACAAGGATCAGATATGTCACCCCAACATTCGAGGATGAATGTTTCTAAAGGGGAAAGATGTAACATCCCGTACTTTTGAGTTACGGTTTGAATCGCTAAGCGTATGTAAAATCGCTAGGCGTGTGTAAATAGACTCGAGCATTGGAAAAATTTTGGATCATATTTACGTATGATAATGAAAAGTTTAGCATATAAAATGATTATACCCCGAAATAATTTTGGACGTAGGAAGTATGACGACGGGGATCGGAAATAAATTTGGTGTGTGCATAAAGAGGTTATGGACTAGTGGCATATTAGGAAATTATGACATTGAGTACATGGAGGTCTTATAAGTTATCAAGATTTAAGTAAATTGGGATCACAAAATTAATTGTGTGTGAAATTGATTAATTGTGGGATTGATTAATTATTATGGGGGGACAAGCTTAGTGGAGTTATGCACGTGTAGTCTTCAAATTAATCCTAATTGATTAGCTTAAATGACGAAATAGATGGCAGGTTGAGAGTTATGCAAATCGTGGTTCATTGTTTTTTTCCCGAAAGTGAGACCAAATTATGAGCATTCCTTAAATGCTAGCTTAAGACATCTCATTTTAAGAATATAGCAATTGCAATTGATGTTGGTCACAGCGACGTGACACTCCTCACTAAGGCAGCCCCTATTTCATTCACTTTGAGAAACCAATTTTGCTCATTTCCTTTCTGCAATCCAGTGTTGTGCTCGGCTAAATCTTGTTTTGATTAAGGTTTCTCCACTTATCAAGGTATGTTAAGATAAATTATTTCTTTCTTTTAGCATGTTTCATGTAACAAAACGTAACTATGATATTGTTCCATAAATTGTTCTACTCTTAGAAGTTAAGAATATTCGTGTTATTGATTCCTATGTTAAAAGCATGTCTAAATATGTTTCTAAGTCCTTATTGAAGCATACGAAAATGATGTTGATATTTACAGTGTTAGCTGAAGGTACAAGGATATTGTGTCACCCAGGATGTGCTATTGTTGTTCATGCATTTTCATTTGCATTGCATTCATGTTTTATCCAAGACCGTATATTGAGGACGGAAAACGGGAAACGCAGACCACCTGATTAGCTAGGATAAGATAATGATAAAGCCTATGTGGCTTAATGAAGGAAGATGCCTGATTAAGGGCCAAAATATATATATGTATGGTTGGGAGGAAGATGCCCTTGTGTATCCAGTATATATGTATTTACCGCATTATGCATGACATTTAGCCATATTATGCCCACAGAGGCCGATATGAGATGATTATGCCCACAGAGGCTGTTATGATAAGGAAGATGCCCGAAGAGGCTGATGTATATGTATACTGCATTGTGCATAATATTTAGGCATATGTATTAGGGCCCTCAGAGGCATTTACTGCTGGTCAGTTATTTTTGTTTCAGTTGTTTTTATATCCCTGTTATACTATTGTTCATGCCTGACATACTCAGTACATCAGTCGTACTGACGTCACTTTTTTTCGGGGGACGCTGTGTTTCATGCCCGCAGGTTCAGTTAAAGAGGGTGACGGTTCACGCTAGTAGGTTGTTGGTTCAGCTAATATCGGAGCACTCTATTTGTTTCAGAGTTGCAGTCTGGTCGTGGTACAATATTTTTGCATACGCATATGAGTATGGCGGGGTCCTGTTCCGTCCTTGTGATGTCATGTATTCCTTAGAGGCTTGTAGATAGGTGTCCTGTGGTTAGTTGTCATTTGTGGCCTTGTCGGCCTTGGTATGGGTATGTATATATGAAAATTGGATTTCTGGATAAGATTTTCTATAATGTTTTTCGGCTTAGTTCATATTTAATTATGATTAGGGTTGGATGTACGAATGGCGGTACCCGGCGAGTGGGATCCGGGTGCCCGTCGCGGCCCTCCGGTTTGGGTCGTGACAATTTTGTATGTTGATCAGGAACATTCTATTCTTTGACATTGGCACTTTAGCAATGTAGTTATTCTTATCATCTTTTATATAAAGATTATAATCCCTCATATGAATATCATAACCTTTCTCTAACAGTTGTCCTAAACTCAAGATGTTACTTTTCATATTGGGCACATAGTAGTCATTGGAAATAAACTGATGTCTCTCATCTTTCAAACGGATAAGGATGTTACCTCTCACTTTCACTGCTGTTGTGGAATCATCTCGAAACAAAATATTTCCGCTTACTAACTCGTCTAGCTCCACGAACATGTCTTTCTTTCCACATATGTGATTGCTTGCACCACCGTCAAGGTACCAGGAATTTGCTTGGCCACCATCAGTTTCCTTTCGTGCTAGAAGAAGAGTTTATTTGCTATCTATATTTTCCTCCACGTATTTGGCCTTCTCCTCAATTTTATTGTTGGGAGCTCTACATTCAGAAGCATAATGCCCAAACTTCTGACAATTATAGCATCGAACTTGAGATTTGTCATACCTTGAGTTCGGATTGATTCTTCCACGACCTTGTGTTGAGCTTTCTCCTTTCTCATAGTTGTTGTTGTACTTACAACCTCATCCATGACCGCGACTTCCACCTCGTCTATGGTCTCTACCTCTGCCTCGGCCTCGGCCACATTGGTTTCTATCATTGCCTTGGCTTTCATGCATATCCTTGAGTTGCATCTTGAGGAGTTGCTCAGTAAACCCTTGCTTCTTCTTATGCTTCTCTTCGTATGCTTGCAATGATCCTTGGAGTTGCTCGATCATCATTTCTTCCAAGTCTTTAGTTTCTTCAATCGTCACAACGATATGCTCAAATTTGGAATCCAATGAACTGAGTATCTTCTCTATTATCCTCACATCTTCTAACTTTTCACCATTTCTTTTTAATTGATTAGAAATAGCTACTACTTTTGAGAAATAATCCGAAATAGACTCAGATGCTTTCATGTGTAAGGATTCGAATTCACCTCTTAATGTTTGGAGGCGGACCTTCTTCACTTGCTCGGATCCTTTGTAAGAGGTTTGTAGCTTCTCTCACGCTTCCTTGGCAGAGCTTGCACTTGAAATCTTTTTACAGCCATCATCATCTAATGTTTGGTAGATGAGGTAGAGAGCCTTCTTGTCTCTCTTTCTTGAATCCTTCAAAGTTTTCTTTTGATCTGGTGTAAGAGCAGCAAAAGCAGCAGCATCCGCATGCTCGTTATAGCCTTTCTCTATGATATCCCACACATCTTGTGATCCAAGAAGTGCCTTCATTTTGATACTCCAATTGTCGTTGTCGTTGTTATTGTTGTTGAGTGTCGGGACTTGGAATGGTGCCATACCATTTGTCATATCTCTCAATATAATGAGAATTTGCAAAATCCGATTGGGCGGATGAATTCGGAATGCCGAAATACCTTGGGAGGGACCTGGTCAAATTTTTAATTATCGGTCAACAGTCAAAGTCAACCCTAACCTGGTCAACGATCAACGACTTTGATGGCTCAGTCAACTTGGCTTGGACGGCTCAATCAAGCGGCTTGGTCAACAGGCTTATAGGTTGGTCAACTCGGCTGACTTGGCTCAACTCGGTGAGTCAACTCGATTTTCTGGCAACACTCGGTGACGCGTGGCGGCGCGTCTGAACTCAGATCAAGGAGATTCTGGCGGCGTCGGATTCCTATTATCGAGACTTTCGATTTGATATGCAATAGTGTATACTTTCCAACTGGCGCTGATACTACTTTGTTGGAAATGAAACACTCTCACAAATAACTTTTATTCAAACTCAAACAAATATTACAAAAGCACTCTCACTCAATAACAAGCTACTACAACTCACTTCTTATAGGACTTTGTTTTTTCACTCACTTAGAAGCTCTTAATTTTTCTTGATACCTAAACTAAAATGGAGTACTACTTAAGAACAATCCTACACCACACAAATAAACTAATAAAAATTTACAATAATCATACACTTCATTCTTCTCCATCCTTCTAACAATATTTTAGATTACCAAATGATTGACATGCATAATTACCATACCCTAGAAGATTCTAGGTAGAAGACTTGTAATTTTGAATCTTTATTATGAACTTAGACTCCAATTTGATTGAATTTGAATTTGGGCTCCCATAATGGATCAAGTTTATGATTTTTTGTCCTTGTCCTCTTTAGTGGGTGTGGATGTGGATTTAGAGGAAGAGGCAATTGTGGGAAGAAGTCTGGTCATTGCAGGAGTTGTAGCAGTAGACATGGAAGTTAATTTACAACTACCAGTTTCATTAATAACAGAACTATTATCATTAATAGAGTTAAAGTTATTAGTAACTAAACTAGGATTAATGGTCTGCAAATCGGAATCTCCACCAAGGTCGATTAATAGAAAAAGCTCTGTGGGTTTTCAGAGCTCTTGTATTTTTAATTTTAAATATTGGTGGACCATTCGCTTTCCCATAAGCCTAATGATTAGCGAGTATTTCCAAGGCGCATACCACCTTTCTCACTCCTTTTGGGAAAGGTGAATTGTTTATATTTCTTCACACGCCTTTTGAAATCTTTAGGGATTTGTTCTGCTTTTTCTTCTATATCCACGCTCTGATCCATGTCAACATCTATGATATTGTTGATGTTGTTACTGTAAGTAATTTATTTCTATACGATTCTGCTAGAGAGATATAAAATTATTTATGAATGCGTTGCCCACAGCTAAAGGATTTTAATAACTCTTTACAATGTTTTTGTCTCAGCCCGTCTATCGAAAAAAAAACACATCGTCTCAATTCGACTTCAGAGAGTAATGAAATTATACGACTAAGATTTTCTTTTGAAGATTTTAATATTGTATTTCAAAGGAAATAATTAAAATTTATCGTTTTTTTGTTAAAATGAAGTTTCGTTATTCTTTGTTTCATCTCAAATTACTGAATAAACTTTAAAAAATGAAATATTCTCTTCTTTTCTTAAAACAGTTTTTTTGTTTGAATTGTTGTATGAGGGGAGTGTTGGACAAGAATTTTCACATTCAGAAGATGAAAATTATGAAAATGAGGATGTTGAGATGGATGTGTGGGCATACTATGAGAGATTGGATTAGAAATGAAAATATTTGGGACAAGGTGGGAGTGACTTCAGTGGATGACAAGATGTGAGAAGCGAGACTGAGATGATTTGAGCACCTGAAGAGGAGATGCACGGATACTCCGGTGTGGAGGTGTGAGAGGTTGTCTATGGATAGTTTCAGGAGAAGTAGAGGTAGGCCGAATAAGTGTTGGGGTGAGGTGATTAGACAGGCAATGACACAATTTCAACTTACCGAGAACATAACCTTAGATAGGAGGTTGTGGAGAACACGGAGGGTAAAAAGTTAGCACGTAATAGACTGTTATCTCGCTTATCCTTCCATACTAGTAGAGTCGTAGCATTACTCTTATAGTTTCTTATCTTTCGATTTTTTACTATCTAGTGCTTCTTATACTTCGATTATCGTATTATTTTATTGTAGTTACTGCTCAGAATGCTTTGTCACGCTTTCTGTCGTATTTTTTCATAGCTTCTTCATTCTCATTATTTTCTTTTTTCGAACTGCTTTAAATTGTTCTTCCTCGAGCCAAGAGTCTATCAGAAACAACCTCTCTACCTCCAAGGTAGAAAGATCAATCATGAGCAGATATGCAACTCCCAGTTATGCGAGAAAGGACAATTACTTATCTTTAATTCCAACGAGTAAAGTTTGTTCTATCATATCGATGTTTCAATACTTCAGACATCTTGTTGGAACCGGTATCACTTCCCATAGTATTTTGTAGCAATTTAAATTCTTTAAGATTGTTAGAAAATATATTACAGAAATAACAACAACAACATACCCAGTGAAATCCCACAACGTGGGGTCTGGTAGGGTAGAGTGTACGCAGACTTTACCTCTACCTTGGTAGGTAGAGCGGCTGTTTCCGAGAGACCTTCAGCTCAAGATAGAGCACAAGCACAAGCAAAACAAGAGTAAAGCAGGCAAGAGAAACGATCAGGAAAAATTTAAAGCAGTATCAAAATGCTGGTATCAAAAGCGAATAAGTCATGATAGGGCATTCCGAAAAAGTAAGCAGTAACTAGCGCAGGTAAATAAACTAAACAAAATACATTAAAGGACACATATCAGAAGACAAGCTACATGGGACTATAAAGCAATACTGTGCCTATTAGTATGATAGGCTAAGCATGCCTATAATAATAACACTACCACTACCAGTTTGCAAGCATAAGTAGTACTACACTCGACTACTCACTACCCTTCTACCCTAATATGTGTCCTCCACAATCCCCTATCTTAGGTCATGTCCTCAGTAAGTTGCACCTACACCATATTCTGTCTAATCACCTCTCCCCAATATACTTCTTTGGCCTACCTCTACCCCTCCTGAACCCGTCCATATCCAACCTCTCACACCTCTGCACTGGGACATTTGTGTCTCTCCTCTCCACATGCCCAAACCATCTCAACCTCTCTTCCCGCACCGGAGCATTTGCAGAAATAAGGAATAAATAAAATGATGTTGATAGTGTAATCATTATCCTTAAGAAATTTAAGTCTCCCACTTAATTATTATTGGAATGATGCCAAAATTCCTCCAGGATTTTATAAATTCAATAAAATTTGAGTATTCAATAATTAACTCAAAATTTCCCACAACAACATATTTGTGATTTGTAGTGAGCAATAAGAGAAAAAGAGATGATTCAGCTTATTCATTATTTTGGAGAAGCACGAATATTTATAATACCTTTAGGAGTCTGTTGGAATCAACAAACTCAACCTTACTAACATACACCTTTTAGAATAAGACTCACTTATTTTGAATTAATTAAAATATATTTTAAATAAAGAGTTAATATCTTAAAACTCCTCTAAACTTTTCACATTTTATTTGTTTAATAATTAATTTATGGGATGTTGCTGTTACCCGTACCCTAAACTATAACATTCTATATCTAAAACGGATAGAATATAGCATGGACACCGTGCTCAAATAGGATTAGAATTGTAATTAAACTAGTGTACAAACTTACCATAGTTGTAGAATTCTTGTACAAGTATGATTAGAATTTAGAAGTATAGTATGAATAAGATTTTCCATATTTGGAGATTGTAACTTGTATATATACCCCATTCATTAATGAAAAATAATCAAGAGATTATTTCTTTCATGGTATCAGAAGTCTAGGTATAAAATACCTTCTCCCAAACACACTTCCGCTCTTCTCAAATTTTTCTCGGTTTCCGTGAACCCTTCCTCGATTTCCGTGCACTTTTCCTTCTCTATTCCCAAATTTTCTTCCTAGTCCCTAATTCACCAATTGTTATTTCATTATGTCTACGTCAAAGAACATATTTCATCCTGACCTTACAGTTTCCAACATCAAGAACCACATCCCTATTGATCTTGAGATGGAAAACGTCCAATACGCGACGTGGCCAGAATTATTCAAAGTTCACGCGCGCTCGCATCAAGTCGTCTATCACATAATCCCCTCGGTAACTGGCGAGGAGAATGTGCCTACCCCCGAGGATGATCCTACGTCGTGGACAACCCTTGATGCTACCGTTCACCAGTGAATTTATTCCACAATCTCTACAGACCTCTTGGAGACAATTATTTAACCCTACGTTATGGCAATGGCTACTTGGAATAGGGTGCGTGATATATTTCAAGATAACCAAAATTCTCGTGCTGTCACTCTTGAGCAGGAATTTTCCCATGTCAACATGAAAGATTTTCCTAACGTCTCGGCCTATTGTAAAAGGCTGAAATAATTGGCGGACCAACTCCGCAACGTTGGTGCGCCCGTTACCAATAATCGTCTTGTTCTTCAAATGGTTGCAGGCCTTTCTGAGGCCTATAATGGCGTTGGAATACTACTTCATCAAAGTAATCCTCTGCCACCATTTTATCAACCCTGTTCCATGCTCACGTTAGAAGAGGCCGGTTTGGCTAAAAAGGAAACTATCGGAGCACATTCCATCGTAATGATGACCACATTACACGACCCTCACTCCTTCTCTGAAAATTTGGGTCAAAACCATAACTATGGTGGCAGTAAAAAGGGTCAAAATCGTAAAAATAATAGCAAAAACAATGGTGGCAATCACGGTGGTAACGGCGACGGAGGATCGAACAGTGGCAGCTACAGCAGTGGTCCTTGGAGCAGTGGGCCACAGGACAACTGGCCCCATCCATGGTCCCCCTAGAAGTGGGGCTGGGCCAGTGGTCATTGGCCGAACAACCCTTATTTTCTGCCTGCTACTTATCCGAGAAACTGGGATCAGTTCCAGCAAAATTCCAGGCCCAGTTTCTCGGTCCCAAATAGTGGAATGCGGTACAATAATGGGTTGGGACATCAGGCATGCCTGCTTGGGCCTCGGCCCCGTAGGCCTTTCATGTTGCGGGCCCAAATCCGATCTCGACACCTATAGATATTGAAGCCACAATGCATACACTTGGCTTAAGTCCCCGGACGCGAATTTGTATATGGACACTGGAGCCACTTCTCATATGACTTCCAATCAAGGTACGCTCTCGTCTTATTCAATTTTGAGCAAAAATTATGGTATAATTGTTGATAATGACAACTCAATTTTAATTCTCGGTTATGGACATAGAACTTTGTCTCCCCCACATCCACTTCTAGTTTTGAACAATACCCTTCATGCCCCTAACTTAATTAAAAATTTAGTGTCTGTCCAAAAGTTCACCACTGATAATTGGGTTTCTGTTAATTTTGATCCCTTTGGGTTTTCTGTGAAGGATTTCAAAATGGGGATACCTCTAATGAGATGCAATGGTAGGGGAGAGCTTTATCCAATCACAACTACCACCATTTCCACGAGTCAAGCCATGCCGTCTACTTTTGCTGCTCTTGCTCCTTCCTTGTGGCATGCATGTTTGGGTCATCCGGGATCGTCTATTATTTCGTGTTTGCATAAAATAATTTTATTTTTTGTAAGGGTACGCATAGTACTCCACTTTGTTCTTCTTGTCCGTTAGGGAAACATGTTCGATTACCATTTGTAGCCTATACTTCTCGTACTTTGATATCTTTTGACGTTATTCATAGTGATTTATGGACATCTCTCGTTTTCAATTCTTTGGGCCATCGTTATTATGTCTTATTGTTAGATGATTTTTCTAATTTTTTGTGGACCTTTCCGTTATTCAGAATGTCTCAAGTTTTTTTCACTTTCTTAAAATTTAGAGCATTCATCTGTACTCAATTCGAACTGAAAATAAAAAATATTCAATGTGATAATGGAAAGGAATACGATAATGGGTTGTTTTGGGAATTTTGTGATGCTAATGGCATAGTTTTTCATTTTTCTTGTCATCATACGTCCTCACAAAATAGGAAAGCCGAACTAAAAATTTGTACCATTAATAATATTGTCCGAACTTTATTAGCCCATGCTTCCGTACCCCCTTCCTTTTCGCATCATGCACTACAAATGGCTACTTACCTCCTAAACGTACTTCCTATCAAAGGGTTAGCATATGAATCTCCCTCTAAATTCTCTATAATAGGACTCATTCGTATTCACATCTTAGGGTCTTTGAGTGTTTATGTTATCCACTTTTTCCGTTAACTACATTTAATAAACTTCAAGCATGTTCTACCGCTTGTGTATTTTTGGGTTATCCATCTAATCATCGTGGTTACAAATGTTTTCATTTATCGTCTAATAAAATCATAATTAGTCGTCATCTTCTTTTTTATGAAACCCAATTTTCGTTTGCTAAAGTGAGTAGTCTCGTGCCTAGTTCATATAATTTTTTAGATGATGAGATCTCACCATATATTATTCACCATTTATCGGACTTGTCCCGTGACCAAACTACGCCAGCAGGTCCACTGCCTGCTGGCCCACACAATCTCATTACCACTGTTCCGCCGATTCTGCCCAGTGGGCCAGAAACATGGCCCAATATCGATCTTTACTGTTCCAACCCACTCCAGTATCGGCTTCCGCCTCTGCTGGCCAGTCTGTCACCGTCCCGCACATTGCCCCAAATTCACCCAACTCTACCTCGAGTCAAGGGTTTGTTACTCGTAGTCAAAGGGGTATTTTAAAACTAAAACAACATTTTAATCTCAATTCTAATGTCTCTAAATCCCCACTACCACGTAACTTTGTGTCTGTACTACATGACCCGAATTGGAAATTATCTATGACTGACGAATATAATGCTCTTATTGAAAATAAGACGTGGGAGTTAGTACCCGTCCATCTGGTGTTAATATTATTCGGTCTATGTGAATTTTTACTCATAAAGAAAATTCTGACGGTTCTTTTGAGAGGCATAAGGCTCGTCTTGTAGGTGATGGTAAATCTCAACAGGTTGGCGTGGATTATGGTAAGATGTTTAGTCCGGTGGTCAAACCGACTATCATTCACACTGTTCTTAGTTTGGCTCTCTCAAAAGCATGACTTATTCATCAGTTGGATGTAAGGAATGCTTTCTTACACGGTGATCTTAAGGAGACAGTCTATATGCGTCAGCCCTTGGGTTTTCGAGATCTCAATCATCCTCATCATGTATGTTTGCTGAAGAAGTCCTTGTATGGGCTTAAGCACGCCCCGTGGGCTTAGTATAAGAGATTTGCAGATTATGTATCTACTATTGAGTTTTCTTACAGTCGTTCTGATCATTCTCTATTTATATATCGTCATGGTACTTCTTTGGCATATATTTTATTGTACATAGATGATATTATATTGACTGCTTCATCTGATAATCTGCGCAAGTTTATCATGTCACTTTTCAGTTCTGAATTTGCAATGAAAGACTTGGGACTCTTGAGTTATTTCTTGGGCATTGCTGTCACGTGTCATTCAGGTGGTCTATTTTTATCTTAAAGGAAGTATGCTGCAGAGATTATTGAGAGAGCTGGTATGTCATCTTGTAAGTCTACTTCCACTCTAGTTGATACCAAACCAAAGTTGAGTACTACGTCAGGCACACCATACGATGATCCCACCCATTATCGCAGTCTTGCAGGGGCACTTCAGTAACTTATTTTCACGAGACATGATATTACTTATGCAGTTTAGCACGTGTGTTTATTCATGCATGACCCACGGATTGAGCACATGCATACGCTCAAATGCATTATACGGTACATCCAGGGCACACTTGATTATGGATTGCATTTATATCTTTCTTCCATCTCTACTCTTGTGTCATATACATATGCTGATTGGGGTGCTGTCCTGATACCAGACGTTCGACATCTGGTTATTATATGTTTCTTGAGGATAACTTGGTCTCATGGTCTGCGAAACGCCAGGCTATATTATTGCGATCTAGTGCAGAGGCTGAGTATCGAAGTGTGGCTAATGTGGTATCTGAATCATGTTGGCTGCATAATCTTTTATTAGAATTACACTTTCCTATTCAGATAGCTACCTTGGTCTATTGTGATAATGTTAGTGTAGTCTATCTTTTTGAAAATCTGGTCCAACATCAATCCACTAAACATATCGAGATGCATATTTACTTTGTTCGCGAAAAGGTAGCACATGGACAAGTACGCGTTTTACATGCCCTCCAGATACCAAATTGCTGACATCTTTACGAAGGGTCTTCCCTCAGTTCTATTTGAAGATTTTAGGGACAGTCTCAGCGTACGACAACCACCCGCTATGACTGCGGGGGTGTGATAGAATATAGCATGGTACCGTGCTCAAATAGGATTAGGATTGTAATTAAACTAGTGTACAAACTTACCATAGTTGTAGAATTCTTGTACAAGTATGATTAGGATTTAGAAGTATAGTATGAATAGGATTTCCATATTTGGAGATTGTAACTTATATATATACCCCATTCATTAATGAAAATAATCAAGGAATTATTTCTTTCAAAAACTTCTCTACTATGCCAAATAGTATGAAGGATGGCATCACTCACTTTATAGTGTGTGGGAGCTAAATAATAGACCAAAGATCATTTATGTGGCATTTAGACTTTATGTTAAAAATTGGATGATAAAGTAGTTAAGGCTAATTGATGTCTTTATATCATTTTTCACATAATATAATAACAATAATTATTATGTCTCAATCCTAAATAAGTTGAAATTGACTATGAATCATGATTCACTATATTTAATCTCAATTCATTATAGCATCATATCAAATAATCACATTACACGTAATGCGTAGGGTTATCTACTTTGAAGCTTTTGTCCTCAAGATTTTTTTCTTTTTATCAAGGTAGGGGTAAGATCTGCGTATACTTTACCTTTTTCAGACTTCACTTGTGGGATTACACTGAATATGTTGTTGTTATTGTACTTTTTATCAAATAAACGTTACTGTTATAGCTGACGGAATACTTTTCTCCTTATTACTTATAAAACTTATTATTACTCAGATTTATTATATCAAGTTTCTTAATATTAGCAGTGAACAAACCATTTTGATTGTTTATTATTCAAGAATTCCATATGTTATGTCACTGTCAATATATATGTAAAAACGTATAAGGAAGTGTCAAATGGTCTGATGTGGAAAATTTAACATTTTTTTTGGACAAACATTATGATATATCAATATATTGTTGAAATGCAAGTAGTATTTACAGCATTTAAAACAAAGAGCAGCCCATGAGGTCGCTAATTATTTTTAATTAATTTTATCTATGTTATGTTTCTTGTTTCCAATTGATCTTCACCAAAAGAAGAAAAAAATAAGCGCAGCCATGACTCAGGAGGAGTCTGATTCCGTTTTATAATGAAAATATGCAAAAAATCTCACCATATTAGTATAATTTAATTTGTTATAGTAAATTAATTATATTATTCGTGTATAAATATTAAACTCTTATCTAATTACGCAGCTATGTTCGTTTTCTTCAATTCCAGAACATTGCCGGCATGTTAAAAAATTCAATTATTTCTTGGATGGAAAAGAAGTGACCAAAACAATGATGGTTTGGTCATTTCAGTTTTGTTTCTTCCATTAGAGTACATTAGGTTGGTAATTACAAATTTGTACTCTACGATACGCTTTAATTTGCGTATAACATGTGAGTACGACAATTAGCAAGTTTCTAAAATTTACGTTACCTTTTTTTTTGTTTCAACAAAGATCTTATGCCTTCATCACCTCTGAAAAATTATGAAAAAATAAAATATACAACAAGGTCATTATCTTCATGAAATAAAATAAATTTACTTTACAACTTTGATTCTTTCTTTGTTTTCTCTCTAATAATCTCTTCCATACGATATACAGACCTTTTTTTCCTTATAAGTAGGCAAAATTGTAAGTTTAGTCCTAGTTACAGAGAACATAAATTATGGATTAATCTTTTCGTTGAAGAACTATCTGATCATAAGTATATAAGGGTGGGGGGGGGGGGGGTTGGAACTTGGTTTTAGATGTTGGTATATCATACAAGTAAAAATTACAACTTCCCGGGACGAAAATGTCGGGATCCAAACCGGAGGGTCATGACGGGCATCCGGACCTCACCTACCGGGTACCACTAATCATACACTTACATCTACCTATAACAATCATGGACCCCAAGGCCCTCACCAGGTACTCTGTTGACACATAGAGATGATATACTGGAATGAAGTTATGTAAAATCTTACCAAAAGGCTCAACTTTTATATATACATGTCAAGGCCGACAAGGCCATATATGACTACTATACACAAAACATCTGTTTACAAGTCTCTAAAGAGTACATCATATCAAAAGGTCGGGACAGGACCCCGCCATACCCATATATACATGCAAAAAAAATGGTACTAAGCTTATACCGACACTCGAAACAAGGGTAGTGCTCCAATGTCCGCTGAGTCAGCAACCTACTAATGCGGATCGTCGCCTTGCCTACGTGAACCTGCGGGCATGAAACGCTGCGTCCCCCTACAAAAGGGACGTCAGTACGACTGATGTACCGAGTATGTTAGGCATAAGAAATAGCATAACAGAGATACATAATAAACTGAAACAGAAACAGCCATAAAAAATAACCGATAGCAACAGCTGACAGCAACATCCGACCCGACCAATAGTAAATGCCTCTTAGGGCCTAATATGCCTAAATATCATGCACAATGTGGTGTACATATAAATATGTGTATACAACGCCATTGGCCTTATTGGGCATCTTCCTTTCCATAACAACCTCTGTGGGAATCATGTCATATCGGCCTCTGTGGGCATAATCATCATCATATCCCAACTGATCAGGTGGTAAGCGTATCTCGTTTCTCCTCCCAATATATGGTCCAGGGTAATACATGAATAAAATGCATGAATGACAATAAAACATTCTGAGTTTATCGGGTGACATAACATCGCTTCACCTTCGGCTAACACTGTGAGTATCAACATCTTTCCTGTATACCTCAATAAGGATTTGGAACATATTTAGACATGATTTTAACATAGGAATGAATAAAATGAACATCCTTAACTACTAAGAGTAGAATCATTTATAGATAATATTACGTTTACGTTTTGTCACATGGAACATGCCAAAAGAAATAAGAATTTGCCTTAACATACCTTAAATACTCATACGAGTTCGTGCGACTCGGTAAATGAAAGATCCAACCCTGATAGGAACTAAACTGCTTGGTGAATTATAGATGAAGCTAAATTAGCATGCTCCAAACACATCATTTAAAGTAAACAAAGATGTTTTGCCGTTCTTGAAATGTTCACAACGTATTGTTTCTAACCTTAGAATTAATACTAACTAAAGGTGAGTGCTCCATACGTTTTTTTTTTTTTGCTAAACAGAATGAATGTTAAGGTGTAGCATTTAACACATCTTGTTCTTACACGTATCCCTCAACAGTCACTTATATTCTTGACTCATCAATCCACTTAATGACACCCTTTTAGCCTTCCTAATGACATGTGGCAGCCAACAATCACCCTTATCCAATTAATTCCGTACTCCCCCACATTATTAATCAATCACACACATAATTAATTTCTTAATCTTAATTCACTTAAATTTTAATGGCTTATAAAACCTTCATATACTCAATGTCATAATCGTGCGATATACCACTAGTTCATAACCTCTTTTGGGACATACAACTATTATCTTCAATTCATGTCGTCACACTTCTCTAGTCCTAAATTATTTCGGGACCACATCCTTTTATATACTAAGCTTCTTTATTTGCATACGTGATCATGACAAAAAATCCTCCAACATTCGGGTCTATTTACATACGTCTAGCGATTCAAATCTTCGCCCGAAAGTACGGAGTGTTACAGAAAAAAAAATTAAGATATCTCCCATCGATTTATGACATTAACTTCCTCTGTATTTTGTGATATTATATGTACCTCTCTTATTAATTTTTTTTTTGTAACAAATTCTTTTAAACAGATGGACGAATTTACTCTTACTGATATTTAAAATATTTAATATATTAATTTTATGAATATCTTCTTCAACAAATTATGTAAGATTAAAAAACTAAATCCATGGCTGTAAAAACCACTCAATTGTTTCCGCTGAAAATTGCAGCAAATTAATTAAGAACCCAGAAAACTATGAACTTTTGATATAACAGTAATCAACACTAGTTCTAATAAAAAATACTAACTACTTGGAGGGGAGCTATGGATTAACAATAAAGTTTTCTTCGTGCATTTATAAGTTACTGATTCGAGCCGTGGAAATAGCCACCAATATTTGTATTTTAGGATGTCTACATCACACCCCTTGGAGTGCGGCCCTTCTTCAAACCCTGTTAATACGGGATAATCTATGCATCCGACTGCCCTTAGCTTTTTACTTGAAGGATCTGAGATGCATCTCATGGATGCTCCTAAGATCACACTTGAAAAGGCTCTTAACATTTTTTTTATAAATATTGTCAAACATCATTCGGCTGGAAACAAGGACCAAGGCCAAACAAAAAGTTTTGCAGTTAAGAATATAAAAAAAAGATCAAATCAATTTGAAATACATCTTTTAGACTTCAACAACGACTTAGGGTTTCATTTAATCCTACAATCTTTATATTTTTATTGTGAACTTCTTGGCTACACAAGTTTCATCGACATACACAATTCTTTTTTTTTTCCATTGTAAATAGGTGTTTTTTATTTAATCTACTTGTAATACTGTTTTTTTTTTGAAAATAAATTGATATTCATCAGAAACTTAAATTTTAATAGTGGAAAGTTTTTGAGTTTGTAATCAACCCTTATCGGCTACTAGGTTGACCAAAAGATTGAAGAGGAAGAAGACGAAGGGAAGAGAAGAAGAACGTAGGGAACAAAACTCGGTTTGCAAGAATTTGTTAAAAAGATATTCATGCAATAAAAATAAACTAATTAAAAGACTTTAATATTTATAAGGGTAAATTAGTCATAGTATAATTTTTTACATTAATAATAAATACATAGGTTAAAAGAATTATTATAAAAAATTCAAAATAAGAGAGGTACTAATAATATTGTAAATCACAAAAGAGATTAGTGTTATTAAGTGAAACCTCAGAGGAGGTATTAAAAAAACAATTCGAACCATAAATTTTACTTATTTCATAAATGTTTCAAAGACAAAAAATTGAAATGAGCAAATAACTTGGAGTGGAAGAAAAATAATTCTCAGAGAACTTCTCCATAAAATAACCAACAAATTTACACGAAGCTTCATAAATTCAATGCCAGAACTTTCAAAGCTATA
This sequence comes from Anisodus acutangulus, assembly GCA_029783415.1. Lineage (NCBI taxonomy): Eukaryota > Viridiplantae > Streptophyta > Magnoliopsida > Solanales > Solanaceae > Anisodus > Anisodus acutangulus. The sequence goes on along the minus strand of CM056494.1, from coordinate 18,186,083 downwards.
TTTACCTCCCCTCTGTTAAATCCCCATCTCCTCACATAAATTACCCGTGCGACAAAAAAAAATTCCCAAATAAATTTACTTATTTAAATATTTTAACCCGTCCGCTCGCCAGCCCGCTCTACCCACTAAAAAATTAAACTTTTACGTGTTTCGTATTTCTCTGCGTGCGTGTTTGGTGTTTCTTCTCTAAAATTAAACTAAAAAATCTAGGTGGATGTTTAGTGATTCTCTCGTCTAAAATTAAAGATTTAATGGTTAAAAATATATGTGAACTATCATTTTTTCGTGAGTTTTCTATTTAAACTATTAGGTTGCGAGTTTTCTGAACTATTACCAACTATTTATCAAAACACGCCTTAACTATCAATTGTGCACTTTTCCTACCTGACCTATCACCATCGTTCAGGTAGAAAAAATGAACAACTGATAATTAAGATGTGCTTTGATAAATATATAATTGATAATAATTCAGATAGAAAACTCACACACCTAATAATTCAGCTAGAAAACTCACGAAAAAGTGATAGTTCAAGCGTGTTTTTTATCATCATTTCAAAATTAAAACATTCAATTTTATCTAACACATATTTATCAAGAGAAAATTGTAACTGCAAAAGGGTTTAGTATTTAATTAAGATGTGACGTGTGCAAATATCGAACTTTTATGTTTAGCTAATAGGATAACTAAAAGTTGTATTAAAAATAATAAAATTAAGCAAGCGAATTTTTTTTTTTTAAAGCAGAAGAACATTCATGAATGTACTATTTATTACAAAAGAGTCCAGTAGTATTTGTTTTCTCTCAACTAATAGAGCTTCACCGCATTATTGTTACTTTAGATGTTGAGAACTTAATCACCAGTCACCACAACAAAATGAAAATTTAAAATAAAGAAGAACTGAAGTTGGATAAAAACAATTCTTTCAACAAGGAGAAAAATTGACAGTATTATATACTATTAGGAGTTTTTATTTTATTCTCCTTCATTGTATATACTTAATTAAGAAATAGCTAGATTTTCGCAAGTTATTAAGGTCAAACAAATATGAAAGACTATTAGGATTTAGGACGAGACTTATTCATTTTTATATATGTAAGAAAAATTCATCAGTTCTAATTTCTCAAATCTCAACCGGTGGTCTTGATCTGGATGATTTGACTATTCTTCTATTATGGTCCTATTTGTCTTTCATAACAATTTACAGTCAAATATACACCTTCACACGCAAAATATAGAAAGTTCAACCAAACAATTAGCTCATCACACATTATAAATAGAAGAGTTTGCTATTTCATTTTCATAACACAAACTAAACAAAATTCAAGCAAAATGAAGATTTCTTGGTTTTCATTTCTTTTAGTATTTCTTATTTTCTCATCAACTTCATGGGCAGCTTTAGCTGATAATCATGAAGAATTCATCGAATGTCTATCTCATAGTAACCAAACATCCTCCATTTACACCCCAGATAACTCTTCTTACTCATCAATTCTTCAATTCTCGATTCAAAACCTAAGGTTCAACACAACTGAAACTCCTAAACCTCTTGTGATTGTCACCCCAGTGAGTGAATCCGAGGTCCAACGAATCATTCTTTGTGCTAAGAAAACTGGGATGCACGTTAGGGTTCGTGGTGCAGGACATGACTATGAAGGCCTTTCTTATGTCTCCGAGGTTCCATTTGTTATAGTTGATCTTATCAACCTTAGAGCAATCAATGTTAATGTTAGCGACAAGAGTGCATGGGTTGAAGCTGGATCTACTATTGGTGAACTTTATTATAGAATCGCGGAGAAAAGCAAAATCTTAGGATTTCCAGCTGGTGTTTGTCCAACAGTTGGTGTTGGTGGACATTTTAGTGGAGGTGGTTATGGGGTTATGTTGAGGAAATATGGACTAGCAGCTGATAACATTGTAGATGCACGATTGATTGACGCGAATGGAAGGATTCTTGATAGGGTTTCCATGGGGGAAGATCTGTTTTGGGCAATTAGAGGAGGTGGTGGTAATAGTTTTGGACTTGTTCTTGCATGGAAGATCAAATTAGTAGATGTTCCTGAGAAAGTAACCGTTTTCACACTTGACAGGACATTGAAAGAAAATGCCACAAAGCTTGTTCATAAGTGGCAATATGTTGCTCCAAGATTCCATGAAGATTTGTTCATTAGGATCTTGATCAGTAGACAGAACTCAAGCGATCAAAGTGGTAACAACAAACAAACAATTGTAGCTTCATTTAACTCCATATTCCTCGGTGGAATCGATCAATTACTTCCTATCATGCAAGAAAATTTCTCTGAACTAGGGTTGAGAAGAGAAGATTGCATCGAAATGAGCTGGATAGAGTCTATTTTGTACTTTGCAGGATTCCAAAGAGGTGATCCTCTTGATATCTTGCTAAGTAGGGTTCAACTCTCGACGCGTTACTTCAAAGCAAAATCAGACTACGTGCATCAGCCAATCCCAGAGGGAGGTTTCGAAGGAATCTGGAGATTGTTATTTGAAGATGAAGCTAAATCAGCACAAGTAATTTTGAGTCCATATGGTGGGAAAATGGATGAGATTGAAGCATCGTCTATTCCATTTCCCCATAGAGCTGGAAATTTATACAAAATCCAACATTTGGTGTACTGGGATGAAGAAGGAGAAGAAGTAGCTGAAAGACATATAAATTGGATAAGAAGGCTTTATTCCTACATGACTCCTTTTGTTTCCAAGTTTCCAAGAGTTGCTTATATCAACTATAGGGATCTTGATATTGGAGTGAACAACATCAACGGATATACAAGCTATGTGCAAGCTAAGGTTTGGGGGATTAAGTATTTCAAGAATAATTTTGATAGATTGGTTCATGTGAAGACTAAGGTGGATCCGTCAAACTTCTTTAGGAATGAACAAAGCATTCCCTCACTTACTTGGTGGAAGAACAAAGGTGAATGAAGTTCTGGCGGAAGGAGATATCATTATACAAAAATTAGTAAGATACATGGTGTTATTTAATTACTTATGTACAAAATTATCTTCTTTGAATGTATAATAAAGGGTCATGCATGAGATCATGACACTTGATATGACTTGTGTAGTATTATTTTTTATGTAATTTGCTTGTTCTTTCAAATTATTGTATTATTGATTGATAATAAAGGTTATTTATTTATTTTTACGATTTTATTCCTTATATATGATTTTGTTTCTCAATATTAAATTATTAGCAATGTGTTGAAACATGAATGGGAGTGTCTCTATTTTTCTTATTATAACATTGGCCGAAAAGTCTTTTAAGATGTTAATTTGCTCTTGACGAGAGGGTATATTAGTATGACCAAAAGGATAAATGTTAATTTGCTGAAAATGGTCTAGCCTTAATCAATTACATACTTTTCTTTTGTTTAGGAACAGTTTCTGAATTTTAACTGTAAAAATATTTTGAGTTGTTACTTGGTCTCTAGATTTGGTTGATTCGTTAAAAATGTAAGATTTGATAACAATTCTCTATCGAAGTTTCTTGTGTATTTCTTTTTGAGATTTAAATATACATTTGACAATAATGTATTATTCCTCACCGGATTATTAAGTGAATAGACAACTTTTAAATATTTCTCCATCGGTTCATATTTATGTGATATTTTTCACTTATCGAGAGTTAATTTAACTAAACATTGAAGATAAATTGGGTTATATCATCTAAAAATTTTAAAATTAAATCTGGATATTAGAAGTCCGTACAGAAAGTACTATAAGTTGCAGTTTTTCTCATGTCAATATGATGAAAAGATATATTTTAAATTATCGATCAAAGTTTACTTAGTTTGGATATCGAGAAACGAAAAATATGACATAATTAATTGAGACATGCCCAATTGAATCCTTGCACCCCTCTGCCCTCTGCCCTCTGCCCTTACATATATATATATACAACTTTATGTGGAGTAGATTCCGCATTCAATCAAATGCTTCATGGGGGAGCAATAGGATTCCACTACTGTTGGCAGGCTAATCGGGTTGTGAACGCGATGACACAAGCTTCCTGAAAAGCCAGCCCGTGCCGGGTTCAACGTAGGTCCTATAAACATTTTCTTTGGAAGCCACAATATTTTCCATCTTCTCTTATTTTCTCATCTAACCAAACAAGATGACGAGCTAATTCTCGCACTCTTTTCTTGATGTCCTTTGGTTCTATTTTTCCTCCATTTCTCTCTTATTCCTAATTCATAAGATAGAAAAATTTATTTTTCTACAATAAAGGAGAAAAATATTTCGTATTAGCTCATTTTTCTCCAATAATTCTAAATGTCAACATTATAAGCAACGAGCTTTAAGAGAAAACGAACTTTAAGTGCCACTTCGCTGATGAACTAAGCTATAGTGTTTTCACCTTAGCAATTGTAAGATTACTACTTATGTAGGTTTAATTTAAAAAATTAAAAACCAGTGATTTGAGGGGCAAAAATTAAAGACCATCTCAAACGAACAGCAATCCATGCAAAAAAAAACTTGATTATATCTATTAGGGATTGTAATTACTTGAAAAATTGGCATAAATTGTCGCTAAACCATTATAATAGTCAGAAAATGTATATATTTTGTAATTAATGTATAATATATATAAAATACACATTTTTGATACATAATAGTATATATTTTTTATATATTTAACTAGCGAATGTAATTATTTTTTACCGACGGCCAAATGTGTAACTTGACCATTTTAATTGCCCATATCTTTTTTGAACAATACGATGCAATGTTATATAAATGAAAGCCATAAGCTCTGGTTTAGTTTACACCGGGCAAAGTACAAGATGCACTGAAAATTATTTTTAAATTTTAATAAAGAGATATGCTTGAAACTTAAATGCATAATAAACGCCAAATTGGCAATAATATACTTTTCCCTAATTTTTGCAACTTATTGGACTTAATTGTTAATATCAGGGCGTCTCTTTCCTAAGGCCACTGAGGCATACGCCTTAGGCCCCATAATTATGATGGCCCCCACTTTTACTATATTAATATGAAAAAAAAGGTTTCACACAAATAAGAATATGTCTTAGTTAATTTAGATTCTATATTAGAGTTTGGTATTAGGTCACGAATATCGTTGAGACGTGTTAATGTTTTGACAATTCGTATCTTTTTCTTCATAAGCTTGAGTTCTTTAGGTAATTGGAGATCTAATAGAAACAACGATTAACTCTATTTCAGCTATAATCTTGGAGCATGTTTTGAGTATTACTATGAATGAAAATGCTCAGGTTACGTTAATCAATGTATATAATCTTTTGAATGTATGTAGACATTAACTTCATTTTTCTTAAATGTAGGTACACATAATCATGTACATAAAAAATATTGTACAAACAAATAACAATAACTACTCAATGTAATCACACAAGTGAAGTCAGGAAGAATAGGATGCACACAGACATAGTGTATTTAATCGTAATGTTAAGTCTCTTACTATTAGCACTGACCAAGCCATTTCGATTGTTTTTTAGTCTTCGCCCATCTATATCTAGTTATAATTATGTCATTGTCAATCTAAGTAAAAATGTATAAGGAAGTTTCAAATGGTCTGATGTGGAACAATGAAGTAACTGTTTGGATAAACATAATGAGATAGACGTATACATGGTGTTGAATTGCATGTATTATTTGCAACATTTAAAATAAACAGCAACCCATGAGGTGGTTAAGTATTTCTTTCTTCTAATTGATATAAAAGAGCAGCCCATGAGGCATCTGATTGAGTTTTCGTTATTTTATTCATCTATATTATTTAATACATTTATGTTATATATCTATACTTTGAAAGTGTAAAAAAGCACAAATTACACTATTAGTATAATTTAATATATTATACTATGTTAACATATCAAATTTAAATTCTTATTTAATTAAGACATATGAGGAGATCTTTTTATAGAGTTATTATGTATGGAACTTGAATACATATTTATTCTTTATATTCAATTTCAAAAATAAACATTGGAGCTGACTCACTTGTTAAAAGTTGAATTATTTCTTGGATGGAAAAGGAGTGACCAAAACATTGATGGTTTGGTATCTTTCACTATTACGTTGTTTCTTCAATTAGATATTTGGCCAGTAATACAAATCTGTACTCTACAATACGCTTTGCATATAACAATTTTTTAACTTTTTTTTCTTATAAATAGGCAAAAATTGTAACAATAGTTCTAGTTAAAAAAAATGGCAGTCCGGTGCACTAAGCTCCCGTTATACGTGGGGTCTGAGGAAGGGCTGGACCACAAGGGTCTATTGTATACAGTCTTATCCTGCATTTTTGCAAGAGGTTGTTTTCACGGGTTGAACCCATGACCTCCTGGTCACATGACAACAACTTTACCAGTTACTCTACAGCTCTCTTTCAAAAGGGAAAAGGGAAGCCCGGTGCACTAAGCTCTCACTATACGCGAGGTCCGGAGAAGGACCGGACATAGTTTTAGTTACAGGAATAAAAAACTATGAACTAACCTTTTCGTTGAAGAGTTTGATAATGAAAGTGACATAGGGGGGAAAATATGGTTCTAGCAACACCTATCATATAAATAAAAATTACAAATGCCCAGGACGAAAAAGATGAAAATAAAATCATAATTTTTACTTGTTTATAAACTTTTTAAAGTCAAAATATTGACTTTTCAAATCGCTTGGAGCAGAAAAATCTAATTCTCAGAGAAGTTATCCATAAAAGAACCAATAAATTGTACATGAAGCTTCATAAATTGAAAGTAATATCATTTTAAGTCTATTTGAAACTAAAGTTGTAAGAATTTTCAAATTTTATTTTTGTTGTAAGAATTTTCAAATTTTATTTTTGTTGTAAGAATTTTCATAAACTTTTTAAAGTCAAAATATTGAATTTTCAAATAGCTTGGGGCAGAAAAAAAAATCTAATTCTCAGAGAAGTTATGCATAAAAGAACCAATAATTTGTACATGAAGTTTCATAAATTCAAAGGAATATCATTTTAAATAGTCTATTTGAAACTAAAGTTGTAAGAATTTTCATATTTAAATTTTGATTGGATCTCATTATTTAATTTTAATTATTAATAAGCAAAGACCATTGATCAAGTGATAAACTTTACCATATGTATAGGAGTCAAAGGATTTTATAGCTCTTCATAATATTTTTGTCTCAATTCTTCTATAAAAAACGTCTCAATAAGATTTTCTTTGAAGATTCTAATATTATATTGCAAAGGAAATAATTAAAATTTATCTTTTTTGTAAAAAAAAGAAAGAAATTTTTATTCTCGGTTTCATCTCAAATTGCGGAAGACATTTTCAAAAATGAAATATCCTCTTTGGATAGGTTTTTTGTGTTTGACTTGTTTTCGAGAAAATACTCAAATAGTCATTTGAAAGAACAGTGAAAAAATAACTAAACACCTGTTTTAAATTCTGGAAAACAAAATGGGGTTATTTTAAAAAGCAACGTTAATTTTATTTTCAGATCAAATAAGATTGTTTTGGGTGACCATGTAGTAATTATCGACTCATATTATTTTAAATGGGCTCACAAAAATATGAATCAATTAAAATTAAGGATTACACCTATATATAACCTTCAATTAGTATTGGCAAGATTTTAGCTAAAGACTAGGCTTAGCATTTAAAATCTAAAAAGTTTGGCAATGGATAGTAAAATCCTATCGAACTAATTAAAAGATAGAAAAAATCTTAATTACACGCTAGCAATGAATATTCAATTCCTAATTTTAAGTAGCTCTCTTCCAGCCTTTTTTTTTTTTTATTTCTGAGCACAAATCGAAGCTTTTATTGGATTTCGTGTTTTTTATATATTCTCAAAATTCTTCATTTATTATTTTCAACTCTTGATATGTAAATTTCATTTATGCTTAGATACAAATAAAGCAAAAGCATCCAAAAGTGTTTGTGCATTTTATGCACATGATTTTATGTTGTTTCCAAAATTCAGATTTTGTCCACAAAAATTGCCAAAAAATTCAATCTTATGAGTTTAGATGATCCATGGGAGAAATATATATATTCCTTGAGTATATTAATACGTATTCATGTTGTTACACTTGTAACAGACACAGTATACGATATGATGTATATGGAATGATATGTATGAGATACATGGATATACAAAGAGCTTTATACCGATATACATGTTAATATAGACAGTTATACATAGATGTAAGAATGGTGGGGTTTGGGGGGTTGTGTGCTTGGGAAAGGTGGGGTGTGGGTGGGTGGGTAATGGGGGTGTTGGTGTGAGGTTGGTGGTGGTTGGGGAGTTGGGTGGGGGTGGGGTGGTAAGGTGGTGGAAGGGGTGGGTTGTGGGTTTGGGTGGGGTAGGTAGTGGGATGGTGGAAGGGGTGGGTGTGGTATGAGGCTGCGGTGGGTGGTGTCAGGTTTGGGATTGGAGTATTTTCTGAAAAATATTTTCCACTAACCAAAAAAACACTGAAAAAAGTAAGAAATTCACTTATATTCAAGGAAAACATTTTACTCCTCACCAAACACTCCCTTAATTTGGTAGTATCTTCAAAATGGTAGCTCAAGTGCAACTTCTGTTCATGGTGGTGTTCTTAGAAATGGCATTGATTTTGTTGTTTCTATTCAGAACCCCTTTGAGGAAACTTAGAATCATGACCCTTGATCGAGTCAAACGAGGGCGTGGACCGTTGATAGTTAAATCTGTAGCGGCCACTGTTCTTGTGATTATGATACTGTTTACTCTATTAAGGAATTACAGTCCGAGGCCTACTGATTCTGTTAATCCTACTGATCATATCCTACTTGCTCATCAAATTCTTGAAGCTGCTCTTATGGGTATGTTAATTTTTCCTATTCTTGAATGTTGTTTGGGTTGTTTGTAGAATTTGTTAGTTGATGGGTATGTTTCTATTTGCAACTTTAGGTGTTTCCTGAGTTGTTTGTAGAATTTCATTTTTGATCAATTCATGGCTTTGGGGGTTGGGATGGTGGGGGTGTGGGGAAGGTGATGAAAGGGTGGTGTTGTGGTATGATGTGATGTTGGGGGCTGGGTGGTGGCGCGGTGGATGGGGGATGTGGGTGGGTGTGTGGTGTGAGGGTTTTGGGTGGTGGGGTCGGGTAAGTTGGGGTGGGTGGGTGTGAGGTTGGGACTGGATGAGTGGGTATTAATCTCCCTTGTAGAGTCTTTCTTATTAATACAAATATATAGTGTGTATAATATTGAATTCTAATTGAATGATGATCTATATTTACCATAATTACACACAAATATTAATTACAGAATATACGGCGAATATATGGTAATATTCGCTATCACACCCCCTCAGTCGGAGCGGGAGGAGGCCGGACGCTGAGACTGGATCTGAAGTCTAGGAACAACTGTCGAGGAAGTCCCTTAGTGAAAATATATGCATACTAATACGAAGAAGGCACATGCAACACCTTAACATGACATATAGCAACCTTCTCACACACAAAATATATATCCATCTCAATATGCTTGGTTCTCTGATGCTGAACCGGATTATGAGATAAATAGATCACATATATGTTATCACAGTAAATCATAGACGCCTTACGTAAGGGACAATGAAACTCCAAGATGAGGTTTCGAAGCCAGCAGATCTCAACAACAACGTTTGCAACGCCTCTATATTCTGCTTCTGCACTTGATTTGGAGAGTGTGGCTTGACGCTTGGCAGACCATGAGATTATATTATCTCCTAAGAACACACAGTAATCGGATGTGGAACGTCGTGTGTCCGGACAGCCTGCACAATCGGCGTCCGCATATGATATCAGTCTGGTCGGTGCAGAGGGGTAGAGATGTAATTCATAATCAAGTGTGCCCTTAACGTATCGAATGATACGTTTAAGAGCTGTAAAGTGAGGCTCTGTGGGGGCATGTATAAATAAACACACATGTTGGACAGCATATGCAATATCAGGCCTGGTGAATGTAAGATATTGGAGTGCACCTACGAGGCTCCTATAGAGAATGGGATCGGACACAGGATCACCATCAACAATACTGAGTTTCGACTTCGAGTCGACCGGAGTAGGCATGATCTTGCAGTTTGTCATTTCGCTCTTTACACAATTTCTTCTGCATACTTACGCTGACACATAAATATAGTATCTGCATTCCGAGTCATAGAAATCACCAAGAAGTAACTTAACTTCCCCAAGTCTGTTATAGCAAATTCGGATTTGAGCATAGCAATGATCTCATTTTTCAACACGTTAGAGGAGGCAGTTAGAACAATATCATCCACATATAATAACAAGTATGCAATGTTACTACCTCGATGAAAAATAAAAAGTGAATGGTCACATTTGTTGCATATGAACCCAATCTGCATAATATAAGTAGCATAATGCTCATACCACGCCCAGGGGGCCTGTTTCAAACCATACAGTGACTTATGAAGATGACATACATAATGATGAGCCTCTGGATGTACAAAACCTGGCGGTTGGTGCATGTAAATAGTTTCCTTCAAATCCCCATGTAAGAACGCATTGTTAAATCAAGCTGATGAATCGGCCAATTCTCATCCATAGCTATGCTCAGAACCGTGCGAATGGTAGCCGGTTTAACCACCAGTGTAAACGTCTAACCACAATCAATACTCTCTTGCTGCCCTGTGCCATTAGCCATAAGTCTCGCCTTATGGCGCTCAAGGTCACTGTTGTCTCTGAATTTGTGACGGAAGAGCCTCATACACCGAATCACATTAGCCCCATCCGGCTTCGAAACCAAATCCCAAGTGTGTTATTTCGTTAAAGCATTAAATTCCTCACGCATTGCCGCATTCCAATTTGGGTCAAGTTTAGATAATTTTAGTCTTATAAGGATTGTGGATATAGATTGAGTGGAGAGATTAAAATGGACTTTGGGTTTAAAAATCTCGTGCTGAGCATGGGTATCCATTCTATGTGTGGTGATAGGGGCAGTTTAGGTAGAAGGGTGGGGTGCGGGCTGGGGGTGTCCCGGGTCAGTAATGTCTCGGGTTGGTGGTGTCTCGGGTGAGGGCAGGGACTGATTGACTGGATTGGGGGGGGGGGATGGGTACGATTCCGGTGACCGATGTCAGGATGGAATGTCAACGATAAGGGGTATCAGTGGACTAGGGCGAGTTGTCAGTGGTTCTGGGGTTGAACTGAGGTGTTCGACGGGATGGTGGTTATCGGGTGTCGGTGCCGATGTAGGTATCGAAGTGTTTGGCCAGTGGGCGGGGGAGGCAGTGGCGGACTGGAGTGGCAATGGTGATGGGAATATTGATGGAACATGTGTGGCAGCGGCGGATGCGGGTTGTGATGGAATAATGAGGACATGTCATGACAGAACAGTGGGGACGGCGTCACGATGGAGTATGGTGTGGACAATAGAGGAGGCTTCAGACTCGTATAGAAATGTGTAATCCGTGTTTCGGAACTTCTGGATGTTTGCAAATGGGAAGATTGCTTCATTAAACGTGACATGGCGAGACACGAGGATCTTACGTGAAGACATGTCATATCACAAATACCTCCTATGATTGGTCGAAAACCCTACAAAGACACATGGAGTGGTGCGAGGTGCTAGTTTATGAGGGGTCGTGGAGGCAAGATTCGGGTAACAAAGGCAACCAAAAATCTTTAGGTGATCATAAGAAGGGATCCGACGAAATAGAATTTCAGTGGGTGTTCTATTACGGAGAGTGTGGGTAGGAAAAATATTAAGGATATATTCTACCATTTTAACAGCATAAAATCGAAAGAAATGAGGGAGAGAGACATGAAAAATGATCATACAAACTATGTTATTGATAGTGCGAATGATTCGTTCGGCCTTACCATTTTGGGGGGGAGGTGTGGGGACACAAAAAATGAAAGATCATGCCATTATTTGTGCAAAATTTATGAAAAGTGGAATTATTGAACTCACAACCATTATCACATTGAAACGATTTTATGGCTCTTTCAAATTGTGTTTTGATATAGAGACGAAATTCAAGAAACTTGGCAAAAACTTCATATTTGAATTTAAGTGGGTAACCTAGACAAAGTGAGAAAAATCATCTAATAAAAAAAGATAATATTTATGACTCAGTGAACTAGTAATGGGAGATGTCCATAAGTCCGAATGAAAAATGTCTAAAGGCGAAAACGTAACACTTAAATATGACCTAAAAGGACGGCGAACATGCTTGCCTAAAGGGAAAGAATAACAATTTTGGGCAAGGTATCCATTATTACATCGAATGAAATTATTACTTCTCAGAAAATTAAAAACATGAGCGCCTGAGTCTCCAAGTCTATTATGTCTAGTTGACGGAGAGATTGCAGCTAGAGAGGTATGTGATCGGGGTCTGGCAGCGAAAATGGATGAGAAATGATAGAGGTCTCCCACACTATTGCATCTCATAAGAGGTGTCCCCGTAAGTAGATCCTTCATAGAAAAACCAAATAGAAAAACCAAAGGTGTCAAGCTCAACAGAAACTGAATTGTTATGAGTAAATTTCCTAATAGATATTAAATTCTTAATGATGTTGGGGGAATAGAGGACGTTATTTAGGGAGGAATGTGGGTGAGGTAATTTTGTATGGGTGGTACCATAACCTTGAATTGGAATGTGATGACCATTACCGACCGTAATAAATTGAGGATATTTTAAACGAAACAGTTTGGAGAGATTACCTGAGGAACGTTTGAGATGAGAGGTGGCATCCATATTCATGTACCAATTTTTGTCGGGCTGCGGTAGATTTAATAGCTGAAGGTCTGGCCCAAATCAGTGGGGGCCAGGCCATATGGAAGTTGTTGTTGTTGCTGGGCCATAATTAAATGTGCATGTTGGGCCACATGTAGTGCCTGGAGAGGAGCTCAAAATCTCGTGCTACCAATTCATTGGGTATTGGGCCGAGGCTGCTGTTGGAAATGGGCAGGCGGGCAAGGCCCAATTTCCTTGGTTCGGCCAGTGGCCTGGGCCGGCCCACTGGAAAAATTGGCTGGCCTGGGACTGCTGGCCTGCTCGCCCCCCACGCTCGCGGCCTCTGCCACCTTTGTCGTTCCCGCGGCCTTTGTCGCCTCTGCCACATTTGCGGTTGGCCCGCGGTTGTTGGTTGTCCGACGGTGGTGGCTGGCCGGTGGGGGCGGCATTTTCCGCTGGAGTTTCCATTGCTAACGCCTTTTGATTATGTTCTTCCTGTTTGGCACGTCAGGTTTTCTCCTATAATAATTGCGAACGGGCCCTGTTGAAGCTTGGTAGTGGATCGGCTTCTGGAATCATAGTCGCTAGAGTATCGTATTCACCCTTCGGTAAGCCAGCAACTAGTTGTAGGACCAGCTTTGTATCGGAAATTGGTGTCCCCACGTTGGATAATTGGTTCACAACTAGCTTCAATTGTTTACAATACTCGGACATGTTGGCAAAATTCTCAAGACGTGTATTATTGAATTCTTCTTCCAAGTACACGACACGTGTGTGCTTGTTGTCCTGAAATATCTCCTCCAACCATATCCATAACTCACGAGCCGAGGCACCGGTTTTCATAATCGTATGAAGTAAGTCCTTAGAGATGGTGTCATAAATCCACTGCTTGACGATGGCGTCAAGACGACGCCATGCCATTTCATCAATCTCGATAGGGATATGATCAAGCACGTTATAGGCACATGCATGAATGCGAAAGAGTTCAACCCACGAAGAATATTGACCATCTTCTTGATCAAGAACTAAAGGAATGAAGTTCTTGATGTTGGTGACGGCAAAAGCCGGATGGAAATAAGAAGTGGAGGAGGGAGTGGGTGGGTTGTGGGTGACGCCTGGGGAGGAAGAGGTTGGGAGATGTGGGAGTAGCCATGGGAGACAGATTTTTTTTAGGTGTTTTAGGGTTTGACTCTTGATACCATGTACGAATGTATTAATCTCCCTTGAAGAGTCTTTCTCATTAATACAAATATATATAGTGTGTCCAATGTTGAATTATAATTGAATGAGAATCTATATTTATCATAATTACACACAAATATTAATTACAGAATATACGACAAATATATGATAATATTCGCTATCAATAAAGACAGATTTAAAATCACCAAAACCACCAAAATTCAATCCAAATCACACTAAATCTTCTCCAAATGACCTAAATTTCAGATTTATTTCTGAACACAAATCGAAGCTTTTATTGGGTTTCGTGGTATTTATATATTCTGAAAATTCTTCATTTATTATTTTCAACTCTTGAGATGTAAATTTCATTTATGCTTAGATACAAATAAAGCAAAAGCATCCAAAAGTGTTTCTGCATTTTATGCACATGATTTTATGTTGTTTCCAAAATTCAGATTTTGTCCACGAAAATTGCCAAAAAATTCAATCTTATAAGTTCAGATGATTCATGGGAGAAATATATATATTCCTTGAGTATATTAATACGTATTCATGTATATATGATTGTTACACTTGTAACAGACAGTATACGATATGATGTATATGGAATGATATGTATGAGATACATGGATATACAATATACATGTTAATATAGACAGGTTTAAAATCACCAAAGCCACCAAAATTCAATCCAAAACACACTAAATCTTCTCCAAATGACCTAAATTTCAGATTTATTTCTGAGCACAAATCGAAGCTTTTATTGGATTTCGTGGTTTTTATATATTATGAAAATTCTTCATTTATTATTTTCAACTCTTGAGATGTAAATTTCATTTATGCTTAGATACAAATAAAGCAAAAGCATCCAAAAGTGTTTGTGCATTTTATGCACATGATTTTATGTTGTTTCAAAAATTCAGATTTTGTCCACAAAAATTGCCAAAAAATTCAATCTTATGAGTTCAGATGATTCATGGGAGAAATATATATATTCCTTGAGTATATTAATACGTATTCATGTATATATGATTGTTACACTTGTAACAGACACAGTATACGATATGATGTATATGGAATGATATGTATGAGATACATGGATATACAAGGAGATTTATACTGATATACATGTTAATATACAGATTTAAAATCACCAAACCCACCAAAATTCAATCCAAAACACACTAAATCTTCTCCAAGTGACCTAAATTTCAGATTTGGTTTTCCAATAATGGATCAAAACTGTTTCAACAACTCCTATCCGATTTATTAACACTTCTTAAATTTCAATTTAACCCTTATTAACCTTCACATTTTAATAATGAAGTTTCAAACTTTTCTTACCCATTATAAACTGTTATTTCTCATACGCCTTCATATTATTTTCTTCTTAGTTGGTCAATTCTTGTCTTTATTCTTTTGGAAGCCTTCTCCAACAAAAAATAAAATGATAGAAACACAAAATGAGATATTTGAACAACTTGATTGCCAACAGAAAACGGGAATAAAGAGATTTTGGGAGAAAAAAAGGTAGAGGGATCTTAGGAGACAATTTGAAAAAGTTGGGAAAAGTAATGGGATAAACCTTTAGGAAAGAAAAAATCTGAAAATGTAAAACTGCCAATTTTGTAGCTTAAATGTAGCTATGGGCTAATGGCTGCCAATTTTGTAAACTTAAATTATTTTAAGTCATTTAGTGTTCCAACTTGTCACCGGTGCCAATTTGATACCTAAATACAATCTATAATAAATATTGTCAACATTTTAGTCGAAGATTAGACTTAGTAATTAAAATCTAAAAGTTTGGCAATGGATAACCAAATCCTACTAAACCAACTAAAAATTAGAAAAACTCCTAACTACACGCTGAAAATGAATATTCAATTTCTAATTTTAAGTAGTTCCCGTCCAGCAAATTTCTCGATCTCGTCCTCTTTCTTGAGCATAAATTTGAAGCTTTTATTGGGTTTCGTATTTTCTATATAATCCTAAAAAAAAAAAAAAAAAATCTTCACTTATGATTTTTAATTCTTGATATGTGAATTTCATTTGTGCTCAGATACAAACAAAGCAAAATCATCTAAAAGTTTTTACACATTTCATGCAACTGATCTTATGTTGTTTCCTAAAATTCATATTCGTCCACAAAACTTTTACAATCCTCTTCTAAATTCAAGATATAGATATTTTATTTAATAACTCATCTCTACTTCCTTCAATTAAAAGAATAGTGTTTGAGAAGTAAAATCAGAATTTAAGTTCTTTTCCTTTCTGACTCTTTGAGTTCTCCTTGATTCAATACGAAATTCAATTGTCTTTCTTTTATTTTTAGAAGAACTATGATCTATACAATTATTCAGAGTTAATGCATTTTCATTTTGATTAATATTCTATGTATCCTTAGTGAATTATTTGAATCGCCAATAAATTTTGTTTCCAAGAACTCAATATCTTTAGATTCCACAATAACCTTAGATTTAATATCTAAAAGTCTGTATGCTTTTGAGTTCTCCGCATATCCTATAAATATGATCCTAATTTCTCTAGGTCCCAACTTTGTTCTTTTAGAATTTGGAATTCTATAATAGTCTAAACAACCGAATATTTTGATTTTTTTTTTCAATTAGGCTCCTTTTCCTTTTCATAATTCATATGGTAAAATTTGAAGGTATTCTATTGTGCAAAAACAAATCGTAACAAAGCTTGTCCCCATAAATCTGTTGGTAACTTAGTATGTAAAAGCATGACATTAATCATATTTACTGATGTTCTATTTTTTCTTTCAACAAAATCATTTTTGTAGGGTATATGGTGCAGACGTGAAGTAACTTGGCGAACCTATCATTTTCTTCACAAAAATTGAAAATTCATCCGATTCTTTTCCAATTGATTTTTCAATATGATTTGTAATTCTTAAACATGTCAAATAGTTGATTGTTTGTTTTATTAAGTAAACTTGTGTATATCTAGAAAGATCGTCTATGAAGGTAGTAAAGTATCTATTTCTACCTTTAGTTAAATGACCATTTAATTCACATATTTTGTATAAGATCAAGTAAATTACTTGTTCTTTCTATTTTCGGAAAGATTTCTTAGTCATCTTAGCTTGTATGTATAGTTCACATTTTTATCAATATTCTTTGTACACGATAGAGGTAAAATCTGTGTACACCCTACTCTTTTCAGACCTCATTTTATGGAATTTCACTGAGTATGTTATTGTATTCTTTGTACAAAAGAATAATCTATTTTTAAACATAAATTTCACTGAAAATCAACATGTGAAAGTCTAGTATGTCACAAATTAAAGGGAGACTTCATTTTTATTAATACTTAACTTGAACATGCCCTGACAAGAGTAGTCGTATCTACAAGTACATCATTCTTAGAGAAAATAATATTTTCGGCCTCTATAACAGCTTTGAGGCCCTTCTTACCTAAGATATCTGCAAAAGCTAAATTCTTTCTAATATCAAGAACATGATGAACATTTTGTTAAATCCAATTTCTTCCCAGAAGTAAATTGCAGTTCAACTGTTCCTTATCCAAAGGCCTTGGCAGTGTCATGATGCCCCATTAAAATCTTTTCATCCTTTCCCGCAAGTTCATAGTGTTTGAAAACTTCTTGTTCTTGCAACACGTGAATGGTAGCACCAGCATTATACCATCAATCTGCAAATTTCTGAGTAGCAGCCATGTTGCACTCAGTGTAATTACCTCTCTCATTATTATAATTGATATTGTAATTATTATAATTATTGTAATTGTAATTAGGATCTTATAATTTAGGTAAAATAGATTAGTCTTCCATTAATCAAGCATAGGATCCATGTATATATATTGTATCTTTGAGAGAATATTAATCAAGGGATTCAATTCTTACATGGTATCATTAGCCAAAGATCCTTTGTCTTAAACTCTTCTCTTTTCCTTCTCTCGATTTCTACCTTTTCCCTCTCTATTGTTTTTCAACCAAATACTAAAACTATCCTTCCAAAACCTAAACAACCCTAGCCGATTACAAAACAAAACTCCCACCCCCTCAGCTAGTATAACCCACTCTTTAGGTTTTTCTAATCCACTTCCATCAAAATACAACTTCCTTCTCCTCCTTTTTTTTTTACTCTAAGTGGAACCTATGGCCGAAAAACAAACCTTTCATCCCGCTCTTGCCGTCAATAACGTCAAGAACTTCATCTCCATAACTCTTGAAATGGAGAAAGGGTAGTATACCTCATGGGCGGAACTATTCAAAATTCACTGACTTGCTTATGAGGTGATTGACCATAGTCTTCCATCCGAGTCACCGTCGGATACCACTACGGTGGACAAAAAATTATGGTCCCACTTAGATACTATTGTCTTTCAATGGATTTATGGCACAATTTCGAATGATCTTCTTCATACTATCTTAGAACCCAATTCTACGGCTAAACATGCGTGGGAAAGATTAGAAAATATTTTTCAAGATAACAAAATGTCTAGGGTCGTTTATCTTGAACATCAATTTACAAATATTAAATTGGATGATTTTTCTAACATCTCAACCTATTGTCAAGAATTAAAAGTACTTGCGGACTAACTGTCCAACGTTGGTTCGCCCGTAACGAATCAAAGGTTGGTACTTCAGTTGATTGCGGGGTTGAATGAACAATATGATGGAGTTGCCACATTCATTCAGCAAAGCAATCTATTACCTCCATTTTATGAGGCCCGTTCAAGGTTAATTCTCGAGGAAACAAGGAAAGCAAAGCAGGCATCCTCGGGAGCGACTACCGTCGGAACCGCTCTCGTGTTCACCAACTCGTCTTCCACTGATTTAGAGCCCCAAAATTATGGTTCAGGGGGCCACGATAATCGTTCTAATAATGGTAAAAAATGGGGTTCAAACCGAAATAATAAAGGAACAAATAATAGTGAAAAGGGACGTGGACGGGGCGAGGGCCAAACCGCCAGCGGCAGTAGCCAGCCCAGGCAGTGGCGCGCTGGCAGTGGCGGACCATTTTCAGGTAGTAGTGGCGGACAGTGGGGGCAGTACCCACCATAGGCCTGGCCCTACAGTGGGCTGCCCCACCATGCCTATTCCCGACCTCTTCGTGGGTCCAACCTCCTCCTTCTTCAAACCATCAACCCGATATTTTTGGATCTCGTCCACAACATGCATTTGTAGCTCAGGCACCATCTTCTGTCGGATATGCACCCACAGATATTGAACAAGCCATGAGTCACATGAAACTCAATATTCCAGATGAATCGTGGTACATGGATACAGGGGCTATGTCACACATGACTGCATCTGAAGATAATCTTTCCTCTTATTTTAATACGAGCGGTAATAAAAATATTATTGTCGGCAGTGGGTAGGAAATTCAAATTCGTGGTACTGGTCAGGTAACACTACCATCTCCCCACCCGCCTTTACACTTGAAAAATGTCTTAGATGCACCACAACTGATTAAAAACTTGATTTCTGTTAGACGTTTTACAATTGATAATAATGTTTCTGTGAATTTTGATCCATTTGATTTTTCTGTGAAGGATTTTCAGACGGGGATGCCGCTCATGAGATGTAACAGCACGAGGAACTTATATCTCATCACCTTTGTTTCCACCAATAGCAGGTCAAACCATCCACCTTTTCGGCCAACTCTTCTAGTCTATGGCACAATAGGCTGGGGCACCTAGGAGCACCGATTTTTCATCAATTTAGGAAGAATAATTTATTTTCTTGTAATGTACCTTTGGACAGCCAAACATGTGTGTTTGGTAAACATATCAAACTTCCATTTCCTGCGTCTACTACTAATACTATTTTGTCATTTGATATTTTGCATTGTGATTTGTGGACTTCACCTATTTTAAGTGTTGCAGGTCATAAGTATTATTTGCTCATTCTTGATGATTTTTCCAATTTTTTGTGGACCTTTCCTTTATGACAGAAATCACAAACCTATAACATTTTGAAACAATTTAGTGTGTTTATCAAAACTCAGTTTGGCAAAATCATTAAATGTTTTCAATGTGATAATGGGGGAGAAATTATAAATGCCTAATTTAAGAATTTTTATCACCAAAATGGGATGTCTGTCCGTATTTCCTGTCCACATACATCTTCTCAAAATGGGAAAGCAGAAAGAAAGATTCGAATAATTAATAATATGACTCGCTCTATCCTTGTGCATTCGTTCACACCACCAAATGTTTTGCACCATGCTCTTCAAATGGATACATATCTCTTAAATATTCTTCCTATTAAAATAATCTTCAATGTGTCCCCTACTCAGGTATTATACAACAGTCTCCCCTTGTTTACATATTTACGGTTTTTTGGGTGTTTATGTTATTCCTTGTTTCCGTCCATCACCATTCATAAACTTCAAGCTCGATCTACTCCGTGCGTGTTTTTAGGGTACCCACAAAATCATAGGGGATATAAATGCTTTGATATATCAACAGAAAAAATCATTATTTCTCGTCATGTCATCTTTGATGAATCAACCTTCCCGTTTGCAACATCTCGAGCGGCATCCTCACCTTCATATGATTTTCTGGACGACGGAACTCATCCAATTTTGAGGTATCATCTAAACTCTCAAAATAACAATTTAGGGCCCTCACCAACCCCTACACCTCTACCCGTCACCCCACCCCCTTCCTGTAGCACACTGGACCAGACCAATATCGGGCCCACTACCTCGACAAAAATCCCAAAACCACTCTACCAACTATTTCGGCCCACAAACCCAACACCACCCAACCATCCAATGGCCCAACTCCTCAATGGACCATGGAAACTCGTGCAATGCATGGGATTTTTCGACCTAAACACCATTTTAACCTAACCACCCCAGTCCAACCCTCACTAATACCAAAAAATCCCAAAGCTACCTTATCAGACCTGAATTGGAAGGCTGCCATGTTAGATGAATTTACTGCTCTTATTCAAAATAAGATGTGGGATTTGGTACCACGATCATCTAATGTGAACATAATTCGGTCTATCTAGATTTTTTGCCATGAAAAGAATTCTTATGGTTCTTTTACGAGATACAAAGCTCGTCTTGTTGGTAATGGCAGGTCTCAGCAGGTGAGAGTAGATTGCGTTGAAACATTCAGTCCTGTAGTCAAGCCTGCAACTATAAGGACTGTTCTTAGCATGTCACTGTCCAAATCATGGTTCATTCATCAGTTGGAAGTCAAGAATGCATTTTTACATGGCCACATGCAGGAAACGATATACATGCATCAGCCGTTGGGATTTCGCGATCCTGCCTATCTAGATCATGTGTGCCTGTTGAGGAAATTATTATATGGTCTGAAACAAGCTCCTCAAGCATTGTATAACAGGTTTGCAGGATTTGTTTCCAAATTGGGATTCTCTCACAGCAAGTCTGATCAGTCTCTATTTATTTATAGAAAGGGCACTGATATGGCTTATATACTTCTGTATGTTGATGACACTATCCTCAACTTCACTTCGCCAGTCTATTATGTCCTTTCTTGCAGCAGAATTTGCAATGAAGAACTTGGGTCCATTGAATTATTTTCTTGGCATTGTTGTCACTCACTATGCATGTGGTTTGTTTCTCAGTCAAAAGAAGTATGCCGAGGAGATACTTGACAAAGCAGGGATGTCTTCATGCAAACATTCCCATACTCCGGTTGACATGAAGGCGAAGTTGAGCAATGCTTCAGGTACTCCATACAACGACCCCACACACTATCGCAGCCTTGTCGGTGTATTACAGTAATTGACTTTTACGAGGCCTGATATTTCCTATGCGGTCCAGCAAGTTTGTTTACACATGCATGATCCGAATGATGAACATATGTGGGACCTAAAGAGGACTCTGCGGTATATTAAGGGTACCTTTCATTTCGGACTTCATCTGTATAAGTCCTCCGTCTCGAGTCTTTCTGCCTACACTGATGCGGATTGGGGTGGCTGTCCAGACACACGTCGTTCCACTTTCGGCTATTGCAGGTTCTTAGGTGACAATCTCATTTCATGGTCCTCCAAACGACAGTCCACACTATCTCGGTCCAGTGCAGAGGCGGAATACCGAGGGGTGGCAAATGCTGTTGCTGAATCATGTTGGCTCCGTAATCTACTACTGGAGCTCCATTGTCCGATTGAAAAGGCAACAATGGTCTATTGTGACAGTGTGAGTGCGATCTACTTATCTGGCAATCCTGTTCAGCATCAGCGCACAAAACACATCGAAATGGATATCTTAGTTGTCCGAGAAAAAGTTGCCAGTGGTCAAGTCAGTGTTCTCCATGTGCCGTCCCGTTATCAGATAGCTGACATCCTTACAAAAGGTCTTCCGCGCGTACTTTTTGATGATTTCAGGGATAGTCCCAGCATCCGAGAACCTCCAGCTAAGATTGTGGGGGACTGTTAGAGTGATTATGGAAATATCCCATAATTACCTCTTTCATTATTATAATTGATATTGTAATTATTATAATTATTGTAATTGTAATTACGATCTTATAATTTAGGTAATGTAGATTAGTCTTCCATTAATCAAGCATAGGATCCATGTATATATATCGTATCTTTGGGAGTTAATCGAGGGATTCAATTCTTACCCTCAGTTATCGTACTCAGATTCAAAGCAGATACCATAACAACGATATCCAAGGAGAAGCTTGTTGTTTAACATTGTTCATCCTACGTTGTGCAACGTTTTCTTTATATTTCTGCCTTTCAAGAAACCTACAGTTTCTCTACAAAGGCTCCTTTTTGCCACAATGATAACATGACAAACTTTTCTTATGGTTAGAAGAATTTTCATTTGAAACAATATTGAACCTTCTCTTTTTTCCAGCCTTCAGATTTTTCAAAATTATTTTTCTTGTCAGACTCGATATAATCCACCTTTTGAACCAGTTCCGAAAGAATATTCATTCATACGCTTTCATGTTTCTTCATCAATTCAAATATGATTTATTAACTAATCAGTTCATTTTATAGTCATTCAAATTAGTTAATTTTACAAGTACAACAACCACTTGATGAGATACAGAAACATCTACTTTTAAATTTTTGAGTCTAGAAATTAAGATAAATAATTCATCAACCTGTTCCATGACAGATTTTCAACTTGTCATTTGAGATTCAAAAAATTCATGCCGAAAAATTTATGTGTTCCTTGCTTCATAGAGTTTAAAATGAAACCTCTAAAGCACACCTCATCTTCTTCATTTTTCTTGTGTGCTGTCTTGATCCATCAGTTTCGTTTTTCGTTTGGTTCCGGAATTGCAGGAAGACCAGTCATGAGCGGATATACAACTTTCAGTTCTATGAGAAAAAACAAGAACTTGTCTTTTCAAGAAGTGAAGTTTGTGCCATCAAATCGATCCAGTTTGAATACTTCAATCATTTCTCTTAGTGTTCATATAACGAATGACAATTATAGCTTTGTTTATTGCACAGGGACAAATCTAACCCTTTTCCGTTTTAAATAACTATATATACAATATTTTTGTCTCAGTTCCCCTTTCAAAAAACAAAAACAAAAACAAAAAATCTCAATTCTATTTCAGAGAGTTATGAAATTATACGACTAAGATATTTTTTTGAAGATTTCCTAATATTATATTTCAAAGGAAATAATTAAAATTTACAATTTTGTGTAAAATGAAGTTTCCTTATGTTTGTTTTCATCTCAAATTGCTGAATAAACTTCCAAAACGACATATCCTGTTTGGATAGGTTCTTTGGTTTTCCTTGAAAGATGAATCTCTTCTTCTTCTTTTTTTTTAAAAAAAATTGTTTGAATTTTTTTTTTAAATAGTTATTTGAAAGAACAGTGAAAAAGATTAACTAGAAACCTGTTTTGATTTGTGAAAAACATTTTGGATGTTAGGGATATTATCATATATTGTGGATGTCTATTTTTAGGAGAAATATTAGGGCTAATAACTTTGGGACCAAGTCAATTCTCTCCTATAATTATAGATGTTCCCTCATTGTATTTCATCCTTCAAGAGAAATAAAGAATTTTCCTCCCTTTCTCCACAATATTCTTGTTCTAGTTTTGTTCTAGTATGATACTTTGAAAAATATTATTAAAACTACATAGGAACGCGTACAACTTTGTTTCTATATAACTATGTTTGATAATTGTGGATCCATGATAAGCTTCTGAAAACATGTGCTTGGAATTGCTATTGGTGTGTTTTTCTTTATATTTTCTTTCTATAGGCACTAGTCTATTTTAACAAGCATGCATATCTGGGTAAGTATTAATATATCTATCGATTCATATTTTTTTGTTACTAAGAATTTATGGATTTGTCAAGGAATGTTTTGCTATTAATTTAGACGTACATCAAATCATATTAGATGTATAGGCTTTTGGTGCTACAATTTATATTCTCAAAAGCGCAGATTTTACAGTGCTTTATATTGCAGAAATTCCTCCGAAATTAGGTATGCAATATTCAAAATTATCTTAATATGCTTTTATATATGATAAAGATAAACCACAAGGAGTATATATGGCTATCACGAGCTTACTATTAACAACACAATTCGTTGGGTTCGTTTGATCCGTAGGAACCCAATTGATTCTGGATTATCTATGTCTCAAATTTGTTCCTGAAGAACAATATTATTAAGAGGATCAAAATATTAATTTAATATTTCTCAATGGCTAAATGAGAGTTTGCAAGAAGTATATGATCACCAGAAGAGACAATATTTCCTATGCATTGTTGTGGCTACAATTAAAGATGTGTTAGGAAAAAAAAACTCTCTACACCATATGTATGCATCGATTTGCTCCTGAAGTAGCAATTTTAAGCTATCACGATTTGATATGTTTATGGCACATTAAGATATGTTCCATTCCTGAAGAATGAGAACTTTTGATGAATGTTATAAGTACATATCCATTCCCTGAAGTGAATGTGGCAATATGAAGTAAAGCTTATATATACGGACGTGCGTTTGGTTGTGACGTTATCATGACTCACCTCCAGAAGAGGTAGAATAGTTGAGAAAAACATTCTAAATATTTTATGATTTACTCCCGAAGTAATAGAACTTGAAACTTTACTTCAAAGTAATAGAACTTTGAACCCTACTCCCGAAGTAGTAGAATACTGAACTCTATTATCGAAGTAGAGAAATTTTAAGTTTACTCCTGAAATAGTAAGACCTTGAAATCTACTCCTTGAGTAGTAAGACTCTGGAATTTACTCTTGAAGTAGTAACTCTGAAGTTTACTCTCGAACTAGTAAATATGAAATTGACTCCCAAAGTGGTAAAACTTTGAACTTTACTCTTGAATAACTTTGTAGCTTTGTAGGTTATAACAATGATTTGGTTGGTTATCAAAATCTAGCATGCTTACTTTTACTTTATTCATTCAGAGGCAATCGTGTGTACCAAGTCAAAAGATTATGCTACTGCTATAACTTGATGCATATGAAATAGTCACATGATCTATGCTCAAAAGAATGACGAGTCACATAGCAATTATTTTTCATGAAATCATTTAAGATGTTCGAGCAGATATTGTTATGTCTACGATATATTTATGTTGGGCAATTATTACCTCAATCTGATAAGCACCATATCTGTTCAAAGTGAAGTTATAATATTTAAGATGCATGTCGTACTGCTAAGTGATAAAGTACCGACTAATTATTATCTATGATGTGATAACATATTTGTGGAAATAATGTATTTCTTAGTAGACTAAAATTACTGAACAGTTGATAATGATTATGGAAATTGATTACAACTACAATAACTCTTCTGACAATAATTATTAGTTTGAGTCCTTTTTTTATTTTTAAGATATAAGGAGATATTTATGGATATCCATTGAAATATATTACTAAATTATTATATTGATCATGTAAGTAAATTTTTGTATCCTAATAGGACTTATCATGATGTGTCAAAATTTCTTTAAGATGGATACAGAGAGTTGTTATATTTTAATAGGACTTGTCCAAACTTATCAGTTTTAAATATATGACGCAATTTGTTATATATTTAGTCTTCACTTTGTATTTTCTGACAATCTACTTATTTTATTTTGTGCATGTCACTCCATTTGAATATATGGATAAGATATGAATAACTTTCCAAGCAAGTTTGGATTAGATTTGAATTATGCATTTATTATTTCTAAATATTCATTCATTTACCGTTTCCTTTCATGACATCAGAAATGTCTAATTAAATTTTCTTCATGACACCAACAATGGCTAAGAAATATTTGATAGTACAAAACCAATTAAGGGCTCTAGAAGAGCTAACTATTTATTAAGAAGATCATGTCATTAGTAGTGTCCAAGCAATATGTGATTATGGAGAATAGATTAAATGCTCTTGAAGAGCTTATATACTATTATGTCATTCATTCTAGATTGTAATATATAAAGTTGTTATGATCGAAGCACAAGTTATAGTAAACCCGAAATTTACTAAAGTAAATGACTATCAGATTGAAGCTATAAATGATTGGATGATAAATATCTACAAAATCATAGTGGGTAAAAAATATGTATTTGAAATGTTACCCTCTTTATTCTCCAAATTGTAGTACACAAATATAAGCATGATGAAATCATATGTCACGATAAACCAGAAGTTTATTGTACAAAATAGAATTCATGTTATAGTAAACCAGAAGTTTACTAAAACAAATAGCACATGACATGGTAAACCTGAAGTTTACTAGTACAAATAATTTTATCAATTGACGTGATAATTTTTGTTGTCCTGATTTAAATCTGATGTGCTAAGTTTGTATTCGAAATATATTGAAGAACTAGAAGATTCTTCAAAAATTAATTTACTTGTTCTCATGATAAGTTGATTATACTGACTAATGATGGGATTGAATTTCCTAAATTCTGAAAAATATAAAAGGTGAATAAGGGCCCGTTCACCTGTTATGTGATGTCTTAAATAGATGCATCGATAAGACGGTCACATGTGCGTTTATTGTCAACCCGCAGTTTGAGATATGCAAAATTACTTGCTCAAAATAATTGAGTTGAGAACACAATTTTCAGATTATGTAATCAAGATAATTCATCTTGTTAATGCTGGTTTATATTCAAGATGGTTTAGCGTTGAATGCCTCCGATAAATAGCTAAACCATTGCGAATGGAACAAAGCTTCATGTGTTGATATGAAATATGATATATTGCATACAAAGACGTTTGTATGCTTCAGACTAATAAATTATGATAAATTCTCTCCTCATAATTGGTTCAAGGTTAACAACCAAATGTTTTCATCTAATAGTTTTGTTGTGCGGTATATGATTAATGAATCTACCACGATGTACACATATGGATTTCCCAAAGAATGTGAAAATGTATGTTAGTTTTTCTAACATAAGGGTAGAGAGAATAAACTACTAAGAAATATATTGTGAATTATCACCAGTATGATCCACGTTCAAACGATAATTTAAGTCAAATGGTAAAAGTATTTGTTGACCCAACTATTTTATATTCCAGCTGCAATATGCTTCTAAATGTCCCTGAAGGACAGAGTTTACAACATGCGTGAAGCATGGTAGACAAATCGGTTTCAAATGCAATAATCCTTGAAAAATGAGAGGAGCAAATGATTAAAATGATTAGAATAAGAAGGCAATGTGCTCTTGAAGAGCCTACAACATAACACTTCATAAAACCTCATACGAGGTTTAGGTACCTAAAAAAATAATGAAGTGATAAGATCTCAGTAAGTTGTGTCTAATTGCAAACCAATACAAAATGATATCTCGTCGATGATATATTTGATACAATATAGTGCGCAATATTGTATAATATTATGAGGATTTGAATTCTACGTCTCTTAAAGCATATTGATGTAGGAATAATTACCAAGTAGATACATCTTGATAAATTTACTGGACCTGCAGTCCTGACATGAGAATATGTCATGTAAATTAAATAATAAATGAGAATTGTCTCAGTCTATATGGCTCACGTGATAAAATTATATGAATTTTTTTTGAAGGATTCAAAATTCCTGAAGCATATACAAGTTATTGAAAAACTTGTTTGTAATCCATAAATTGATTAAATGAACTAAGGTTGATGTACTGAAATCACCTTAATAAATATTTATTGATGAAGGGTACAAAGATGACTATTCTAACCTCTTCCCTTTATGATATTCAAAATCATTCATAAGGTTGTGCAAGTTGCTGACTTGAATGTGATTGGAGATTTTGAAGAGTTTTCAAAAAACAGTAGACTACCTGCTAAAGGAAGTTGAAATAATAAAATTAAATTGGTCATGAAGTGCCATATATTTGTTCAATTGATGCATTTATTTACCTTGCTATAACTATGAGCATGATATAATTTCTTCCTTACACGGAGATACTGAAATAAGATCAATTGTATATTGTCGATTTGATAAGAGAATTTTTCCAAAATTAGGGGGAGAGAATAATGAAATAAAAAGGGAAATTTTGTGGAAAAATCCATCATCGTCTCATCTTGATCTATGTGCTTCTATTAGTGAGCAAGAGGTCAAAAAGATTATTCACTTGCAGAAAATAGCAAATCAAATGCCAGACACATTTACAGATTTGAATAGGATTACCGAATCACATATCCCTGCA
Source organism: Anisodus acutangulus (assembly GCA_029783415.1). Classification (NCBI taxonomy): domain Eukaryota; kingdom Viridiplantae; phylum Streptophyta; class Magnoliopsida; order Solanales; family Solanaceae; genus Anisodus; species Anisodus acutangulus. The sequence goes on along the minus strand of CM056494.1, from coordinate 18,157,587 downwards.
GAGAATGTCCCAATTCGGATTGATGTCCCTGTATGACCATCTACTAGTGTCATAGCAAATGAGTCCAAAAGCACGCCTAAAGCGTGATAGACCATTGGGTTCTAAGGATCAGAATCCTAGAAAAAGAAAAATAAATGGTCAAGATGACACTAAGAAAGAATCTCATAAAGAAGTGCAAGATTTGACCAATCCTGGTATTCTTGAAGAAATCAATGAGCCGCAAACTCAAGAAAATGAAGAAATATCAATAAATCCAATGATGTTATGACTATTTGAATCACTTGGAAATAAATGTGGTTTGAAATACCCACAATTTTATATGAAGATAATGCAGCATGCATTGCTCAATTGAATGGAGGATTTAGAAAAGGAGACAGAACAAAAGCACATTTCACCAAAGTTGTTCTTCACACACGAGCTCCAAAAGAATAGTGATATCAACGTGCAACAGATTCATTCAAGTGATAATATGACTGGTTTGTTCACTAAGTCTCTACCAACTGCAACTTTCGAGAAGATGGTGCACAAGATTGGAATACGAAGACTCAAGCATTTGGACTGACGTTTTCATCAGGGGGAGTTAATACATGTTGTACTCTTTTTTTCATATAAGGTTTTGTCCCACTGGGTTTTCCTTGTAAGGTTTTTAATGAGACAACCGAAATGTGTATTATTAGAAATGTGTACTCTTTTTCCTTCACTAGAATTTTTTCCACTTGTTTTTCTAGTAAGGTTTTAATGAGTCATATTATCTATCAAAATAGACATCCAAGGGGGAGTGTTATGGATATTATCATATATTGTGGATGTCTATCTTTAGGAGAAATATTAGGGATAATAACTTTGGGACCAAGTCAATTCTCTCCTATAAATAGAGATGTTCCCATCATTGTATTTCATCCCTCAAGAGAAATAAAGAACTCTCATCCATTTCTCCACAATATTCTTGTTGTAGTTTTATAACATTGAAGTTATTTTCCGGAAACGTTGTTAGATTTGGTTTTCGGATCAAATAAGATTGTTTATGTTAGTGGTCTTCTATTCGGATCAAATCCTTTCCTTTTATTTGTTAATTTGCATTTTGCTATTTATTTTAATTAAATTATTAATTAAGTATATATTTTATTACATCATCCTTATTATAACAGTGAACTTGTAATTTGCATAAACCTTGATTGTCCCATTCAAGTCTCTTTTTTTAAAATAATAGTTTCTTGTACTGTGATTTATGTTATTATATGTGTTTTATTGTAACTCGATTACCATACTATTTTATGGTAGTTATGACTCATTTTTTTGTGTTTCCTATGTTGTTTTGAATTACTTGTTCTTGTGTCGGGTTTCTACTAGAAATAACCTCTCTATCTTCCAAGGTATGATACGTTATGCGTATACTCTACCCTCCTCAGACCCTACTATGTGGGATTTCACTAAATTTGTTGTTGTAATCAAGTTTTTCCGAAAAATAAAAAACAATCGACCTTTGATTTTCAACAAAGCTAATGAATGTGTACAAATACAATATTTTTAAAAAGAAATTTCTGAAATCTACTTCCATCCAAAGAATATATGCCTCCAAGCATAAAAGTCACTCGTGAACCAGTTAAAGCAGCCTCTTTAAGAAATTTGTTTATCTAATATTTATTAGGAGTTTTTATTTTATTCTCCTTCATTGAATATACTTAATTAAGAAATAGCTAAAAAGGTAGATGGCTAAAAATTGATTTTCGCAAGTTATTAAGGTCAAACAAATATGAAAGCTATTAGGATTTAGGACCAGAGATTCATTTCTATATGTGTAAATCAATCGGTTCTAATTTCTCAAATCTCAATTAGTGTCTTGATCTGGATGATTTGACTAGTTTTCTTTTATGGTCTTATTTCTCTTTCATTACAACTTACAATCAAGTATACACCTTTCACACGCAAACTATATAAGGTTCAACCAAACAATTAGCTCCTCACACATTTTATAAAATCGAAGGGTTTGCTATTTCATTTCCATAACATATAAACTAAACAAAATTCAAACAATATGAAGATTTCTTGGTTTTCCTTTCTTTTAGTATTTTTTGTTTTCCCATCAACTTCATGGGCAAATTTAGTTGATAATCATGACGAATTCATTCAATGCCTATCTCATAGCAACCAAACATCCTTCATTTACACCCCAAATAACTCTTCTTACTCATCAATCTTTCAATTGTCCATTCAAAATCTAAGGTTCAATACAACTGACACTCCTAAACTTCTTGTGATTGTCACCCCTGTGAGTGAACTCGAGGTCGAACGAGTCATCCTTTGTGCTAAGAAAACTGGGATGCACATTAGGGTTCGTAGTGGAGGACATGATTATGAAGGCCTTTCTTATGTCTCCGAGGTTCAATTTGTTATAGTTGATCTTATCAACCTTCGAACAACTAATGTAAATGTTAATGACAAAACTGCATGGGTTGAAGCTGGATCGACTAGTGGCGAACTCTATTATAGGATTTCCGGCTGGTGTTTGCCCAACCGTAGGTGTTGGTGGACATTTTAGTGGAGGTGGTTATGGTGTTATGTTGAGAAAATATGGCTTAGCAACTGGTAACATTGTAGATGCATGTATGATCGATGCGAATGGGAAGATTCTTGATAGGGTTTCCATGGGGGAAGATCTATTTTGGGCAATTACAGGTAATAGCTTTGGACTTGTTCTTGCATGGAAGATCAAATTAGTAGATATTCCTGAGACAGTACACTTCACAAGACATTGAAACAAAATGCCACAGAGCTTGTACATAAGTGACAATATGTTGCTCCAAAAGTCCATGAAGATTTGTTCATTGGGATCTTGATTAGTATATTGAACTCAAGTGATGAAGGTGGTAACAAACAAACAATTGTAGCATCATTCAACTCCAAATTCCTCGGTGGAGTCTATTCGATTACTTCCCATCATACAAGAATTTTTTTTCTGAATTAGGATTGAGAAGAGAAGATTGCATTGAGATGAGTTGGATAGAGTCTATGTTGTACTTTGTAGGGTTCCCACGAGGTGAATATCCTGATGTTTTTCTAAATAGGGGTCCACTCTCGAGGCGTTACTGAAAGAAATAATCCCCTTGATTATTTTCATTACTTGATTAGGTACATATACAAGATACAAAATATTCCTATTCTATTCCTAAATCTTATTTTACCATAATTCTAACTCTACAATTATGGTAGTGTATAAACCTACTTTAGGTAACAAATACATTACAATATACTACACATATATTTTCCAAATATACAATATCTTATGTACTAAAACTAGCCAAAACCGAGATGCCCAATATGGGCAGATATGGGCTGATTTCGTGGCCTTTGAATAAGGCAATATACACTTGTATATTGTGTGTATATTGCCTTATTTAACACACACCCGCAGTCATAGCGGGAGGTCTTAGAACGCTGAGACTGTCCCTAAAATCTTCAAAGAGTACCGAGGGAAGACCCTTTGTAAAGATGTCTGCAACTTGATATCTTGACGGGACATGACATACGCGTACCTGCCCCCGAGCAACCTTTTCACGGACAAAGTGAATGTCCATTTCGATGTGTTTGGTGTGTTGGTGCTGAACCGGATTACCTGAGAGGTAGATGGAACTAACATTATCACAATATACTAAGGTCGCCTTCTGAATGGGGCAATGAAGCTCTACAAGCAAATTACGTAACCAACATGATTCTGAGACCACATTAGCTACCCCTCGATATTCTGCCTCTGCACTGGAGCGGGATAGAGTCGCATGACGCTTTGCAGACCAGGAGACCAAGTTGTTGCCAAGGAACATACAATATCCGGACGTAGACCGTCTGGTGTCCGGACAACCGCCCCAATCCGCATCTGTGTATGAGACAAGTGTGGATGTAGAAGAAGGATACAAGTGCAACCCATAGTCCAGTGTCCCCTAAATATACCGAATGATGCGTTTGATTGCATTCATGTGCTCAACTCTGGAATCATGCATGAATAAACACACCTGCTGAACAGCATACGTAATATCCGGTCTGGTAAATGTAAGATATTGGAGAGCCCCTGCAAGACCGCGATAGCGGGTCGGGTCCTCGTATGGTGCACCTGCCGCGACACTAAGCTTGGGTTTTGCATCAACAGGAGTAGTAGTGGACTTACAGGATGACATCTCAGCCCTCTCGATGATCTCAGCAGCATACTTCCGTTGAGACAAAAACAAACCACCTAAATGACATTTGATGGAAATCCCCAAAAAATAACTCAAAGGCCCTAAGTCTTTCATAGCAAACTCAGAACTGAGCATGGTCATGATAGACTGGCGCAAGGCATCGAAAGAGGCAGTCAAGATGATATCATCCACATACAACAGAATGTAGGCCAAGGACGAACCACTACGGTAGATGAACAAGGAATTATCTGACCTGTTGTGAGTGAACCCAATGGTTGAAACGAAGTCAGCAAATCTCGTATACCAAGCCCGTGGAGACTGCTTAAGCCCATATAAGGACTTTTTCAATAAACAGACATGATGCGGACGGTTAGGATCCCTGAAACCCAATGGCTGATGCATATAGACTATTTCTTTGAGGTCACCATGTAGGAAGGCATTCTTGACATCCAACTGATGAATATGCCAAGTCTTTGAAAAAGCCAAGCTAAGCACCGTGCGAATAGTAGCCGGCTTGACCACCGGACTAAACGTATCACCACAATCTATCCCAACCTGCTGAGTCTTACCATCACCCACAAGTCGCGCCTTATGTCTAGCAAATGACCCATCTGAATTCTCCTTATGAGCAAAAATCCACATAGACCTGATAACATTAATACCAGAAGGACGGGGCACCAACTCCCATGTCTTATTATCAATAAGAGGATTATATTCATCAGTCATAGCAATTTTCCAATTAGGGTCATTTAAGGCGGACACATGGTTACGGGGTAAGGGAGATTTAGAGACATCAGAATGTAAATTAAAATGTCTTTTAGGTGTAAAAATACCCCGCTGACTACGAGTGACCGGTCTATGACTCGAGGAAGAATTGAGTGAATTTTGGAAATTTTCTGGGCTCGGGACGGACGGGCCAGCAGGCAGTGGGCCTGCTGGCCCAAATCGGTAAACTATGGCGTCTTCTGGACCAGTTCCAGAATTGGGCTGGACTGGCCCAATTGCTGGGACTGATCCAGAAACTGGAACTGTTGCTGGCGGTGTTGACACCCAATTTTGTCCCATCTTTTATGATTTTATTTGCAATTTTTAATATTTTTGACACTTTAAAACAATTTTAAAATATAGGCTTATATATGTATATATATCATTATTATTAGTATTATTTGCATTTTTATTTGTCATTTGCATTTTTTATATCACAAGCATACTTTTATCCTAATATTATATGTTATTTTTTATTTTCGCAAAACGACATTGCATTTTTATTTTTTATTTAAGCATCAAGCATTTCGTAAATATTATATTTTATCATATTATCATCTTTACAATTTATAAATTTTGCAAAGCTTTCTTTTTATATAATAAAACCTCTTTTTATATTCTAAACCCATGACCCATTTCATTTCCCCCAAAACAACTTCTACTCAACCCAAAACAATTCCTACCCAACCCAAACTAAAACCCATTTTCATCCAAGCCCAACCCATCACCCATTTTATTTCCCCAACCCAAAAAAACAAATACCAGGCCCAACCGAAAGCCCACCCGGATCGGCCCAATACCCAACTCCCCATCCCTTTATTTCCTTTAAACCAAACAAACCCTACAGATTTTCATTCCATATCTCTTTCTCACTCTCTCTCTCTCTCTCTCTCCGTCACAAGACACCCCCATGCCCCTAACCCCGACGCGACCCCACACCGCCATACCGGCGACCCCATCGCCGCCGGTCACAACGACGACACCACCCACCATCACCTCAACGACACCACCCACCATACCCACAATCGACAACCCCATACCCGTGACCCCTACACGCCGGTCACCTCACCCATCGCCGCCACTGGGCCGCGACACACCACCACGACCCCACACCGTCGGTCACCCCTACACCGACACCATCACTTCACCCATATCTACAACCCCTAAAACCGAAATCCATCTATAAATACCCCTTTGGGGTCGATTTGTGTGGATTTTTGTCCTAAAAGAGGGAGTTCTTGGTCGAATTTAGGTCGGATTTTGCATGGATTCTTGCCCCTTTTGTGTCCTTTGTCGGGTCGGGTCGGGTCGGGTCAACCCGATTTAGGTAAGATTTCGCTTTATATGCTTGATATTGTGTTGTTGGTTATCTGAAAATTTGGAAAGAATTTGATTCAGTTGAAATATCCGATTCGGTCGGTCATCGACCAGTTCGAATCGACCCGCTCGAATGAATTTTCCAGATTTTATGTTTTATATGTGTTGTTGGTTATCTGAAAATTTGGAAAGAATTTGATTCGGCTTGAAATATCCGATTCGATTCGGTCGGTCATCGACCGCCTGGTCGACCCGATTTGGTTATTTTCCAGATTTTTATGTTTATATTGTGTTGTTGGTTATCTGTGATTTGGAGAAAATCGATTCGGGTTGAAAAATATCCGATTCAGGTCGGGTCAATGATCCGGGTCGGGTCGACCCCGATTTGGTTAAATTTCCAGATTAATTGTGTTTTATATTCTGTTGTTGGCTATCTGAAAATAAAAAATGATTCTGGGTCGGGTCTTCGAACCTGATTCGGGTCGGGTCAGCCCGGATCAAGTAAGTTTCATTTTTGCGTATTTTTGTATCTCTGTTGTTGGTTATCTGAAAATAAAAAAAAAATGATTCTGGGTCGGGTCATCAATCCTGATTCGGGTTCGGGTCTCGATCCTGATTCGGGTCGGGTCGGGTCAGCCCGGATCAAGTAAATTTTGTTTTTTGTATCTTTGTATCTTTGTTGTTGGTTATCTGAAAATAAATAAATAAGAATGTTTGATTCCGGGTCGGGTCACTATTCAGAATCCGGGTCGCATAATTTAATTGCAAACTGTTGGTTATTTTGGTATTTAAATATCCATACACAGATCTCCTACTGCTTTACTGCTTTAGGCCGATGAAATTGAAATCGAGGCCGTGCTTTTTCGTTTTCTGTTTCAAAGATTAATTCTGTTTGATTTATAATTTATCGATTGCTTTGGTACTATTTTATTTGTTTCTAACATCGTGCATTTAGGCCAATGAAATTGAATTCGAGGCCTCGCTTTTCTTCTTTCATTTCTCTGTTTCTTTAATTTACCGTTTTAAACATCCGTGCCACGGATATATCTTATTTCTTGTTCATCGCTTTTGAATTAAATATCGCATTTTAGGCCGATGAAATTGAATTCGAGGCCGCGCTTTTTCATTTCATTTCACTGCTTTTCAACCTTGTTTTTAACATCCGGCAATGGATATTTACTGCTTTTTTATTTACTAAACATCCCGTCTTCTCGGAATTGCCTCTGTTTTTACGCTTCGTTTCTTGCTGCTGCTGCTGCTCTGTGTCTGATTCGATTTTTAATTTTATCGATACGAATACGATACTACACCGCCGATGAAAAAATATCCGTCGATTTTGAGGCCTCCACAGTTGTAAAGACGAAAAATAAAGCTTTTGGGCAAGGATGAAACTTAAATCTTTTTCACCCGAGAGACCAACATGTTCGATAGGCAAGGCAACTAAAATGACCAACGAGTCATATGTTCGCAACCACGACGTGATTGGAATGATCTTTTCAAAATTTAAGTCTGAGCCCTCCGTAATCAAAACATTTATTGTTTTGGATGCGGATCTGAAGCTATGTATATTTAATTATTTCTAACCGTTTATTCTTGACAGCTTGCAAAGATAAAGTCAAAGAAGGCAATTACCCCTCGAAGATTACTTATTTTTGTTGTTGTCTTTTACTTTCTTTAATTCAGCTTCATTTCATTCTGTATTGTAATATTATTGTACTCGTGAAATTATTGAAATGTTTAGAATAGGCAAACATAGAATTAATTAATAGGGTAGTCTAAAACTTGAAACCCATTGCTAGTTCATTTATTTTTAGGCTCGGTTAGTTTTTAAAATTGTTAATCGCTAGTTTATCTATTTTTAGGCCCGTCGCCCATAAGAAATCACATTGCATACATCTTTATCAATTTTCATACGAATGCATATTCATAGTCTTTTTTAGCTTTACATGTATATTATTGTCATACAAATGCATGCTTGTACAAATGCATAATTTCATTAAATACTTGCAACATTATTTTTATACTTGTAAAACATGCACTTTTAACATAATAATTAACCTGAGTTTGATCGGATAACCGCAAGTTAGCGGATCTTAAAGTTTGCCTAACCCCTTCCCTTTAGGATAATAAAGAACTCTTACCTAGAATCTCATTAGTTTCGTAGATCATAAAATTGGAGTTATTTTACAGCTTTTAGTTAGTATTTAGGTGCCCTAATTCACCTTAGAATAATTAGGTGGCGACTCCTCAAAGCAAGCATTTTATTCAATCCAGAGGTGATCAATGCCATCGCGTCGCGAAGCCCGCAGGTCAAAATCGGGTGCGACAAAGATGGCGACTCAATCGGGAAATTCAGGTTCTTAACCATAGCAAATTCAGGTTAATTATTATTGCGCTTTATTTTGCTTCTTATTTATTCTACTGCTTCTAATTGTTTTCTCTTTGAAATTTTTGTATGTTTAACTTCTGTAATTGCTATATTCTTTTATTGCTTTTCTTAAATTGGCATTTCGCTCATATTTCTTCCACTATGGAAAATTGACACCATCACTTCACCCATATCTACAACCCCTAAAACCCGAAACCCATCTATAAATACCCCCTTTTGGGGGTCGATTTGTGTGGATTTTTGTCCGAAAAGAGGGAGTTCTTGGTCGGAATTTAGGTCGGATTTTGCATGGATTCTTGCCCCTTTTGTGTCACTGTCGGGTCGGGTCGGGTCGGGTCGGGTCAACCCGATTTAGGTAAGATTTCCTGTTTTATATGCTTGATATTGTGTTGTTGGTTATCTGAAAATTTGGAAAGAATTTGATTCGGGTTGAAATATCCGATTCGGGTCGGGTCACTGACCCGGTTCGAATCGACCCGGTTCGAATGAATTTTCCAGATTTTATGTTTTATATGTGTTGTTGGTTATCTGAAAATTTGGAAAGAATTTGATTCGGGTTGAAATATCCGATTCGATTCGGGTCGGGTCACTGACCCGGGTCGGGTCGACCCGATTTGGTTATTTTCCAGATTTTTATGTTTATATTGTGTTGTTGGTTATCTGTGATTTGGAGAAAATCGATTCGGGTTGAAAAATATCCGATTCGGGTCGGGTCAATGACCCGGGTCGGGTCGACCGACGATTTAGTTAAATTTCCAGATTAATTGTGTTTTATATTACATTGTTGGCTATCGAAAATAAAAATGATTACGGGTCGGTCATCAATCCCGATTCGGTCGGGTCTTGAACTGATTCGATTCGGTCGGCCGGATCAAGTAAATTTCATTTTTGCGTATTTTTGTATCTTTGTTGTTGGTTATCTGAAAATAAAAAAAAATGATTCTGGGTCGGGTCATCAATCCTGATTCGGGTTCGGTCTCGATCTGATTCGGTCGGTCGGGTCGGCCGGATCAAGTAAATTTTGTTTTTGTATCTTTGTATCTTTGTTGTTGGTTATCCGAAAATAAATAAATAAGAATGTTTGATTCCGGGTCGGTCACTATTCGTAATCCGGTCGATAATTTAATTGCAAGCTGTTGGTTATTTTGGTATTTAAATATCCATACAGATCTCCTCTTGCTTTCTTGCTTTAGGCCGATGAAATTGAAATCGAGGCCGCCCTTTTTCGCTTTCGCTTTCAAAGATTAATTCTCTGTTTGATTTATAATTTCATCGATTGCTTTTTTTACTATTTCTTGTTTCTAACATCGCATTTAGGCCAATGAAATTGAATTCGAGGCCTCGCTTTTCTTCTTTCATTTCTTTGTTTCTTTAATTTACCGTTTTAAACATCCGTGCCACGAATATGTACTCGCTTTTATCAAGCATCGCTTTTGAATTAAATATCGCATTTTAGGCCGATGAAATTGAATTCGAGGTCAGCGCTTTTTCATTTCATTTCTTTGCTTTTCAATACCTTGTTTTTAACATCCGGCAGCGGATATTTATCGCTTTTTTATTTACTAAACATCCCGTCTTCTCGAATTGCCTCTGTTTTTACGCCATTTCTTTGCTGCTGCTTCTTTGCTCTTTGTGTCTGATTCTGATTTTTAATTTTACTGATACGAATACGATACTACACTGGCCGATGAAAAAATATCCGTCGATTTTTGAGGCCTCCACAGTTGTAAAGACGGAAAATAAAGCTTTTGGGCAAGGATGAAACTTAAATCTTTTTCACCCGAGAGACCAACATGTTCGATAGGCAAGGCAACTAAAATGACCAACGAGTCATATGTTCGCAACCACGACGTGATTGGAATGATCTTTTCAAAATTTAAGTCTGAGCCCTCCGTAATCAAAACATTTATTGTTTTGGATGCGGATCTGAAGCTATGTATATTTAATTATTTCTAACCGTTTATTCTTGACAGCTTGCAAAGATAAAGTCAAAGAAGGCAATTACCCCTCGAAGATTACTTATTTTTGTTGTTGTCTTTTACTTTCTTTAATTCAGCTTCATTTCATTTCTGTATTGTAATATTATTGTACTCGTGAAATTATTGAAATGTTTAGAATAGGCAAACATAGAATTAATTAATAGGGTAGTCTAAAACTTGAAACCCATTGCTAGTTCATTTATTTTTAGGCTCGGTTAGTTTTTAAAATTGTTAATCGCTAGTTTATCTATTTTTAGGCCCGTCGCCCATAAGAAATCACATTGCATACATCTTTATCAATTTTCATACGAATGCATATTCATATTCTTTTTTAGCTTTACATGTATATTATTGTCATACAAATGCATGCTTGTACAAATGCATCATTTCATTAAATACTTGCAACGTTATTTTTATACTTGTAAAACATGCACTTTTTAACATAATAATTAACCTGAGTTTGATCGGATAGCTGCAAGTTAGCGGATCTTAAAGGATGCCTATCCCCTTCCCTTTAGGATAATAAAGAACCCTTACCTAGAATCTCATTAGTTTCGTAGATCATAAAATTGGAGTTATTTTATAGCTTTTAGTTAGTATTTAGGTGCCCTAATTCACCTTAGAATAATTAGGTGGCGACTCCTCAAAGCAAGCATTTTATCCAATCCAGAGGGAATCGACGCCATAGCGTCGCGAAGCCCGCAGGTCAAAATCGGGTGCGACAGCATGGCGACTCCATCGGGTCGGGTCGGGTCGGGTCAACCCGATTTAGGTAAGATTTCCTGTTTTATATGCTTGATATTGTGTTGTTGGTTATCTGAAAATTTGGAAAGAATTTGATTCGGGTTGAAATATCCGATTCGGTCAGTCATCGACCGGTTCGAATCGACCGGTTCGAATGAATTTTCCAGATTTTATGTTTTATATGTGTTGTTGGTTATCCGAAAATTTGGAAAGAATTTGATTCGGGTTGAAATATCCGATTCGATTCGGCCTGGTCGACCCGATTTGGTTATTTTCCAGATTTTTATGTTTATATTGTGTTGTTGGTTATCCGTGATTTGGAGAAAATCGATTCGGGTTGAAAAATATCCGATTCGGTCGGTCAATGACCGGTCAGTCGACCCGATTTGGTTAAATTTCCAGATTAATTGTGTTTTATATTACATTGTTGGCTATCCAAAATAAAAATGATTTTGGGTCGGTCATCAATCTGATTCGGTCGGGTCTTCGAACTCGATTCGGTCGGTCACCGGATCAAGTAAATTTCATTTGCGTATTTTTGTATCTTTGTTGTTGGTTATCTGAAAATAAAAAAAAATGATTCTGGGTCGGGTCATCATCAATCCTGATTCGGGTTCGGGTCTCGATCCTGATTCGGGTCGGGTCGGGTCAGCCCGGATCAAGTAAATTTTGTTTTTTGTATCTTTGTATCTTTGTTGTTGGTTATCTGAAAATAAATAAATAAGAATGTTTGATTCCGGGTCGGGTCACTATTCAGAATCCGGGTCGCATAATTTAATTGCAAGCGTTGGTTTTTTTGGTATTTAAATATTCATACACAGATCTCCTACTGCTTTACTGCTTTAGGCCGATGAAATTGAAATCGAGGCCGTGCTTTTTCGTTTTCTGTTCAAAGATTAATTCTCTGTTTGATTTATAATTTCTTGATTTACATTTGGTACTATTTCTTTGTTTCTAAATCGCATTTAGGCCAATGAAATTGAATTGAGGCCTCGCTTTTCTTCTTTCATTTCTCTGTTTCTTTAATTTACTGCTTTAAACATCCGTGCTACGGATATGTACTGCTTTTCTTGCATCGCTTTGAATTAAATATCGCATTTTAGGCCGATGAAATTGAATTGAGGCCGCGCTTTTTCATTTCATTTCACTGCTTCAAACTTGTTTTAACATCCGGCAGCGGATATTTACTATTTTTTATTTACTAAACATCCCGTCTTCTCGGAATTGCCTCTGTTTTTACGCTACTTTTCTTTGCTGCTGCTGCTTCTTCTTGTGTCTGATTCGATTTTTAATTTTATCGATACGAATACGATACTACATCGCCGATGAAAAATATCCGTCGATTTTTTAGGCCTCCACAGCTTGTAAAGACGGAAAATAAAGCTTACGGCAAGGATGAAACTTAAATCTTTTTCACTCGAGAGACCAACATGTTCGATAGGCAAGGCAACTAAAATGACCAACGAGTCATATGTTCGCAACCACGACGTGATTGGAATGATCTTTTCAAAATTTAAGTCCGAGCCCTCCGTAATAAAAACATTTATTGTTTTGGATCTGGATTTGAAGTTATGTATATTTAATTGTTTCTAACCGTTTATTCTTGACATGACTTGCAAAGATAAAGTCAAAGAAGGCAAATAACCCATCGGAGATTATTTATTTTGTTGTTGTCATTTACTTTCTTAATTCAGCTTTATTTCATTCTGTATTGTAATATTATTGTACTCGTGAAATTATTGAAATGTTTAGAATAGGCAAACATAGAATTAATTAATAGGGTAGTCTAAAACTTGAAACCCATTGCTAGTTCATTTATTTTTAGGCTCGGTTAGTTTTAAAATTGTTAATCGCTAGTTTATCTATTTTTAGGCCCGTCGCCCATAAGAAATCACATTGCCTACATCTTTATCAATTTTCATACGAATGCATATTCATATTCTTTTTTAGCTTTACATGTATATTATTGTCATACAAATGCATGCTTGTACAAATGCATCATTTCATTAAATACTTGCAACGTTATTTTTATACTTGTAAAACATGCACTTTTTAACATAATAATTAACCTGAGTTTGATCGGATAGCTGCAAGTTAGCGGATCTTAAAGGATGCCTATCCCCTTCCCTTTAGGATAATAAAGAACCCTTACCTAGAATCTCATTAGTTTCGTAGATCATAAAATTGGAGTTATTTTATAGCTTTTAGTTAGTATTTAGGTGCCCTAATTCACCTTAGAATAATTAGGTGGCGACTACTCAAAGCAAGCATTTTATCCAATCCAGAGGGAATCGACGCCATAGCGTCGCGAAGCCCGCAGGTCAAAATCGGGTGCGACAGCATGGCGACTCCATCGGGTCGGGTCGGGTCGGGTCAACCCGATTTAGGTAAGATTTCCTGTTTTATATGCTTGATATTGTGTTGTTGGTTATCTGAAAATTTGGAAAGAATTTGATTCGGGTTGAAATATCCGATTCGGTCAGTCATCGACCGCTCGAATCGACCCGGTTCGAATGAATTTTCCAGATTTTATGTTTTATATGTGTTGTTGGTTATCTGAAAATTTGGAAAGAATTTGATTCGGGTTGAAATATCCGATTCGATTCGGGTCGGGTCGACCCGATTTGGTTATTTTCCAGATTTTTATGTTTATATTGTGTTGTTGGTTATCTGTGATTTGGAGAAAATCGATTCGGGTTGAAAAATATCCGATTCGGGTCGGGTCAATGACCCGGGTCGGGTCGACCCCGATTTGGTTAAATTTCCAGATTAATTGTGTTTTATATTCTGTTGTTGGCTATCTGAAAATAAAAAATGATTTTGGGTCGGGTCATCAATCCTGATTCGGGTCGGGTCTTCGAACCTGATTCGGGTCGGGTCAGCCCGGATCAAGTAAATTTCATTTTTGCGTATTTTTGTATCTCTGTTGTTGGTTATCTGAAAATAAAAAAAATGATTCTGGGTCGGGTCATCAATCCTGATTCGGGTTCGGGTCTCGATCCTGATTCGGGTCGGGTCGGGTCAGCCCGGATCAAGTAAATTTTGTTTTTTGTATCTTTGTATCTTTGTTGTTGGTTATCTGAAAATAAATAAATAAGAATGTTTGATTCCGGTCGTCACTATTCAGAATCCGGTCGCATAATTTAATTGCAAACCGTTGGTTATTTTGGTATTTAAATATCCATACAGATCTCCCATCGCTTATCGCTTTAGGCCGATGAAATTGAAATCGAGGCCGCGCTTTTTCGTTTTCTGTTTCAGCATTAATTCTCTGTTTCAGTTTATAATTTACTGATTTCTGTTTCGGTACTATTTTACTGTTTCTAAATACTGCATTTAGGCCAATGAAATTGAATTCGAGGCCTCGCTTTTCTTCTTTCATTTCTCTGTTTCTTTAATTTACCGTTTTAAACATCCGTGCCACGGATATGTACTGTTTTTACTGTTTACTGTTTTGAATTAAATACTGCATTTTAGGCCGATGAAATTGAATTCGAGGCCGCGCTTTTTCATTTCATTTCACTGCTTCAAAGATCGCTTTTAACATCCGGCAGCGGATATTTATCGCTTTTTTTATTTACTAAACATCCCGTCTTCTGAATTGCCTCTGTTTTTACGCTTCATTTGCATCGCTTTGCCGCTTTCTTGTGTCTGATTCGATTTTTAATTTCTCGATACGAATACGATACTACATCGCCGATGAAAAATATCCGTCGATTTTGAGGCCTCCACTGTTGTAAAGACGGAAAATAAAGCTTTTGGGCAAGGATGAAACTTAAATCTTTTTCACCCGAGAGACCAACATGTTCGATAGGCAAGGCAACTAAAATGACCAACGAGTCATATGTTCGCAACCACGACGTGATTGGAATGATCTTTTCAAAATTTAAGTCTGAGCCCTCCGTAATCAAAACATTTATTGTTTTGGATGCGGATCTGAAGCTATGTATATTTAATTATTTCTAACCGTTTATTCTTGACAGCTTGCAAAGATAAAGTCAAAGAAGGCAATTACCCCTCGAAGATTACTTATTTTTGTTGTTGTCTTTTACTTTCTTTAATTCAGCTTCATTTCATTTCTGTATTGTAATATTATTGTACTCGTGAAATTATTGAAATGTTTAGAATAGGCAAACATAGAATTAATTAATAGGGTAGTCTAAAACTTGAAACCCATTGCTAGTTCATTTATTTTTAGGCTCGGTTAGTTTTTAAAATTGTTAATCGCTAGTTTATCTATTTTTAGGCCCGTCGCCCATAAGAAATCACATTGCATACATCTTTATCAATTTTCATACGAATGCATATTCATAGTCTTTTTTAGCTTTACATGTATATTATTGTCATACAAATGCATGCTTGTACAAATGCATAATTTCATTAAATACTTGCAACATTATTTTTATACTTGTAAAACATGCACTTTTAACATAATAATTAACCTGAGTTTGATCGGATAACCGCAAGTTAGCGGATCTTAAAGGATGCCTAACCCCTTCCCTTTAGGATAATAAAGAACCCTTACCTAGAATCTCATTAGTTTCGTAGATCATAAAATTGGAGTTATTTTACAGCTTTTAGTTAGTATTTAGGTGCCCTAATTCACCTTAGAATAATTAGGTGGCGACTCCTCAAAGCAAGCATTTTATCCAATCCAGAGGGAATCGACGCCATAGCGTCGTGAAGCCCGCAGGTCAAAATCGGGTGCGACAGGCGGAACTGTGGGACCAGCGGGAAGTGGGCCCGCTGGAGGATTTTGGGTGCGGGATATGTCCCAAAAATTCTGAATAATATACGGGGATATTTGTTCATCCAAAAAATTATACGACCGAGGCTCGGGAGTCTGAACTTTCGCAAAAGGAAATTGGGTTTCATAAAAAAGGACGTGGCGATTAATTATGATTTTATTTGAGGATAAATCAAAGCATTTATAACCACGATGATTAGATGGATAACCCAAAAATACACACGGGGTAGACCGAGCCTGAAGTTTGTTAATTGTGGTGGATGGGAATAATGAAATGCACAAGCACCCAAAAACCCGAAGATGAGAATAAGGAGGGTTCTTATTATATAGGATTTCGAGGGGGGAAGAATATGTCAGACCTTTAGAAGGAATTATGTTAAGAAGATATGTGGCCATTTGTAGAGCATGATGCCAAAAATATGGAGGTATAGAGGCATGAATTAAGAGAGTTCGGACAATGTTATTGGTGGAACGAATTTTGCGTTCGGCCTTTCCATTTTGTGGAGATGTATGAGGACACGAAAACCTAAAATTGATCACATTAGTAGCACAGAACTCCCGAAACTCCCTATTGTCATACTCTTTCCATTATCACATTGAATATTTTTTATGTCTCTTTCGAATTGAGTACGAATGAACGCTCTAAATTTGATGAAGACGGAAAACACTTGTGATTTATTTGCAATTGAAAACGTCCACAAAAATCTAGAATAATCATCTAAAAGGAGAACATAATATCGATGACCCACTGAACTAAGAACAGGAGATGTCCATAAGTCGATATGAATAATGTCAAATGACATAGAAGTATGAGAATTGGAGTCCACAAATGACAACTTAACAATTTTTCCTAATGAGCAAGACTGACAAATTGGAGTACGACTCGTACCCTTACAAGAAATAAAGCTATTTTTATCTAAAACTGATAAAATAGAAGATCCCGGATGACCTAGGCGAGCATGCCACATGGAAGGAGAGACGGCTGCAAAAGCTGACGGCAAGGCTGGACTCGATGGACTGAAACCGGGCATGATAGGATACAGATCCCCCCTACTATCACACCTCATGAGATGACTCCCCGTCTTGAAATCCTTCACAGAGAAACCGAAAGGATCAAATTCAATGAAATGTAATTGTCATTTGTGAACTTTCGGATAGACACTAAATTTTTAATCAATTTAGGAGCATGTAAAGTATTTTTCAAGAGGAGTGGTGGATTGGGGGAAGACAACGTTTTCTGACCATACCATAGAATTGGAATAGAACTGCCATTACCAACAATTATCCCCCGAGGGGTGCTCAAATTGGAATAAGATAAGAGAGTACCTGATTCGGAAGTCATGTGAGTAGTGGCACCGGTGTCCATATACCAATTTGGGTCCGGTTGAGTTAACCCTAGTGTGTGCATCGCGGCCTCGATATCGGTTTGAGTAGGGCCTGCTGCATGATGGGCTTGCGGAGGTCGGGGCCCAAGAACTCCTGTCCGCGATAGAGCTGGGTCGTAGGCTTTATTCTTTGCCATTCTTTGGGCCCATCAAGCTAGTGGGCCGCCACCGGGTGTTGGGCCTGGACTGTTGGCCACCCATCGCCGGAATTCCGCTTGATTGTAGGGGTTGCCGCCCATGGCCCATCGCCTCACCCCCATCGCCACGGGCCAGGGTGGTGGGCCATCGTTCATCGACCACCGAATCGCCACCGTAACTACCGTGATTTGCCCCCGCGGTTTTTGTTATTATTCTTGCGATTATTCTTGCCGCCACCATTATTATGGTTTTGGCCCGAATTATTAACAAAACCCGAAGAACTAGGAGAAGACGCCACCATGACGACTGGGCTTGCTCCGGTAGCCGCCTTTTTAGCCAAATCGGCTTCTTCCAACGTAAGCATGGAGTGGGCTTGATAGAAGTCGGGAAGAGGGTTATTTTGGCGAATGAGAGTTCCAACACCATTATAGGCCTCCGAAAGACCGGCAACCAACTGTAGAACGAGACGATTATTAGTTATCGGTGCGCCAACATTACGGAGTTGATCTGCCAACTCCTTGAGTTTCTTGCAATATGCAGAAACGTTTGGAAATTCGTCCATTCGAACTAGAGAGAATTTCTGCTCGAGTGTGACGACACGTGAATGTTGGTTGTCTTGGAATATGTCACGCAATCTATTCCATGCAGCCATAGCCGTGGTATCCGGCTCAATAATCGTCTGTAGAAGGTCCACTGAAATAGTGGCGTAGATCCACCGGAGAACGGTAGCATCAAGAGTAATCCATAACTCAGAATCCTCCGCATGAAGAGGTCTAGCGGGAGGAATGATGTGATGAAGAACTTGATAGGAGATAGCGTGAATTTTAAACAACTCCGCCCACGTCGCATATTTGACGTTTTCCATCTCAAGAACAATAGGGATACAGTTCTTGATGTTGGAAACCATGAGGGCAGGATGATAATTGTTCTTAGACATATTGAAAGAACAAAGAAGGAGGGGAAATTTAAGAGAGGTTTTTGAGAGCGGAAGACGAAATTTGGGAGAGAAACCCGAGGGGGGGGGGGTTCTCGGCCGAGAAGGTCAAAAAACTTTGGGAGAGAAATTTTTTTGTAAAACCTAGTCTCTTGATACCATGAAAGAAATAATCCCCTTGATTATTTTCATTACTTGACTAGGTATATATACAAGATACAAAATATTCCTATTCTATTCCTAAATCTTATTTTACGATAATTCTAACTCTACAATTATGGTAGTGTATAAACCTTCTTTAGGTAACAAATACATTACAATATACTACACATATATTTTCCAAATATACAATATCTTATGTACCAAAACTAGCCAAAACCGAGATGCCCAATATGGGCAGATATGGGCTGATTTCGTGGCCTTTGAATAAGGCAATATACACTTGTATATTGTGTGTATATTGCCTTATTTAACAGTTACTTCAAGGCAAAATCTGACTACGTGCAGTAACCAATCTGGAGATTGTTCTTTGAAGATGAAATCGTAGCATCACAAATGATCTTGACTTCATAAGGTGGAAGGATGGATAGGATTTCACCATCAGCTATCCCATTCCCTCATAGAGCTGGAAATTTATACAAAATTCAACATTTGGTGTATTGGGATGAAGAAGGAGAAGAAGTGGCTGAAAGACAATAAGTTAGATAAGAAGACTTTATTCTTACATGACTTCTTTTGTTTCTGAGTTTTCAAGAGTTGCTTATATCAATTATAGAAATCTTGATATTGGTGTGAATAACATCAAGGGATATACATGCAAGCTAAGGTTTGGGGGATTAAGTATTTTAAAATGAATCTTGATAGATTGGTACATGTGAAGACTAAGGTGGATCCTTCAAACTTCTTTAGGAATGAACCAAGCATTCCTTCACTTACTTGGGGGAAGAACAAAGGTGAATGAAGTTCTATTTAAAAACAAATATCATAGTACAAAAATTAATAAGATCATTGTTATGATTTAATCATAATAACAAAATTAATAAGATCCTTGTTATGATTTAATCATAATAACAAAATTAATAAGATCCTTGTTATGATTTAATTTTTAACTACATAATTTCTCTTCTTTGAATGTACAATATAGGGTCATGCATCATGAGATCATGGCACTTGACATGACTTGTGTACTTAATCTTTTTAACGTAATTTGCTTGTTCTTTCAATAATTGTACTATATTGATTTATAATAAAGATTATTTTATGTACTTGAAGATTTTATTCCTTATATATTGGTTTTTTCTCAATAGTAAAATATTAGTGATCTGCAGCTTGTACATATATTTTTAAAATTGTATGTTCAAACTGTGATAAAACAAACAATTAAGAAGATTAAAAGGAAGACAAGTAATTGTTGAATTTATGTTTTTCTTTATTGATACTTAGTATTAGAAAATGGATATATCGGATCTGATCTCGGGTGAAATGAGTTAGACAAAAACAAATCAATTGTGTTATCCGTTTATATTTAATACCAACAAAAAAGTAAATTAAGTGATAAATAATGTGAATACTTATATTATTCATAACTTTTAAAATATAATCTTTTGAGTCAAAATTTGTTGTCCAAACAGCACATAATTATCCAACTACATACTACAGTACATCGTTAAGCCCATCTCATGAAAAGTTAAAAGATTTATTTGAGGTAGAATATCTAAATATTTAGATCCCTTAAATTAAATTTGGTTCTAATTATTTTTTTGTACTTGACTTCTCTATAATCGTTATCCCCTCAAATAATAACTTATCCTAATTACCCCTTTGTATTCGATTTTTTAATAATCGTTACCCGCTCAAAAAAGGAAAAGAAAAAAGAAAAAAATGATAGTTGTATTTAATGGAGGAATAGAAAAGATATACGGAAGGAGATAAGGAAATAGTTGTTGGTATGACTAAATAATTTTTGTACACATCAGATTAATATGATGTGACAGTAACTTTTCATCACGCGTTAAACTCATTTGAGATCACTTGGATTATAGAAAAGTCAAGTATAACAGGGTAGTTAAGACAATTATTTGGGGGATAACGATTATTAAAAGCCAAGTAAGAAAGTAATTATGACCAAATATAATTTAAGAGGGATCAAGTGAAACGCATCAAATTTAGAAGGATTTTTAGATAGTACGCCTTTAATTAAATAAGTAGTTCCAATTTGATGCTATTACATCATATTCTACTACTTATAAAAGGGATATAAAAGGGATAAGCACACACCACGTCAACATGTTAGCTTAGAGTCATTAAAATTCTTTTGGTGGCAGTCTGGTCAATTTGGTTAATTTTTGCGCACGGTCTTGCTTGAACAATTGGGCTTCATTGCTTTGTTGGGGCCTCAAATGACGAAACTATCATGAACTTACACTCAATGGCAGGTGTGTCCTATCTTTTGCAACATGTATCGAGTATCGACTATCGAGTATGGTTATTTTTACAAATTTCGTTCATAATCACGCCATATTGTTGATTAAAACTGAATTTTACTGTAGCTTCCATATAAGCTTTTGCACGCTTGGTCCAATTTGCCCCCTTATGCTTGTATCATCATTCATCATCACATTTTTTCTCACCATCCCATGGGTTATTCACCAATAATCATGAAATTAACTTATATTGAGCTCTATGATTTACAAATTTACAGAATACATCATATATCAACGGACGACGTGTATATCAACTGACGATTTTTATATATTATTTTATTATATTTGTAGAATTCTTATACAAATGTAATTATGATATTAGTCTTGTAATAGGAAAAGTTATTAGAATTAAAATAGGAAAAGGTAGAGTTATTCTCTCTTATCCAGCGAACTGGGCCTCTGCCCAAAATTTTCATCCAGCGAACTGGGCCACTGCCCAGAGTTTTAATCGGCCCAATTTTCTGAATTCTCGTGCCAAACAGCCTGTTGGGCCTTGGCAGCAGGCTGGCCTGCTTGGGCCTCGGCCTTAGCAGGCTGGCCTACTTGGGCCTCGGCCTTAGCAGGCCTTCTCTGCTGCGGGTCCAACAGTAGTCCCGACACCTACGGATATCGAGCCCGCGATGCATACACTTAGATTAAATCCGCCGGACGCAAATTGGTATATGGACACCGGTGACACTTCGCACATGACATCTGCACCGTGTAATCTCTCGTCTTATTTCAATTTGAACAACAATCTATGTGATAACTTGGTTTCTTGGTCAGCGAAACGTCAGGCTACTTTATCACGATCCACTGCGGAGACAGAGTATCGAGGGGTAGCCAATGTGGTGTCTGAGTAATGTTGGCTGCGTAATCTTCTCTTAGAGATACACTTTCTGATTCAAAAAGCTACCTTGGTCTACTATGATAATGTTAGTGTAGTCTATCTCACTTGGAATCCGGTCCAACATCAGCGCACTAAACATATCGATATGGATATTCACTTTGTTCGCGAAAATGTAGCTCGTGGACAAGTTCGTGTCTTGCATGTCCCTTCAAGGTACCAAATTGCTGACATATTTACTAAGGGTCTTCCCTTGGTTCTGTTTTAAGATTTTAGGGACAGTCTCAGTGTGCGACAACAGCCCTCTATGACTGCGGGGGTGTGACAGAATACGTGATATATCAACGGATGACTTTTATATATTATTTTACCATATTTATAGAATCCTTGTACAAGTGTAATTATGGTATTAGTCTTGTATTAGGAAAAACTATTAGAATTAGAGTAGAAAAAGATAGAGTTATTTTCCATATTTGGGAATTGAATATTTATATATATATCTCTTCATTAATGAAAATAATGAAGAAATTATTCTCTTCATTAATGAAAATGATAAAGGAATTATTCTCGTTTACAAATGTTAGAACCGTTGGTCCTAGAGAGATTAAAAAGCATCCAGCACTTATTACTGCATACAGTTTTCACCCTTTTTCACTTCGTAATTCTTAGGATATCATGTTTTTTTCAGGGTAATGATCTTTCATGACTACAGTACTGCTGCTGAAGAGCAAATTTCCATGACTTCATCATTACAATTTGATGTTTCTTATAAACATTTTAATATTAAAAAATATGTTATATTAAGTGCCTTATAATGTCCTAATTACTTCTGCACGTTGTGGCCATAAAAATGGCAGAAGTGGTGTTTCTCATTCTCACGTTTTTGTGCCATTATATGGCCATTACATTATTATTCCACTCTCTTTAATCATAGTAGTTAGTGGTTGAATGTGACAATTATTTCTCTTGCAACCCCCGTAACATCTAAGTCATAATTCTTCCATTTTTTACCTATTTTATTACTCCACTCTCTCAGCTTTCGTCCAATTCAATTTAAGGATGAATTTCTTCGCCTATAAATATAAATCATTCTTAGCTTTTGGGGAGAGAAAAATATAGAGTGCATGAGAAAAGTGACTTAAAAAGAGAGTTTTACTTGGTTGAGGGAAGATGTTCTTTTTTGTGGAGCTTTGAACTCAAGAGAAGTCAGGAGATTTGCTGCTGGACTAATAAAGATTTGCTGCAGTCGGCTTGAATTTCCGTAAAGATGGCGAGATATCTATGCCTCAACCTGAAATATTATTTTCTTCATTTTTTATTTTTCTATTGTAATTGTATTTTTCATTGTATTTTCACCAACAATATTAAGGAGATTCACTGGCTACAATTGAAAAATCTGGGGATGTCAAGATTGAATATATTAACAAGTCATTTCGGTGCAACGGTACTCATTTTAAGAGATGAAAGGATAAAGCATTTTTCTACTTAAGTCTTCTAAATGTTTCTTACGTGTTAACTGAGAAGAATCCAAAAAAAGTTGACAATTCTTCCATGAATGATGAACTTATTTCTCTTCAAGAAAAAGTTAAAAAGTACGATGAAGATTCATACAAATGTCGGTATTATTTACTTAATTGTCTATCTGATAATTTTTATAATTATTATGATAGAATTTACTCTAGTGCAAAGAAAATTTGGAAAGCATTGCAGAGTAAATATGATACCGAAGAGGCTGGAGCGAAAAATGCTAGTAGAATTTTTCATTTTCAAATGGTGGACAATAAATCAGTGGTAGACCAAACTCAAGACTTTATAATGATCGTTGGATAACTCAGGTCCGAGGAGATTAAAATCGGAGATAACCTTATTGTTTGTGGCATAATAGATAAATTTCTACCTTTTTGGAAGGAATTTCAAAAAACTATGCACCACAAATAAAAAAAACCTCTCTTAAGACGTTGATTATGCAAATCCGCATGAAAGAAGAGGCAAGGGGCCAAGATGTGTTGGAAATTAGCCTTTGGCGGGGAGATGCGTCCACCCATCTTTGATGAATTAAACACTAGTGTTTCGTATGTTGGAGACCTCGTCTCTTTACACATGCATGATCTACGAAGTGAGTAGATGACCGTAGGGCCAAGAATCGTCTAATTTCGTTGAAAAATGAAAGAGATATTGGTCCACGAAGTAAGGTGTTTGAGACATGGAAATGTGGTGTGGGACAAATCTACCACATCGGTGGGAATAGGAAGAATTGCTCTCTATATAAGTCTCTAATTGGTAAAGGGTTTGGGACCCCAAGGGGTATCCCATGTGTTTAAAGGAGGGAAGACCTAGATGTGCTTGGGTTCAAGGCTAAGCCCACACGCTGCCGCCGCCGCTCGCCCGCTCACGGCCTCTGCTCTGCTCTGGGTCACGGTGGGCCGTGGGTTGTCCGATATTATCTTTTGGACCAGAGAACTACGCCAGATGTACAGCTTTGATCCCTGAAGTTTCAGATGTACGCTTTGGACCGTAATTCTTTCATATGTATAGTTTGGTCCTGAAGTTTCAATATTTACTGCTTTGGTCTCGAGTTTACGGGAAGGTGACTAAGGCGTAAAGCCTACCGTTGGGACTATTTTTTGAGGCATTAATCAGCCATTACTTGACTGATTAACTCCTCCATTAACAGCCCATTACTTGGCCATTTACAACCTTAAATCAGCCTCCTTGATGGCCTTTTACTGCCTTTACTTGGTTGTTTTAATGGCCTCCTAATGGCCATTAACAGCCATGTTTTGGGCAGTTGTACAGCCCCTTCTCCTTGCTATATATTGAGCCTTCTTTGGCTCAAATCTGCAGCAGAAAATAGATGAAAAACTGGCAGAAAATAGGCAGCACAACAGGCAGAAAAACAGACGAGAAAACGACCAGAAAACAGCCTGAAAAATCATGAAAACATTGAGCAAAAACTGCTCGAAATAGTGGCTGAAAATCAGTCAAAAACAGTGACCGAACCCTCACGTATACACTAGATATACACTACAGAGACACACTATATACACAGAGACAAAAGAAAAGAGTAGAGAGAAACTCCTCCTTCCTATTCCATATCTTCAGCTAGTCGAGTCATATTTGTTTTCTTCGACAGGCTCAACCTATTGGCTTTGTAGTGTTGAGATTAAAGTGTTGTTTTATCTTGGGAGACTATTGCCCGCTAACGTAAAAGCATATATACGGGGCAATCTTGTCTTAAGGATAGAGGGCTATCCTCGACTCAACACACAACGTTGTAACCATCCAGATTTAGTCATTTCTTGATTTCAGGTTATCAAGATTCAAGACACAACAAACTTGCAGCAGTTCTCAACATTGGCTTTGCAAGGTGATCAAGATTCAAGACACAACACACATGCGGCAGTTTTGAAGATTGACCATTTATTTATCCTTTCGAACATTTGTAATAGTTATTACTTCCCGTACTGATCTATAAAGTACCATAGAAATACCAACAATTTAAGACAAGATTGTATTGTAATACTATTAGTGTTCGAAAGATGTCGGTCAAAAGTTGTATGACCAAATCTGGATATGGCAATGGTTTTCTGGTAGAAGAAAGTGATGATGATGAACCTGTTCATGGTGTCGCCGCTACCAAGACTGGTGGGAACAAGCGCTCTCGAGAGCCTGAGGATGTCAACTGGGACAAGAGGAGAAGACTGAAGATGTACTTCTATCTTGCAGTAGAAGGCCTGTATCTATCCCAGACAAAAGATCCGAATAATGGTAAGAAGGACCTGGACACTCAGTTTGATGAAGTGACTGGAGTGAGCCAGAATCTGAAGTTGGGATAAGTAGTTTTTCTTACTTGTCAAGAATAAAGATTAAATGAGGTCTGATTAAAAATTAATTAAAGTAAGGAGGAATATGAAAATAATTTATATTCCTTACGCTTTAAAAATCAGAAGTTTAATCTCATCTTCTTTTCCATTTAAAGATTGGATTGTAAACGACTTAAAAAGATCCGTTCTTTTAAGTGTAATTGTTAAAGTATGTAAAGTATGTTCGCACATACGGTGGAGAAAGATCCACTAACTGTGCGAAAACTGTTACCACTCTTAAGTAAGCGCCAAGAATTATCTGGGCACCAATCTTAACGGAAGGAGTCTAAAAGTTAAAGACGTAGAACCTGTCATATTATTTGGCAAAAGATCCTTCATAGGATGATATTGGACACTCAGTCATACAAAGTCTCCGGGCGACTGGAGTGGGCCAAAATTCCTTTGATATGATGATATTGGACACTCAGTCATACAAAGCCTCCGGGTGACTGGAGTGGGGCCAGAACTCATTTCATAGGAAAAGTAATGGACACCTAGTGTGGTGGGCCAGAGTTTTGAGGTCTTAATAATCTGAAGGCCTAAAGAAAGGCAGTAAAGAAATTGGACACTTAGTCTGCCAAAGCAACTGAAGTGGGCCAGAGTATCGAGATCACATATGATCCGGTTACGCCCTAACCACGGGCAAGAGGTTGTTCATGTGAAGCAACGCCACCTCTAAAATCAAAGGGGCTGGAGAGGTTGTCCTCAATAGGACTTCAGGGAATGGGATCACTCTAAGGTGAGGTGATACATGTTCCTAACTTGGTTTAAGGGACGCTGTTGGTCAAGCTGGTTTGAGACTAGTCCAACAGGTCCGTAATAGCTAAGAATGGTACAGGATGTCTGTAGCCAAATGAATGATATATTTGTAATCCGTGCATCTATGCCATCATAGATTAAGACACGTTAAATAGCAAGTCATTCAAAAGCTAGCGAAGTTGAGATTGTTGCCTTTTTTCGACATAAACCCTCAAAATGAATGTGAGGTAGATGAAGAGGCAAAATCACCTTTCCAAATTCCGTCAAAGGGAATAGCGAAAGAAGCACCGCTCCTCTAGAACTTAGTCACACCTACTTGGGTGATTTGAAGTTTATACAAAATAGAGGAGGGAGACAAGTACGTTGTGATTTTCATTGATGATGGTACAACGTATGGAATCCATTGTTTGTTAAAAAGCAAAGATGAAGTTGTTGAAGCGGATAAGCGCTACAAAGCAGAAGTTGAAAATCAACTAAGCCTACGGATTGAGAAATTCGTAGTGATAGAGGGGGAGAAAGTGAAGCATCGTTCATTAAACGACTGTTCATTTCTCACCTCAGTCCAACGGTGTTAGCCAAACGCAAAGCTCGTACGCCCAAATTATGTGGGGTGGCTTGGTAAAAGTTGGAATACTGAAACATGTCAAGTTGTACCTAAGACTGTAGATTGCATATCTGTCAGGATCTGCAAATAACAGTAGTGTTGATCGCCTCTTGGCATTAAAGAATGTTGAATTCTTTGGAGATAACTTTCCTTGAAAAAGGAAAAAGGAGTAATTGCTCTAGGTTAACAAGAACCCGCGAGGGCCTGACTGTCCGGAACTAGACGTTCCGTATCTACAGGATCATCTAGAACCATACTTGCGTAATGGTTGATCTTCCTCCGGAAAAAGAACTGTGGGTTGTAAGATGTGCTCCCCTGTAAGTAGCTTCACATCCAGGGCCATTGTAGTCTTGCGTGGCATGAATGTTGAAACAACCTTTCCAACCGGAGAGTTGGAAGAAGAGGATCAGAGTTGGTTTTCTGGACTGTTGGGCTTCTTCCTGAACTTTCATCTTGGTCCCTGAAATGTTTACATTCTGGTCCTGAAAGTTTCAGATAAAACAGAAACAATGAATCTGACCACAGAAACATTGACTCTGAAATTAGAAAGCCAACAGTTGGAGAATCAACAGTCTGAAAGTAAAAGTCATATTGAAACAAAGTCTCGATATGAAAGATATGGGTATCACAGATGGCATCTTAGAAATTGGATTTCTAAGACATCTAACGGACTGGTCGAGAGTTGACAGTCTCGTTGAAGCCACCTATGGATATGAATCATAGAACTGATTGGAATCATGGTGCACCCATAGACAAGGAGCGATATGCACAGATCATCTGTAGTTCAATGTATTGTACACACTACAGCCGACCTGGTATCGTCCTATTTAATGCATCGATTGAACTAAGGTTCACCGATAATTTTAATACATGATCGGTAGAAGGCGTTAACTGATATGACGATATCCGAGTTAATGCTTATCTACAGATTATAGTATTACGATGTTCGGTTCGGGAGAACACAGTGATGCAACCGGACATCGATTCAAGAACACCAAAGCCACAAGTAAATGTGTATGGTGGGTCTTGGAAAATCCTCTAAGCAAACTTGCATCGGCCGATTCATGATGGAATCGGAGTTTATCGCTTTATACAAAGCATGAAAGAAGTTGAGTAACTTCACGGTTCCTTAGAGGACGTCCCTTATTG
Organism: Anisodus acutangulus; assembly: GCA_029783415.1. Taxonomy (NCBI): domain Eukaryota; kingdom Viridiplantae; phylum Streptophyta; class Magnoliopsida; order Solanales; family Solanaceae; genus Anisodus; species Anisodus acutangulus. The sequence goes on along the minus strand of CM056494.1, from coordinate 18,129,336 downwards.
GGAGATACCCGTGTCTTCAGCAGTTATACATTGTGGCTAGCCGGTCGGCTTCAGGAAGGACACGGATGACGGCGTCTGAACATATCTTTTAGGATCTGTCGGAGACATAAGACCGTATGGCAGTTGATCATCACGGATGTCACATCCTTGTTTACTAACTAAGGGACTACCCGGAGATCAAGTGTTCTGCCTGTCTAAGGGAATTGGCTTAAAACCCAAACAATACGAACCTTTGCGGTAGAAACCCAACCATACTGATTGGAGATCCCAAGAATTTGGTTCAATGGGAAAACTAAGCGGCAAAAGGTTCAGTTGAGCGCTTCGGTGGAAGCAAGAAGCACTTCGGATGATGATTTCTGTATGGAAACATGAGTCCAAAGTTGTTCCCGCGATAGACATTAAAGTGCTGCCTGCATGGTGGGTAAAGGTTAAGCTTTCAAACCTTTTAAAAGATCCTCAAACGGTTGAGGTTAAGGTTGGGGAAACTTTTAATGATTCCTAACACTTGAGAAGTGGGGTATAGCAGGATACCTTGTAGGAGATCACTTATTTAAGTGCGAGGATGGCCGCCTCAAATGAACGCACTTAAGAATCCAAGTGTGTCCATGGCCACAACGGACAGAAACGTAAGAAGGAAAATGAATAAGAAGAGTTATTGTGTTGATATCGTTGTCTTGGCTTACACTAAACACTGACGGTTCAAGACATCACGTTCACCGCGTAGTAAGTCCGATGGTATTCAACTAGGGAAGGTTCAAAGCATAAGCTACCTATCCTGATGCAATATCTTTTCGCTGAAAGATTGCTAAAATGTAGGCACCTTGTGTGTGCGCCACAATCTCTCTTTCATAGAGGGGATTGTTGGAAATTAGCCTTTGGCGGGGAGATGCGTCCACCCATCTTTGATGAATTAAACACTAGTGTTCCGTATGTTGGAGACCTCGTCTCTTTACACATGCATGATCTACGAAGTGAGTAGATAACCGTAGGGCCAAGAATCGTCTAATTTCGTTGAAAAATGAAAGAGATATTGGTCCACGAAGTAAGGTGTTTGAGACATGGAAATGTGGTGTGGGACAAATCTACCATATCGGTGGGAATAGGAAGAATTGCTCTCTATATAAGTCTTTAATTGGTAAAGGGTTTGGGACCCCAAGGGGTATCCCATGTGTTTAAATGAGGGAAAACCTAGATGTGCTTGGGTTCAAGGCTAAGCCCACACGCGCGCCGCCGCCGCCCGCCCGTCCGATCCGGTCTCGGGCTCGGGTCACGGGTCGTGGGCCGTGGGGCTGTGGGGCTGTGGGGCTGTCTGATATTATCTTTTTGGACCAGAGAACTCTGCCAGATGTACAGTTTGATCCCTGAAGTTTCAGATGTACAGTTTAGACCAAAATTCTTTCATATGTACAGTTTGGTCCCTGAAGTTTCAATATTTACAGTTTGGTCCCCAGAGTTTCTGGGAAGGTGACGGAAGGCAGAAAGCCTACCGTTGGGACTGTTTTTTGAGGCATTAATCAGCCATTACTTGGCTGATTAACTTCTCCATTAACAGCCCATTACTTGGCCATTTACAACCTTAAATCAGCCTCCTTGATGGCCATTATCGCTTTTACTTGTCGCTTTAATGGCCTCCTAATGGCCATTAACAGACATGTTTTGGGCAGTTGTACAGCCCCTTCTCCTTGCTATATATTGAGTCTTCTTTGGCTCAAATCTGCAGCAGAAAATAGATGAAAAACTGGCAGAAAATAGGCAAAGACAACAAAGAAAAGCAGAGAAAACGACCGAAACAAATGAAAAATCATGAAAACAATGAGCAAAACTGCTCAAACAAAGTGGCTGAAAATCACCAAAAGCGGTGACCAAACCCTCACGTATACACTAGATATACACTACAGAGACACACTATATACACAGAGACAAAAGAGAAGAGTAGAGAGAAACTCTTCCTTCCTATTCCATATCTTCAGCTAGTCGAGTCATATTTGTTTTCTTCGACAGGCTCAACCTATTGGCTTTGTAGTGTTGAGATTAAAGTGTTGTTTTATCTTGGGAGACTATTGCCCGCTAACGTAAAAGCATATATACGGGGCAATCTTGTCTTAAGGATAGAGGGCTATCCTCGACTCAACACACAACGTTGTAACCATCCAGATTTAGTCGTTTCTTGATTTCAGGTTATCAAAATTCAAGACACAACAAACTTGCAGCAGTTCTCAACATTGGCTTTGCAAGGTGATCAAGATTCAAGACACAACACACATGCGGCAGTTTTGAAGATTGACCATTTATTTATCCTTTCGAACATTTGTAATAGTTATTACTTCCCGTACTGATCTATAAAGTACCATAGAAATACCAACAAGATGCACTTTTGCAACCGGAAGAGAGCGCCTTACATCCCAATAATAATAAGGCAAATTTAATTACTTCAGATAATGGTGCTCTTAATTCTCACAAAAATACTTCTATGAAGGCTCAGAAGAAAATATTCAACAACAATAATGGTAGACCTCCCAAGAAATATAATGGTGTTAATATACAAGCACAAGTTCAAAATGGAGGACCATGCTTTGTCTGTGGCAAGAGAGGACATAATGCTTGATTTTGCAAGTTTCATAAACGTGGTCCTAAATTCCAGGCGAACGTTACCGAAGAGTCACTTGTGGTGGTGATAACAGACATAAATATGATTGAAAATGTTAATGGATGGTGGGTTGATTCTGGTGCAACCCGTCATGTATGTTATGACAGAGATTGGTTCAAACTTCAAAGTGTATACTCCTTTTGAGGAGCCCAAAATCATCATGCTTGGTGATTCTCACACAGCGCAAATGCTTGAAAAGGGAGATCTCGAGTTGAACTTCACTTCTGGAAGGATATTAACATTAAAAGATGTACTTTTTACTCCTTCCATGAAAAAAAAAATTGATGTCTAGTTTTCTTCTTAATAAAGAATGTTTCAAAGAAACTATTGAGTCTGATCAATATGTAATAGTGAAAAATGGTATTTTTGTGAGAAGAGGTATGCTTGTGATGGGATGTTCAAGTTGAATGTTGAGATGAATAAAATTGCTAATTCTGCTTACATGCTTTCTTCTACTAATTTTTTGTTTTCTCGTTTGTGTCATATTAAGAATCGTTATGTGGAATCATGAGTAGTTTAGGATTAATCCCAATGATTAAAAAAGATTTTGAAAAGTGTGAGGCTTGTAGTAAAGCCAAAATTACTAAAAGGCCTTATTTACAAGTTGAAAGAAAAACTGAATTATTAGAGTTAATTCACACTGATATTTGTGAACTTGGAGGAACTTTTAACTCGTGAAGGAAATAAATATTTTATCACTTTTATTGATTCTAAGTATACATATGTTTTCTTGATGAAAAATAAAAGTGATGCTTTTGAAAATTTTAAATTTTTTCTCCATGAAGTTGAAAATCAATTTGGTAGAAAATGAAAAGAATTAGAAGTCCTAGAGGCCGTGAATATGCGTCTAATGAGTTTAATTTTTTTGTTAGATCATTGAGAATAATTCATGAAACTACTCCACATTATTCTCGTGCATCTAACGGTGTAGCAGAAAGAAAAAATAGGACTTTAGTTGAGTTGACAAATGTCATGCTTATTGAGTCAAGTGCACCTCTAAATTTTTGAGGTGAAGCTATTTTAACTGTTTTTATGTGTTAAATGGTGTGCCTCATAAAAATACTAAATTAACATTGTTTGAACTGTGGAAAAGTCACAAGCCAAATTTGGGATATTTAAGAGTTTGAGGTTGTTTAGCCTATGTGAGGTTAATGGATCTCAAAATTTCTAAATTAGGTAAAAAAGTTACTACTTGTGTTTTTATTGGTTATACTTCAAATAGTATAGCCTATAAATTTTTTAGTTTTGAAGATAATATTATAATAGAATCAGGTGATGCTATTTTTCATGAAAATAAATTTTCATTTGATTCTAAAAATAGTGAGGGTCATAGGACTAAAGAAAATATTTTGTCACTGACTAGTTCTTCTATTTCTGTTTTGAAAAATGAAAAAATTATGATTTTGAATTAAGAACAAGTAAAAAAGCTAGAGTAGAAAAAAGATTTTGGTCCTGATTTTTATGTTTTAATATTGGAGATGACCCTTTCAATTTACAAGAAGCTTTATTTTCACATGGTGCTATTTTTTGAAAAGGGGTTGTAAATGATGAAATGGAATCACTAATTTCTAATAAAACTTGGAAGTTAATTGATCTACCACCGAATTGTAAAACAATTGGTTGCAAATGGGTCCTAAGAAAAAAATTAAAACTGAATGATTCAGTTGATAAATACAAGGATAGACTAGTTGCTAAGGGTATTAAACAATTAGAAGGCCTAGAATTTTTGATATTTTTTCTCTGGTAACTACAATTACATCAATTAGATTTTTAATTGTTATTGCTGTAATTTTTTATTTACATATTCATCAAATGGATATAAAAATTATTTTTTTTAAATGGGGACCTAATGAGGAGATTTATATGGAACAACCCGAAGGTTTTGTTGAAGCAGATCAAGAAAGCAAAGTGTGTAAACTTACTAAATTCATAGATGGCTTGAAACAGGCACCAAAGCAATGGCACAAGAAATTTGATTCCTGCATGATTGAAAATGATTTTAAAACAAATGAGTGCGACAAGTGCATCTATCGTAAATCTTGGAATAATTCACATGTTATTGGTTGCCTCTATGTTGATGATTTATTGATCTTTGGCTCTAACATGCATGTTATTAGTGAAACTAAAAATATTCTTAGGAGTCATTTTGATATGAAAGATCTTGGTGAGGCAAATTTTATTCTTGGAATAAAAATTATTAAAATCTTTGATGAAATTTTCCTTGACCAGTCACATTATATTGAGAAAATTTTGAAATAATATAACTTTCTTGATGGCAAACATTTTGTAACTCCTTTTGATTTTAACGTTCACTTATTTCCTATTCAAAGTGAAAATGACGTGATAAATCAAAAGGAATATGCTAGCTTAATTGGAAGTTTGAGATATGTGACTGATTGCACTAGGCCTGATATTGCATATGCAGTTGGAGTACTTAGCAGGTTTACAAGCAAGTCACGTAATGAACACTGACATGCCATAACGAGAGTTATGAAATATTTAGTTGGTACAAAATTATATGACTCGTTTTATAAAAAATATCTTGTTGTACTTGAAGGCTTTTTTGGTGCAGATTGAAACACTTTATCTGGTGATTTCTGTTCTACCACTGACTATAGTTGTATTTGGGAGGTGCTGCTATTTGTTGGAAGTCAAAAAAGCAAACTATTATTGCTAACTCTATCATGGAGGCTGAACTAATTGCTTTAGCTTCAGCTAGTGAAGAAGCAAACTAGTTGACAATTTATTATTTCAAATACCTTATTTTGAAAAATTAATTTCTCCTATTTAATTCATTGTGATAACACTGCTACAATTAGTACAATTACTATAACAGTAAATCCAGACCTATAAGAAAAAAATACAGTACTGTGAAATTATATTTGACAAGTGGTACCATCAACGTTGATTATGTCAATCCTTGTGATAATCTTACAGATCCACTAATCAAGGCCTTGGCAAGAGAAAAAGTCTGGAGCACATCGAGGAGGATGGGATTGAAGTCCATAAATTTACGAGTCGTATATGAGGAAACCCAACTAGGGGACTAGAGATCCTATAACCAGGTTCAATGTTTAAAATGAATCATATGATAACTTGTTGTGAAAATACACTATTTTATTTATTCCCTCCCTATAGTGTGAGTGCATTATTCTGTAACGATTTGTGGAGGTTGAGTTTATAAACTCTTAATAAAATTTTGTAGCTCGTATGAGTGGGGTGTTAAGTTACAGGATCACCCTTGATAGATTTCACCTATATGAGTGTGAAAATAGGCCGCTTTCTATGAGAATTGGGCTCGTTTTCAAAAGCACTCGTGAAACTGGGATAGCACAAGGCCGAAATGTGCTGGCTATTGAAACTCATGTCAACACCTGGATTATTATGTGTAAACAGTAATTTTTTATTTTTCTTAAGCAGTCATAGTTTAAGTATGAGACCACTACAATTCTAGAATAAAGATTATTGTTTTAAGTGGAGGTTCAATGCAAAGCACATCTTTATCATGCATAATAGTTTATCCTCAGCCTGGCATACTCTTTTATTTAATATTAAAATGAGTGGGAAATTGATGACTCTTACAAGTATTTTAATATTAAAAAATATCTCATATTAAGTGACTTATAATATCCTAATTACTTTTGCACGTTGTGACCATAAAAATGGCAGAAGTGGTGTTTCTCATTCTCACGTTTTTGTGCCATTATATGGCCATTACTTTATTATTCCACTATCTCTTAAATCACAGTAGTTAGTGGTAGAATGTGACAATTATTTCTCTTGTAACTCAGGTAACCTGTAAGCCATAATTCTTTCACTTTCTATTTATTTTATTACCCCACTCTCTCACCTTTCATCCAATTTAATTCAAGGATGAATTTCTTCACCTATAAATAGAAATCATTCTTATTAGCATTTGCTTTTATCCCACATTAAAAAATACATTTGTATCTCATGTAATAGACCTTATATAAAGGGCTTTACTTGCTTTTCTTTTAGCTCTCAAGAATAGTATTATTTTATTATCTTGTTATTGCTTTGTAAGAATTCATGTTATGAATAAAAGACTTTCATGAATTCTATCATGGTATCAGAGCCAAGAGCACAAGTTAATATTTTTAGCTCGATCGTGGATCCAACTTCGCGGTGAGTTAGTTGGGGGTTCGCATGCAGCACGCCCCTGGTATCAGTTAAAAAAATTTTTGGCTTGTTTTGGAAGCTCGTGCTCGTTCTGATCTTGGCTTCCACATCTGGGTTTCGTCTTTTTGGCTTCCGCATCTGATTGGTGAGATCTGCCCTTTTTTTTTGCTTGTTATTTGAGATTTTTCTGTTTAAAATTCATAATGACTGGAGGTGATGATTCTAAGCCTCCACATTCGGGACAAGGACAGAAGTCTTCTCAACAGAAGCCATATTCTGAGGGTCAATTCCAGAACTTGTATCCACCGACTCAGGCTGCCTTTGTGCCCTCTCTTGATCACCCAGCTTCAGGAGCCTCTGTGAGTCACGGTACTGATTCTGTAGTTGACCAATTTCAGAAGTTCCTCGCTTTCCAACAGTTTCAACAGAATTCTCAGTCTTATGCTCTTTCTGTTCCTTCCAACTCATCACCATCTATTGGTTCAGGTATCATTTCGCCTTCTTGGATCTTGAACTCTGGAGCTGGAAATCATATGTCTCCTGATTCTTCCGTCTTTGTATCTATGTCTTGACTCACTTCCACTTACATTTGCTAGCGATGGCACACCTATGCCATTGACAGGCATTGGCACCATTCATATATCCACTATATCATTACCTGATGTTTATTGCATTCCAAAATTACATATAAATCTTGCTTCTGCTGGTCAAATATGTGACTCTAGATGTTTTATTGGACTCTTCCCTAATTCTTGTTAAGTGCAGGATCTAAAATCCAAGAGAGTGATTGGGACAGGGCGTAGAAAGGGGAGAGGTCTATATGTTTTGGATGAGCTGCATCTTCCTACTCATGCAGCAACTGTGCCTGTTAATTTGTCTTCTTTTCATTTAACACATTCCTCTTCGAAGTTTTATTTGTGGCACTCTAGACTTGGTCATGTATCACGTTCTCGCCTGCGTTTTATGTGTAATACTGGTGTTCTTGGTGATTTATAATCCGATGATATTTCTGATTGTAGTGGATGTAAACTTGGAAAATTTTTTGCTTTGCCTTTTAATCTTAGTACTTTTACTTCTTCTGCACCATTTGATCTAGTTCATTCAGATGTTTGGGGACCAGCACCTATCCCTACTAAGGGTGGCTCCAGATATTATGTTTCCTTTATTGATGATTATACTCGTCATTTTTGGGTTTATTTGTTGAAAAGACGCTCTGATTTTGTTCATACTTATGCTGAGTTTCAAGCCTATGTGAAAACTCAACATTCTGCCATTATTAAATGTTTTCGGGCTGATTTAGGAGGTGAATATACTAGTGGGGATCTTTCTGGTATTTTCAAAGCTGATGGTACAATACATCAGTCTTCTTGTACTGATACACCACAACAAAATGGGGTAGCCGAGAGAAAACATAGGCATATTGTTGAGACAACTAGATCCATGCTTTTGTCCGCTAGTGTACCTAGTGAATTTTGGGGAGAAGCTGTCCTTACTTCTGTTTATCTTATTAATAGGATCCATATCTCTCATAATTCTGGGATTTCTCCGTATGGTAGACTATTTGGTCACACCCCACTATATTCCCATTTGAGAGTTTTTGGTTCTACATGTTTTGTTCTACGTCCACATGCAGAGCGTACTAAGTTATCTTCTCGTGTCGCCATTTGTGTTTTTCTTGGATATGGGGTTGGGCAGAAAGGTTATCGTTGTCATGATCCAGTTTCTGGAAAATTGTATGTGTCGTAATATTTTCTTTATTGAGCATGTTCCTTTCTTTTCCATCCCACCTACCTCACATAGCATGACAAAATCTGATCTTATTGATATTGATCCCTTTGATTGCTGATTGTCCATCTGATTCTACATCTATATCATCTGTTCCTTCTCAGTCTTCTGGCAGGTCCCATGATATTGATACTCAGCCCCCTCCTACGCCTATTTCAGAACCTCTTATGGTTGCAGATCCAGATCCACCTCGCTATCCTAAATGCACTCTGCGATCTACTCAGGTATCCGATTTTAATTATTCTTGCTATGCTCCATCATTCGCTTCCTTTCTAGTTTCTATTAATTCTCTCTGTGAGCCTACATCCTACTCTGAGGCAGCTCGTGATCCTCTTTGGCAAGAGGCTATGAATGAGGAACTGGCTGCTTTGAACAAAACTGGTACTTGGGATTTGGTTTCTCTACCGACTGGTAAGAAAACTATTGGTTCTCGATGGGTGTACAAGATTAAGACAAAGTCTGATGGTTCTATTGAGCGATATAAAGCTCGTTTGGTTGCAAAGGGTTTTGCTCAAGAATATGGTATGGATTATGAAGAGACTTTTGCACCTGTTGCAAAGATGACATCTGTCCGGGTTCTTATTGCAGTGGCCTCTGTTCGTCATTGGCATATTTCACAAATAGATGTTAAAAATGCTTTTTTAAATAGGGATCTTCAAGAAGAAGTCTACATGGTCCTTCCACCTGGTGTTTCACATAGTCTAGGACAAGTGTGCAGGCTTAAGAAAGCTCTGTATGGTCTCAAACAAGCTCCAAGAGCTTGGTTCGACAAGTTCTCCACTGTAGTATCATCTCTTGGGTTTATTTCCAGCTTTCATAATTCGGCGTTATTTGTTAAATCATCCCCTGCAGGTTGTATTTTGCTTTTGTTGTATGTTGATGACATGATCATTACAGGTGATGATATTGATGGTATTGCAAACCTAAAATCTACTTTATCTCGCCCTTTTTGAGATGAAAGATTTAGGTCATCTACGTTACTTTTTAGGCATTGAGGTAGCTTATTCTGAGAAGGGATATCTTCTCTCTCAGTCTAAGTACACTGCAGATATTCTTGAGCGGGCCCGTCTCACAGATACTCGTATAGTTGACTCTCCTCTTGAGGTTAATGTTCGATATACACCTACTGACGGGGATCCTCTTCCTGATCCCACTTTATATCGTTCAGTTGTAGGGAGTCTGGCGTACCTCACCATTACTCGCCCCGACATTGCATATGTTGTTCACATTGTCAGTCAATTTTTTTTGCTCTCCTACATCTGTACATTGGGCTGCAGTTATGCGTATTCTTCGCTATCTTCTAGGAATGATTTATCAGAGTCTCTTGTTTCCATCGACCTCATCCTTGGAGCTTCGTGCATTTTCTGATGCAGATTGGGCTGGTGACCTAACTGGTCGGAAATCAACTACTGGTTATTGTGTATTTTTAGGAGATTCACTCATCTCATGGAAAAGTAAGAAACAAGATGTGGTTTCTCGCTCTTCAACTGAGGCAGAGTATCGTGCTATGGCTTCTACTACGTGTGAGATTGTATGGTTACGTCGGTTATTGGTTGATATGGGTGTCTGTCTTTCTTCACCAACATCGATGTATTGTGATAATAAGAGTTCTATTCAGATTGCGCACAACACAGTCTTTCATGAACGTACCAAGCATATTGAGATTGATTGTCATATTATTCGATATCATCTTCAGCAACGCACTCTATCCTTGCCATTTGTCTCATCTTCGATGCAACTTGCAGATTTCTTCACAAAGGCGCATACCTTAAAGCGTCACCGGTTCTTTCTTGGCAAACTCTTGATGCTTCTGTCTACACCATCGCGAGTTTGAGAGGAGATATTAGCATTTGCTATTGTCCCACATTGGAAAAACACATTTGTATCTCATGTAATAGACCATATATAAAGGGCTTTACTTGCTTTTCTTTTACTTGCACTTTTAGCTCTCAAGAATAGTATTATTTTATTATCTTGTTATTGCTTTTTAAGAATTCATGTTATGAATAAAAGACTTTCATGAATTCTATCAATTCTTAGCTTTTGTCGGAGAGAAAATTATAGAGTACATGAGAAAAGTGACTTAAAAAAGAGAGTTTTACTTAGTTGAAAGAAGATGTTTTTTTTTTGTGAAGCTTTGGACTCAACATGTTGTCCAGAGTTTGTTGAGTTATACAACATGATCGGACTGTTGTATCCTGGAAGTGACAAGTCAGGACGATTACTGCTGGACAGATAAAGATTTGCTACAGTGGGCTTAAATTTCCTTAAAAGGAGCGAGATAACCGTGACTCAACCTAAATTTATTGTTTTTTTATTTTTAATTTTTTGATTGTAATTATATTTTTCATTATATTTTCACCAACACAATATACTGCTGCCGAAGAACAAAGTTTCATCAATGACGACAACAAATGTTGAATAACAATATCATCAATCTAGCATTTATTTTTAGTCTTATTTATGACATCTTATTGTAAGCTTGATAATCCGAACGTACTTTCGTCTTAAAAAACAAAGAATTTAATATCTTTCAATAATTTCATTTCCTTCCACTACTTTCTATAGTAATACCTCCCATTTTAGTGTGATCTGAAAAAGATATATGTGTCTTCTTTTGTAAAAACTTCTCGACTAAATATTTGCTGCAAAATTTTAAACCCAAATTTGCTAGCACTTAGTTTTATAAAAGCTAGAACAAGCATCAATATTGCTTCCCCACTAGTTTTCCTATAAATCTGAAGCTAATTTATCACACGGTCACTGAAAGACATCATAACTAGAGCAACAAAAATATAGAGTAGATCATTTGGAACATTATTGGTAAAATAGGTTTCAGTAAAAGTAGTAGTAGTATTTACAGCTACAGTAACAAAAAACAAGATAATAGGAGGATATATAAAATAACTGGGTTTAATTTCTTAATTCCTCCGCCTCTCTTTTGCAGAGTACCTTTGCTTACAATATAATAAAGGGAAAATATAGTAAATATACCACTCAACTTATATCTTTTATTAAAAAATGGTGATGGATATTTACTGAATATTATTAAAAAATTATTTAGCTTAATTTTTAATTAAGAAAACATAACATGACCTAACAAAAAGTCTATCCAATTTTTTAGTAGACTTGTCTTTTTAAAGCCATATGGTAATTTTCTTTTTTGGTGGGTTGGTCTGGTTCGTTTAAGAAAATGGGTAAATTTATTTTTTTAGGCCACAGATATATTTTTCTAAACAAACTAGATCCGACCCATCAAAAAAAAGTTAACACGTGACTTTAAAAATATAAGTCCACTAAAAGAATAGGTAGACTTATTTTCTAAAAGCCTCATGACATTTTTTAATTAAAAAATAAGTTAAATAATTTTTTTTTAAATTTGTTAGCGAGAAGAGTATATTTACACATTTGTACAATGACAAGGGTATATCTACACTATTCATATAACGGTAGAGGTATATATGTATTAATTTTTTAATGAGGGATATATATGTTTTATATCGTAAAGTTAAAAAGTATAAAGGATCAAAAATACCCCTCTACTATATTTTATTGTTGAAGTGTATCCGCCGTTATGCTTTTTGGTTGAATTTACCCTTACCGGTAGATAAAGTTTTAAATATATCCTTATTTTTAAGGGCTGGACACATAATTGCTTCTGATCAAAAGACCCAACCCATTCATTAAAAATCCAGCACCACTAATATAGCCCATAATCCTATCCGATCCGACCCAATACCCACTAATTCATCCAACTCTCCCCTGTATTATACCCACTAGAAAACAAAAATGGGAAAGAGACGGTATTTGCCGACGCCGGAGGCTACCTTGAAGTCAGTTGCAGCTGATTGACAGGGCACATTCAAGCTACGCCGCTAACGTCGTATGGACTGAGCTCTACTGTTGCGTTTGCTTTTCAAGTGGTTGGTGAAATAGAGATTTGTGGCAAAATTGAAGCAATTGCGGTGCTGCTGCTGCTGAGTTTTAGTGGTGGGATTCATAGGCCTTTTACATTTAAGATACAACATTAGAACAAAAAAAAAGACAACTGAAAACTAGGAAAAAAATGGACATTTTTAATTTCAAATAAAGATAACTTTTTCATTAATAGAAACGGACATACATGAAACTAATTAAGATAGATATTCCATTTCAAGGAATTAAACTTTTTCTTAAATCATCAATTGATGGCAATAGTCCACGGGAGATTCATCTTCTCGTCCAAGTCCATGTTAGTTGTGCAAATTTCACATCCAGCCACCCCCCCCCCCGCCCGGGCATAGAAGTATTTATAGGTAAATAAACTGACGCGTCATTAAAGTACTACCTAGTTATCTGGATCGTAATAATCTTTGCTATTTTTACCTACTTTATTAAATTATATTTATATCCTATAGATAATCTATATTAGAATAAATATATTTTATACATATTCGTATTATTATTAATGGAGATTAATATTTTGGCATTTGCAATTATTGAATTATTAATTGATTGTTTATAATATTTTATAATATGCATCCCTAGAGGTTACACTGTTATTAATAATGTGAGATATTAATATTATAACGTAACTCTTAAAATAGCATTGAATAATGATCATCGAGAAAGGGATATCGATGATATGTGATAAGTCGACATTTGGTATGCATCACATCCTTAGAGGATGTAGTATGTCTCACCTGCTACGAGTAATGGCTACTCGTGATGGACACATGGATACTTTGGAAGTATTGGTATACCCTGCTGATATACTGTTTGTTATACTTGTCTAAAGTATGATCAGCGTGTGGGAGATAGAAGTCCTTAGACTTGAGGTCAATACGCACCTTGTCTACAAAGTAATGTACTTTGATCTTATCCTAAGCTCAAATGTCTTATAGGTTGAGATACGACTTGTATTGGGTACATTACGATGTGGATTAAAGGTGGTAATTGAGCCAAGATTAGGATTCATTCCTCGAATGTATATTTGAGAGAACACTCAGATTCTCAGTGATATTAGGTTGACTAAGTCGTTGGCCAACGCAATAGACATATTTAGAATATGATCTAGTTATCAACTAATATAGATGAGATACAATGACTAAGCCATTTGGATAGACATTTGACGAATCCTAAGCTTGATCGGGTGTGTCGTGAATGAAAGGACTTTATCTTACCACATAGAGGTTAAGTTTACTGGATTCGTGTAAACGTACTTCACATATTGAGTTCGTCTTGCGGCGTCGTCTAGGAGTTCCGTGTAGACCTTAATTTGATTAATGTCGGTATGTGAAGGCATGTAGGGGTCACACTATGTCGATTGTCTTTTCGATCTAAGGATGTATTGAGAGAGTATTGAATATTCGATTTAGAATCTAGATATTTAAATGAATAATGATTGTTTTAATTAAGTCAAAATTAGATTTTGGATTTGATTAAGAATGTGCGGAAAATAAATCGAGACGGTGTAGGGCCACGTCAAGCGTCGCGGCGCCCATACCATAGGGTCGCGGCGCTAATGACCTAATCTGCCTCAATTTTTGGGCCAAATCCAAGGTCAAACCCTAATCCGGTTTTGACCTAATTTTCATCTATAAATACAGACATTCACTTCATTATTCAACACACTTAATTTCTAGATTATTATTCTACGTCTTAGAGACTTAGAATCAAAACACTCTCTCGAACCTCTGCCGGATTTTCTACCTTTTCGAGGAAGAAATACATTAAAGCTTGGAGCTTGCAATCGAAAGGGCTTTCGCGTGCGAACCCACAATTGATAAAGATTTCAGATAATACAACCTGTATGTTTTCATGTTTTATGTTACAGGTCTTTGATTGTCATATAACCGTACCAGAAGTAATTGTTGGGTAAGTAAGAACAAAATTTTAAACTTCTGATGTGCCTTACTTATATGTTTTGAACCCAACAAAACCCTACAGTGGTATCAAAGCTTAGGCTGGTTCAATGGTTATATAACAATTGAATAACATAATAATATGGGTTAAACATAAAATTGGATTAAAACAAGGCTTCTTGAAATCCTACATGTCTTAACCGAATGTTAACCTTTTGATATCACCCTAAATTATCTCCTACGCTAACTCGAGGAAGTCATTCTGCTCTAACTCGAACCAAGCCAAAAGTGCGTTGTCCGGCTCATTGCACGATGCACGGCAAAGAACGGATGATGGTCGATATGGGCGTTATTGATAATCGTGGGTGATAATAAAGGATCTGTGATTTGATCTCTAAATTGGATGTAGGGCTCGAACGATTTTGAAAAATCAACACAGAAACGTTTGTCAGGACATCGGCGCCGCGACCCTATGGTAGGGCGTCGCGGCACTTGCTAGGGTTTACAAGGCGGCATCGTGGCTCCATGGTGGAGCTCCGCGGCGCTAATGCTTCGTTTCAAATTTTGGACTTACTGGACAGTAGGCGTCGCGACTCCATGGTGGAGCGCCGCGGCGCTAATACATTTGGAGAGATCGAAAGGTTTCTGCCTTTACAGCGCCGCGACTCCATAGTGGAGCGTCACGACGCTAATGCATTTGCAGAAGCCGAAAGGCTTCTACCTTAGTGGCGTCGCGGCCCTAATGCTTAGCGTCGCGACCCTAATGCTTAGCGTCGCGGCCCCACCTGTCCAGAAATAAAAAAAAATCAGAGTTCAGAATGTTTAACCCAAGATTATTATAATACAATATATTATTTGATAAGTATATTGTTTATATGCTAAATGTCAAATCGTTTGTCATTTAAATTACTAGAATTGCGTTCGCTATAACTGTCTAGGCAGGCGACGCCCAGTATTTAATTAAACCATCTTATATCATGCATATTGGGTTGACTGTTCCCAACTATATGTGTCATTGGTTTTGCATGATATTAAGATGTCATATTGGATATGGCGTAAAAGAGTTGATCTTGGTTAAAATCCTGAATTAAAATGTTCCCCAAAATTTTAAATACAAGTCTAAATTAAAATGCGTCGTCCATTATAATTGTTAGAGTACAAAATCCTTTTCGGCGATACGAGTATTTATGCCAAAGCATTTGCTCTAAGTCTACGAGGACCCAAACTCTTTCATAGATGTGTTTTAATGTAAAGGTAAAAGATAAACTTTTGTGAGTATTTACACCAAAATGTTTGCTCACAAATGACAAATTTACTTATATACATAAACGCAGTCGTGTAATGGGGTTGACTTGCTTAGACAAATCTTGGTGCCAAAGTGTCAGACTAATCTAAGGACGCAAGATTAAATGTAATATTTGATCAACCAAGAGTTGCCAATAAGTTTTGCAATTGGTTTAGAACCTACTAAGATGTGTTATTGAAGTTATCAGACAAAGCAAACGCGGAGATAGCATAGGTTTGCATCTTGGACCATTATGACCTCAATTAATATAGGTCTGTATTCTACCATGGGGTCCTAGAAGTATGTTAAAATAGTGGAAGCTAATTAAATAAAATGTCATGTTGATTAGCCTAAACGAATGTGTGTAATAGGAAATAAATTTTGAATTTGATTTCCAGTCTATCTAATTCTTCAGATTATCAAAGATGTCGAGCTTATGATTGAAAATGTTGATTGAAATGAACAAACTTACTGGACCTAACTATCTTGACTGGCTAAGAAATTTGTGAATAGTGCTGAGACAAGAGAAAATAGAACACGTGTTGGACACGGTGTTCCCAACAGTCCCTGCGACAGACTCTGCTGAATATGCCTCTTTTGATAAAGATGCTTACTAAAAACACCTAGATAATGCAACTTCAGCACAGTGCGTGATGTTGTTTTCCATGTCTATAGAACTTCAGAGACAACATGAGAACATGGGTCCCAATGAGATGCTCGAACACTTGAAGAGTCTCTATGACTCACAATCCCAAACTATGGAATATAAGTTACTGATAGAACTTTTCAAGTGTAAGCTCAATGAAGGAGGCCAGGTCTCGCAACATGTGTTGAAGATGATAGGGCTGATAGAGAGGCTTGCTTCAATTGGAATGACGCTGGAAAAGAATGTCGCTACCACCCTCATCCTGAACTCTCTCCCTCGTTCCTTTGAAAACTTCATAGTGAATTACAATATGAATGGAACGAAGGCGAGTCTGCCGGAGCTTCAAAACATGCTCAAGACCTTTGAGTCTTCCACTTCCAAAGAAAAAGTTTTGCTCATGGTGAGCTCTACTAGCCGACCCAAGCCGAAAGGTAAGGAATGACAGAAGAAGAAGGGCAAAGCAGTCGATGCGCCATCAGCTATGAAGCCTAAGGGATGTGTGAAGAAAAATAAGGTAAATCCGGATAGGGATGAATGCCTCAACTGCAATAAGAAAGGGCATTGGAAGAAGGACTGCACGGTACCAGGAGGAGGAAAAACAACAAGTGCTTCTACCTTTGGTGGACAAGGTATGTACATCATTGAAATAAATATGTCTATAAATAAATCTCATTCCTGGGTATTGGATGTGGCTCACACATTTGTACAAATGTGCAGGGGCTAACTGATGGCAGGAAGGTTGGACCAAGAGAGGTAGACCTACGCGTTGGAAATGAAGCACGAGTAGATGCTGAGCGCGTAGAAACTTATAGATTAAATTTGTCTTCTGGCTATTGTTTAGTGTTGAATAATTGTTACTATGTACCCTCGTTAACGAGGAATATCATTTCTATCCCTGTTTTGACATGAAGGGTTTTTCCTCATATATTTGTAATGGCAGTCAAGTACTGTCTTTGATAATGTTATATATGGAACTGCTCCTCTTGTGGATGAATTATATACACTAAACTGTAGTCGAGAAATATTCAATGTACAAAAAAAATGAGCGAAGATAAGTAATAGAAACTCTACCTACCTATGGCATTGCAGACTTGGTCATATCAACGAATCAAGGATAACAAGATTGAGGAAGTTAGACTACCTCGAACCATTTGACTTGAAGTCTTATGGTAACTGTGAATCTTGCTTGAGAGGAAAGATGACCAATAAGCCACTTTCTGGAAAAGGTGTGCGAGCCAAGGAGGTGCTTGAGTTGGTCCATACTGATGAATGTGAGCCATTTTTTACTCAAGCTAAAGGAGGCTTCCCATACTTCATCACTTTTACTGACGACTTCACAAGGTATGGATATGTGTATCTTATGAGACACAAATTCGAGACTTTTGAGAAGTTCAAGGAGTACAAGTCGGAAGTAGAGAAACAACTTGCAACAAATATCAAGACCCTTTCAATCGGATCGAGGAGGTGAATACTTGTGCAAGGATTTTTTTGGATTACTTAAAGCTATATGGAGTCCAATCAGAGTGGACACCTCCTGGAACACCACAGATGAATGGTGTTGCCGAAAGAAACCGAACCTTATTGGATATGGTTCGATCTATGATGCGCTTCTCAGCTCTGCCTACATACCTTTGGGGACATGCTATACAAACCTCAATATATGTTCTGAACAGGGTTCCTTTCAAGTCAGTATAAAAGACACCCTATGAGATATGGTGTGGCAATAAGCCAGCTCTTAAACATATGAGACACTGGGGGTGCCCTGCATATGTTAAGAAGATGCTCACTGACAGGTTGGAATCCAAAAGTGAGAAATGTTACTTCGTGAGGTATCCAAAGGAAACTAAGGGATATTACTTCTATCTTCCTAGAGAACGTAAGGTCATTGTTTCCAGGAACGCAACTTTCCTTGAAGAAGAATGTGTTTACAAGGAACATAGTTACACAGAGATAGAACTTGAAGAAATTCAAGAACCACAAGATAACATAGAAATTGAACCCTTGTCGAATGACCTAAACAAGGATTCAGTGGAAGTATCTAGTGAAGATTGGGTACTTAAAGTACGCCCTTCAGCCAGTGGGAGTGTTGTGAGAGATAGTGCAAAAATGCAAGGCTCTCATACACAACCAATGGAAGGTGATACAATAGTTGTACATAATTCCATTCAGGAAATATATGAGAATGACATTCTTGAAAGCTCTCAAGGTGATGGATTGTCCAGCACACAAAGACGTTCTCATAATCATAATGCAACAAACACTGAAACGCAGAATAATCAACTCCGTATGACTACTATAACTCATCATCCGCCTGAAAGACTTAATCTCCTTGTTGAAACACACAATGAGATAAATATTCCTGATGACGATGAACCTACAACCTACAGCGAAGCTATGTTAGACATTGATTCGCAGAGATGGCAAGAAGCCATAAAATATGAGATGGACTTGATGTACATAAATCAAGTTTGGAACTTGGTTGATTTGCCAACAGGGGTTAGACCCATAGGATGCAAATGGGTCTTCAAGAAGAAGATTGATGTGTATGGCAAAGTACATACTTATAAGGCAAGATTGGTGGCTAAAGGTTATAATCAACGACCTGGGGTTGATTATGATGAAACCTTTTCACATGTTGAGAAAATTAAGTCCATTCGGATTTTGCTTGCAATAGCTTGCATATTATGACTATGACATTTGGCAGATGGACGTCAAAACTGTCTTTCTCAATGGTAATCTAGTTGATGAGGTGTTTATGAAACAACCTGAGGTTTTTTCGCTTGAGTCCAAACCAACTGATGTATGATAGCTACAAAAATCCATTTATGGGCTTAAGCAAGACTCGAGGAGTTGGAACATTTGATTTGACAAGGCTATCAAGTCATTTGATTTTGTCAGAAGCAAAGAGGATCCATGTGTTTATAGTAAATGCAAGGATGGGAGTATTTCCTTCATTATCATATATGTAGATGACATATTGATAATGGGAGACAATAAGACTCTCCTGCAATCAATCAAGGAGTGGTTGTCCAGTACCTTTATGATGAAGGATTTAGGTGAAGCCTGCTACATTATAGAAATTAGGATCTACAGAGATAGACCTAATAGATTGTTGGGGCTGTCACAATCAGTCTACATAGACAAAGTACTTAGACGTTTTTCTATGGAAAATTCCAAGAAAGGCGGTCTACCTATGTGATAAGGCATCAAGTTATCTAAGAAGGATAGTCCTTCTAATACTATAGAACTTGAACGCATGAAAATGATCACATATGCCTCGACTATAGGATCAATCATGTATGCCATAACCTGTACTAGGCCAGATGTGGCCTTTGCACTTAGTATGACTTGCAAATTCCAGCAGAATCCTGAGAAAGAACACTGGAAAGTAGTCAATAGTATTCTTAAGTATCTTAGACAAACTAAAGATTACTTCTTAGTCTATGGTGGGGAAGAAAAGCTAGTTGCTACTGGGTACACTAATGCTAGCTTCCAGACGGATCTTGATGACTATAAATCTCAGTCTGGGTACACGTTCATTTTCAATAGTGGAGCAGTAAGCTGGAAAAGTTCCAAACAAGCTACAACTGCTGATTCGACAACAGAAGTTGAGTACATTGCTGGATCGGAAGTTGGTAACGAAGTTGTCGCGATTTCTGAGTTCCTGAAGGAACTAGGGGTTGTTCCAAGTGTCACTTGTCCAATAACGATTTATTGTGACAACACTGGTGCGATTACGCAAGCTAAGGAACCAATATCAACCAACAGATACAAGCATGTACCAAAGAAGTACCACATACTCAGGGTAATGGTGGAGACTGAAGAGATTAGATTAGACTATGTTCCCACAGACGATAATCTAGCTGACCCATTCACTAAACCATTAAGCTTAGTCAAGCATAATGGTCATTTTGAGAATATGGGCATTAGATATGTTGGAGATTGGCTCTAAGCCAAGTGGGAGATTGAAAGTATATTTATTTGCTAGAGACAATCTATATTAGGACAAATGTAATATATACACATTCATATTATTATTAATGGAGATTAATATTTTGGCATTTGCAATTATTGAATTATTAATTGATTGTTTATAATATTCTATAATATGCATCCCTGGATGTTACGCTGTTATTAATAATGTGAGATATTAATATTATAACGTAACTCTTAAAATAGCCTCGACTAATGATCATCGAGAAAGGGATATCGATGATATGTGATAAGTCGACATTTGATCTTCTTCACATCCTTAGAGGATGTAGTATGTCTCACCTTCTATGAGTAATGACACTCATGATGGACACATGGATACTTTGGAAGTATTGGTATACCCTGCTGATATACTGTTTGTTATATTTGTCTAAAGTATGATCAGCGTGTGGGAGATAGAAGTCCTTAGACTTGAGGTCAATACACACCTTGTCTACAAAGTAATATACTTTGATCTTGTCCTAAGCTCAAATGTCTTATAGGTTGAGATACGACTTGTATTGGGTACATTACGATGTGGATTAAAGGTGGTAATTGAGCCAAGATTAGGATTCATTCCTCGAATGTATATTCGAGAGAACACTCAGATTCTCAGTGATATTAGGTTGACTAAGTTGTTGGCCAACGCAATAGACATATTTAGAATATGGTCTAGTTATCAACTAATATAGATGAGATACAATGACTAAGCCATTTTGATAGACATTTGATGAATCCTAAGCTTGATCGGGTGTGTCGTGAATGAAAGGACTTTATCTTACCACATAGAGGTTAAGTTTACTGGATTCGTATAAACGTATTTCACATATTGAGTTCGTCTTGCGGCGCCGTCTAGGAGTTCCGCGTAAACCTTAATTTGATTAATGTCGGTATGTGAAGGCATGTAGGGGTCACACTATGTCGATTGTCTTTTCGATCTAAGGATGTATTGAGAGAGTATTGAATATTCGATTTAGAATCGAGATATTTAAATGAATAATGATTAGGGATGGCAACGAATCAGATCTGGATCGGATCCTACTAGATCCAGATCCAGATCCGTTTTTCATACCTGAATCCAGATCCGGATCCAGATCTGTCGGGTCCATAAAAATCAGATCCAAATCCGGATCCACCGGGTCCACGGATCGGATCTGGATCCACATGTAAAAAAATGTGCCTTGCTAAGATTTTTTTTTAAACTGACAAACGATTTTTACTTAGCTAACAGTTTACTGTGTTTCAATTTTGAAATGTTCATATGAGATATTTTGTTCGTTGTCTCGTTTTGATTGTGAGCTATTAAATAATAATGTTGGACAATGACAATAGTTGTGAAAAATATTGACTAGTATTTTCATAATGCAGAACTTGCATGTGCTTGGAATCTTCACAAATGAAGTGAATATAATTTTAACTATTTGTCTATGAAGATGTTAGTCATTCACTAATATAACATTAATTTTATTATCGAAGTTACCTCTTTATTTTTGGGTTTTTGAGTTAACGCGGGGATAAATTAAACTTGTTTTGAGAATTAAACTTGCAAGGATGTGCTTAGCAATTTTAAGAAAATACTTATAAAATTACATTCTAGATGATTAATATATTTAATAAAAAATGGATCCATGGGTCGGATCTGGACCGGATACGGATCTCAAATACAAGATCCAGATCCAGATCCGATCCGTCAGAAATGGATCCGAGTTCGATCCGGATCCGTTGGGTCCAAATTTTGAAGATCCATATCCTATAAAACGGATCTGGATCCACCGGATCCGGACCGGGTCCAGGATCCATTGCCATCTCTAATAATGATTGTTTTAATTAAGTCAAAATTGGATTTTGGATTTGATTAAGAATGTGCGGAAAATAAATCGAGACGGTGTAGGGCCACGTCAAGCGCCATGGCGCCCACACCATAGGGCCGCGGCGCTAATGACCTAATCTGCCTCAATTTTTGGGTCAGGCCCAAGGTCAAACCCTAATCCGGTTTTGACCTAATTTATCACCTATAAATACAGACATTCACTTCATTATTCAACACACTTAATTTCAGATAATTATTCTAAGTCTTAGAGACTTAGAATCAAAACACTATGTCGAACCTCTGCCGGATTTCCTAGCTTTCCGAAGGAGAAATACATTGAAGCTTGGAGCTTGCAATCGAAAGGGTAAGTAAGAATAAAATTTTAAACTTCCGTTGTGCCTTACTTATATGTTTTGAACCCAACAAAACCCTACACTTTACAAATTTTTGGTATATGCTATTTGTTCAATCTTTTAAATTGACTAAAAAGGAATAAAGACGTTAGTAATGATTAATTTGCAGTATTTTCACAGTGTGAAAACAATATTAGAAGAAATGCTAATAGTGAAAATTAATTATCAATTTAGCATCTAACAAAGTTACCACAGATTTAATTTAAGACATAGAAATGTGAAAAATATCAAATATGAAAATATAAACTCTACTAATTAGTCGACGAAGAGATTATACGTAAATTTGATAATGTAATTGCGAAGAAAAAAAGTAATTGTGAAACTTTTAATTGTTAAAATTCTTATTTTTTCACTTATCAACTACTTACATTTTTGTTATCCTTCCAAAATGAACGAATTGAATAGTTATGCATATTGATGGATTAAGTTCATAAAGGAGACAAAAAGTTAATTCAATTATATATAAACGGGTGAAAATCATTTATCCTTTCCAATTTTGCTTCCCTCAACTTTGAATAATAGACATTCTCCCTCATTTATCCTAGTTGACTTTTTAAAATGCCTATTTTACTCTTACATTATCAGGCTGTCTTTTTATTTTACTTTGTAAAAGTCATGATATTTTTTATTTTTTAATCTATGTAATAACTTTTCTATGAAAAATAAATATAATAAATATTATATTTATTTTTCAGATGAAAAAAGAAAAGTGAAAATATACTTAAGAATATAAGTTAATGAATAATGAAATAAATGAGCAGAATAAAAAAATAATTTTCTTAATAATAATTAAAACTCTAACCTCTATTTATATAGTGAAATAACAAGTAATAATAACTTTATAAATATATTTCAATGCATGTAATATCAAAATAATTAATAGAAATAGAGGTATATTTTATGGTAGATTCCTAAAAAATAATTATCTATTTATATTGTAAATAAATTTTAAATTATAATTTAGAAAAATATGAAATGATTAACAAACAAACTCGTTTATCCATATATATAGACAATAAGGAATAAGAGAGAATTGAAACATGCATCTATACATATAACATACTTAATGCATGTAATATTAAAATAATAATTATAAAAATAGCATAGATTTGTGACAAATTCATAAAATGATTAGTCCATTTATAATGTCAACTTAAATAAAAAATATAAATACCTAGGTTAAGAAAAATAAATATTATATTAATATAAAAAGAAATTACATAGAAGGAATACCGAAAATATCAAGGATAAAATAGACATTACATAGGATAAGAGGGGGGGAATGTCTATTATGCATAGTTTAGGGGGGGGGGGTTTAATTTTTAAAGCAAAATTGAGGAGGGAAAATAATTTTCACCCTAAACACATCTTTATTGGTTTCGACTCAACGCATACACATATTGTTGAACAATTTTTAAGGAACATATATGTATGTTAAATTAGTTTTAACTTGGTTTAACTTGGTCCTTTATTAAATTTTTTTATTTCAACTATGTAATCTTTTATTTTTTCCCCATATCCTACTACTGTCATTGATTATGTTTACTCTAAAAGCCTCATTTGTTTCCACTTTCCACTTAATAGGGGTGGAATTTGAGTCGTTTATATCGCAGTATCAAAATGAGCATTTATTCCCTGATCTTATACATTCCTTTTAAATCATTACTAGTATACGTTCCTGCGTTATGTGCGGTTGACATTAAAAAATTTAACTATAGCAAAAAAATATCTTATTTATTTAGAAATATTAAATTATTATTATTAGTACACAACTTACTTTTTAATATTAAAATATCTTTTTTATTTTAGTTATGTCCACCTACAAGCTACAATATTGGTTTAGTCGACAATTGGCAAAAATTTCGGCACGTAATGTTTTTAGCTCGCAAACTATTCCACAATTATTAAATTAAAGATAACATTCATATGTGAACTCAATTAAATATATACTGATTTTTTAAATTATTATAAATTTTATTTTCTATGCAAAATTTGAAAATATTCGCATTTAATTAGGATGAGGACCATCGTCATAATAACGGTTTGTTGTATGAATATGCTATTATTGTGAAATTGCAATTACGAAGAATATCCAGGATTTTTTTTGAAATATTCATAATGAAAATTAATATTTTATATTATTTGATAATGATATATATATATTAGAGAATATAATTGGTCAAAAATAGTTTTTTCTTTCATCATGAAAAATACAATCTAATATTTTTTTAAAAATTTCAATATTTTTAAAATATTATATCTTATATACTAAGCAACCAACCTATTTTTTGAAGCAATAGTTTGCACCTTTTATAATGGAAATGTCTTCTTCTTAACACTATTTAGGAACTCTTATGATCAAAACTTGTAAAGAATGAATCTTGGTCTAACTCAACCCCAAAAGCTAGTTAGTAGGATGAGAATTGTCCAAGTCCATATAAGGAGTCCATGTTCTCATTCCATTTCCGATGTGGGACTCTTAATACTCCCCCGCACGCCCAAACCTCGTTAACTGGAGCGTGGACAATATAATTTGGGGGCCCAACATCGACGAATAAAGAATTGGAATTGGTCTGACTCTGATACCAGGTAAAGAATGGATCTTGGGTCTAACTCAACCTCAAAAGCTAGTTTGTAGAGTGATGATTGTCTAAGTCCATATAAGGAGTCCATGTTTCCATTCAATTTAGGATGTGGGACTCTTAACAAAACTATTTGCTTACCGACATGTTCTCAAATGGTTCGGTTTCTCATATCCAAAATTTATTCTTTAAAGTTAAAAAATATGTTTAACTTACCACTACACATATTAATGACATTATATGCATCTCCTCATTTTAGTTTGTTTCTGCTATTCATTACTAACATAATCAAATATATGTGTCTAAAATCACCAAATGTTTAAAAAATTTACTCTCATCAATCTCTCTACTTTTTTCAATGTCGTCTAAATTATCAAAAAATCTAAAAAAATATTGTGAATTTTATTTTACACCTATAAAATATATTATTTGTGGCAACTAGATCCAATGTATCATAGCTTAACAGAAAAATTCATTTAGGAAGAATTCAAAGTGGCGCAAAGTTTTGCAGCTTTGCATACACTATATGATAAAGCTAATTATATTAATGTGATTCTTTGCTAAGATTCTATTTAAAAGTATGAGAGCTTGACTACATATGATTTATGTTGTTTGAATGCACCTGCACATCCATAGCACAAGTTAAAATGATTAGAAAAATAATTCATATAATAATATGTACACTGCATAGAGACAAAGTATCACCTAATGCATCCTTACTCCTTTTATCAACACAACTATTAGTATAATAATAAAAAAACAAATTTCAATTCTATTAAACTTCTGAAAAAACAACTTGAAAGAAAAGGTCTTCTCTTAAGTTTTAATCTCCTGAGAACCTCTTTCATATACTACACTATTTTCTTATTTAGATAATATTCTACTCACGGTTGCATCTCAAATTAAAATTCACAAGAAATTAGTATTAGAATGTGCAACTTGTTAAAACGGCGCAACCTTTTTTGAAAATAAGTTTTAATTAAAAAAAGATATGAATGAATTTTCTCTAAGGCAGAAATAAAAAAGAACTACAGCCATTACTTGGTATTCAAAAATATTTTGCGGTCACCTTGTGGATCAGCTTATTCAAACAACCTATATGATGAGAAAATAAATGCTTATTAGCAAAATTCAAAGAATCGATGCTACAAAATGTCAATAACAACTTCATATATACCTTAGTTAATGAAACATGAAGTTTTCTGACCTTCAACACATGAGTAATGCACAGGCTAAGTAACTTGATTGTCGAGTATACATTGTTGCATCTTCCTTTTCTGTTGGATAAAATTTGAAGTGTTTTAAAGCCAAATCATTACCACAGATACGCAAAATACCTCAAATTTAAAATTTATGATTATCCCAACCGTATAGCAAGACTAAAAATGAAACAATTCACTGGAAAAAAAATACAGAAAAACTTCAAACAAAAATCTTTAATACAAATTTATATTTACTCTTCTTATACAAAGCAAACTTGAGAAGGATTAATACAGCATGTGTCCAGGAGACCAAATGGGTAGGACCTAAGGCTAAGGAGGTAGACGGGTATAAGTTATAGTTCTCGGGTAGGTCGGGGTATAGGAATGGGGTAGACATTTTGGGAGACATCAAGCTAAGGGACCAGGTGGTAGAGGTTAGAAGGGTCAACGATAGGATGTTGGCGATTAAGTTGGTAGTTGGAGGGTCCACTATGAACATTATTAGTGCTTACACGCCGTAGGCGGGCTTGGCCGAGGAGGAGAAGAGGCGATTTTGGGAGGATTTGGATGAGGTGGTGGCAAGAGTACCACCCACTGAGAAGTTATTTATGGGAGGGGATTTCAATGGACATATCGGGTCACTTCCGGGGGGCTACAACGATGTGCATGGAGGCTTTGGCCTCGGGGACAGGAATGGGGGAGGTGTCTCACTTTTGGAGTTCGCTAGAGCTTTTGGGTTGGTGATAGCCAATTCGAAGTTCTTGAAGAAGGAGGAGCACTTGGTGACTTTCCATAGCTCGGTGGCTAAGACTCAGATAGACTTTTTGCTCCTTAGGAAGGTTGACAACAGCCTTTGTAAAAACTGCAAGGTTATTCCAAAGGAGTGTCTTACAACCCGACATAAGCTTTTGGTGATGTATTTGGAGATCAAGATGGAGAAGAAGAGAAGGGTTGTGGATGACAGGTTGAGAATCAAATGGGGGAGTTTTACCATGGCTAGTGCAAAGGATATGGGGGAGAGGTTGACGGCCAAAGAGGCTTGGGGGAGTAGTGGGGACGCGACCAGTATGTGGGACAAAACGGCCAGTTGCATCCGGGAGGTGGCTAGAGAACTGTTACGGGTCTCGCGGGGTAGCCGTGGTGGGCATCGAGGGGACTGGTGGTGGAATGGTAAAGTTCAAGAGAAGGTAGATGCGAAGAAAGTGGTGTATGCGAAATTGGTAAAAAGCAAGAATGGGGTGGAGAAGTGGACGAATAGGAAACTGTATAAGATGGTGATGAAGGAGGAAAAGCTAGCGGTCACGGCGGCGAAAACGTAGGCTTTTGAACGCCTATATGTGGAATTAAAGAAAAAAGACGGGGATAAGAAGTTGTACATACTAGCCAAGGTGAGGGGAAGGAGGACCCGTGACTTATATCAAGTGAGGTGCATCAAGGACGAGGAGGCCAAAGTACTGGTGGAGGACGTACATATTAGGCAAAAGTGGCAGACTTACTTCTATAAACTCTTGAACGAAAAAAGAGATAGAGATATTGTGCTGGGAGATCTAGAGCAATCTGGTAGGTACCGAGATTTTGGGTACTGCAGAAGCATTAAGATTAAGGAGGTTGAGAGTGTTGTTCTCAGGATGCGCGGGGGACAAGCTACTGGGCCTGATGAGATCTCAGTTGAATCTTGGAAGAGCGCAGACAGGGCAGGCTTGGAGTGGCTGACTGAGTTGTTGAACGCCATTTTTAAGACGGCGAGAATGCCCGAAGAATGGAGGTGGAGTACAATAGTTCCTTTGTACAAGAACAAAGGTGATATCCAGGTTGCAACAACTATAGGGGTATCAAGTTGTTGATCCACACTATGATAGTTTGGAAAAGGGTCGTGCAGATGAGGGTAAGAAGAGGCGTGTCTATTTTCGAGAACCATTTTGGATTCATACAGGGGCATTCGACTACAGAAGTCATTCATCTTATTAGGAGGTTGGTGAAGCTGTATAGGGAGAGGAAGAGAGACTTACATATGGTTTTCATCGACCTCGACAAGACATATGATAAAGTTCCCTAGGGAGGTTCTTTGGATATGTTTGGAGGCTAAAGCTGTACCTATGGCGTACACTAGGGCGATAAAGGATATGTATGATGGAGCCAAGACCAGGGTACGGATAGTGGGAGGAGACTCGGAGCACTTTCCTATGATGATGGGGCTGCACCAGAGATCAGCTCTTAGCCCATTCTTATTTGTCTTGGTTATGGATGGACTGACGCGACAAATCCAATGGGAAGTGCCATGGTTTATGTTATTCGCAGATGACATAGTCCTGATTAATGAGACTCGAAGCGGGGTGAACAGTAAGATGGAGGTTTGGAGACAAACTCTGGAGTCTAAAGGGTTCAGGTTGAGTAGGACCAAGACAGAATACTTGGAGAGTAAGTTCAGCAACGGGAGCGACCATGAGACAGGCGTGGAGGTGAGGCTTGAGACTCAGGTCATTCCAAAGAAAGGAAGCTTCAAGTACCTCGGGTCTATTATCCAAGGGAATGGAGAGATTGATGACGATGTCACATATCTTATTGGAGCAGGATATGAAATAGAGGCTTGCATCTGGAGTCTTGTACGACAAAAATGTGCCACCAAAATTAAAAGGCAAGTTTTATAGGGTAGTGGTTAGACCGACTATGTTGTATAGGGCGGAGTGTTGGCCAGTCAAGACGTCGCACACTCAAAGGATGAGAGTGGCGGAGATGAGGATGCTAAGATGGATGTGTGGCATACAAGGAGAGATATGATTAAAAATGATGATGTTCGGGGCAGAGTGATAGTGGCCTCGGTGGAGGATAGGATGCGGGAAGTGAGGTTGATATGGTTTGAACATGTGCGGAGGAGAGACACAAATGTCCCAGTGCGGAGGTGTGAGAGGTTGGCTATGGACGGGTTCAGGAGGGGGTAGAGGTAGGCCAAAGAAATATTGGAGAGAGGTGATTAGACGGGATATGGAGCAGGCGCAACTTACTGAGGACATGACCTTAGATAGGGGATTGTGGAGGACACAAATTAGGGTAGAGGGATAGTAGGTAGTCGAGCATAGTCCTACTTACGCTTACAAACTGATAGTTGTAGCGTTATTACTGTAGGCCCGCTTAGCATATCATACGAATAAGCGTAGTATTGCTATAGTCTTTTGTAGTTGTATTTCTTCTGCTATGCGTTTCTTAATGTACTTGATTTATCTCATTTATCTGCGTTAGTTACAGCTTCTTCCTTCGTTTTTCAGGATGCGTTATTATAGCGTATTCGCGTTTGCTATCAGCATTTGCATATTGCTTTAAATTTTTGACCGGATCTGACTATTTTGTTTTCCAGCTTTGCATGTCCTGAGCCGAGGGTCTCTCGGAAACAACCGCTCTACCTACCAAGGTAAGGTTTGTGTACACTCTACCTTCCCCAGACCTCACATTGTGGAATGTCACTGAGTATGTCACTGCTGTTGTATACAAAGCAAACTTGAAAAACCGAGAGTACTTTCAATACTTTCAAAACTTACCTCATTTTACCACGAACAAAACATAACTAACTTTTCATGGTATCCATCTTTTATATGCTAATTTCTTTGAATTTGAAAAGAAATCATCTATCATATCACAAAATGCCATATTTGAGAGATTATAATATAAAATCTTATCATTTATAACGTTACATTTCTGTCAAATCTAATTAAAACCCTTAAATGTGAAGGATGTTGATAATGATTAAAAATATATATTTATTCTTATTGTAAATAAATCAAAGATAACTTTTAGGTAGAGAAAGACAGTTATGAATCATTATCCATGGTCACTCGTCAATGAGCCAAATTATTCAACTCAAATTCAAAATTTTAAAATCTGATTTTTTCCGTATTATTATTTATTTCTTTCCGTTTGGGAATTCAAAGATCAATTTAACATGCTTATGTTTATGTTCAAATTCAAATTTTTATCTCTCCAATAAAAATTAAATTTATATCTCAATTCCGAGAACTTTTGAATATTCTCAAAATATATATTTCTTTCTAAATATGTCTCTTGATTGCTAATTGATTATCTCTGATTCTTTCTTGATTTACTCTATTGGAATAAAATTATGTATTTTTATTGTTATATAATATTACACCTTATATAGTAAAACTATGAATATTCTAATTTCTTACTAACTTACATCTCTTATTTGTCATATAATATTATTCTCTTTCTAATCTCAATTCAAATCTTTCAATTTAAATAAAAAAATTATCTCAAAATTAATACTTATAAAGAAACTAAAAGACACATTTAGACTTCACTATAAAAAAGTTAAACTTAGCAATCGAAAACTAATAGTACTTATAATATTGATAACTAAGTTAAGATATAGGTGATTATTATTTCAATTAATATAAAGAAACCAAAAGACACGTTTAGAATTTAATATAAAAAAGTTAAGCTTACACCGTAGTTGTAATTTTGTTTCTATCTCTTTAATTAAATCAGTTAAGGTAGAGAAATATAAAATGCAAACTGAAATATATATATATATATATATATATATATATATATATATATATATATGTGTGTGTGTGTGTGTGTGTGTGGAAAAGTACCATTGCTTTAAAGTAAAAATTCAAACTTTTATTTCCAGTTAAAAATAAATGTATCAATTAAAGATTCGGCTAGAAATCATCAATATTATTTATCATATAAATCGCTAATCACTCCCTTTAAACGTAAAATTTTATTTATTCCTTCGATCAAATTCATCAAAATAGGCAAGCATATATTAGCTTTAAATAATGCCAATTAATTTCTAATTAAAATTATTACAAATAGAATTTGTTGTCAAGTGGCTTGTTCAAATTACGTTACTTGACTTAACTTCATGCTAGACTATCCTCACTTAAATATAATATAGATATAAATTATTATTATTATTATTATTATTATTATTATTATTATTATGTGCTGATAAATCCTGGTATTCCTTATATGATAATATATGAATCATAAATATTCTAATTTCCTTATAAGAAATAATATTTTATGAATATTGTTTATCATATAATATATTTTTTTATATGATAATACATGTACTACAAATATTCTAAATCAAGGACAGTATATACCATGTACTAAAGTGATTTTCTTGCATATTTAGCTGATAAAAAATTAAATGATTGCTAATTGATTGAATTTTTTTTTCATATATGTTGATTCCAACTTATTTTACAACATATGAATATTCTTTGTCCATATAAGGAATATTAAATATTTTCTAAATTATATGACATCATTCCTTATATGATAATATTTGAATTTTAATTAATAATTTATTTTTAAAATTAATATAATTAAAATTTATTGTCAAATGACTTGTTCTTGACTTCACCTCAAGATAGATTACCCTCTTTTTAATATAATATAGATTAAAATGTTGAACTAAAATAATTCCAAAAGTAACCTTGTAAACCACACTGACATTACCACCGCTGGTCATCACCGCCTAACTATCATGATCAGCCACCATCATACAACCACCACAAGCTACTAATATTACATAATCACTACGGCACTACCACCAGACACCTCCACCAACCACCACAACCAGCTACCACCTCACAACCATGTCGAACACCGCCACAACCGACTTTTCGAGTGAGCTTCATTGAACAACAATTTTATAAACAATTTATATTAAGATCATATAAAAAAGAATTGATATCAAAATGAATTACACATTGAAATGCTAACGAAAAAACAATCTTAATAATCCAGTATTCACCTTAATCTTAGAAAACAAACGAAGGAACAAACGGTACCGAAGTCACCACACTTCCAGCCTACATGTGAATTAACTGTAATTTAGTATGTTTTTGTTCTCATTCAAACAGATTAAATATATTATCTTCATTATAAAATATTCCAATAAGAGGAGAGTAGATGTTGAACCTTCCAACCTTGCACCATTTAAGTTAAGGGAGATGATCTGCCTCCTGACTCCCCCACCCCACATCTATCCATAGGACCAAATCTCCCAAACACACCTTTTTTTCAAGTCTTTCTGATAGTAGGTAGGCTAGTAGGTAATTATACTGTACTCATTTCTTCAAAATAGCTTGCATGCTGAAGATTTGATCAATCATAACTTTTTATATATATGTTTGTTTATATAACCGGCGTATCCAGGCTATGAGATGAAATCACATAGTATTTTGTCTCTGTTGCTACTTGAACCTGAGACCACATGGTGTTCAACCCACTTGATAGACGACTAGACCACACCCTCTGTGCTTTATATATATGTCGGAAGAATAATGGAAAAATAATAAACAAGATTCAGCAAAACAACACTCTTTATCTTAAACAAAAGAAAATTTCTCTAGAAGGTTAGATGTAACACAAACTAAAATAGATAATTTCCTTTCTATGGATGTTTTTATTATGCCCCACTTGTGGGATTACACTGAATATGTTGTTGTTGGATGTTTATATTATGCAATGACACACACTCTCCCCCTATCAACTTCCCATAGAATTTCATGTCCATTTAAATACAGGTATTCATTTCATCTAAGATGAACCTCAACTCTAAGCCTTCGTTCTTGAGAAAAGCTTCCAAGCACATAATCAATGTTAGTATTCACATGACATTATTGTTACAAAAGCTTAAAATGAAGCATACAAATGAACCAAAAAGAATTGTAAAATTTAAAATGGCTTTTAAGTTCAAACACCGACAGATCTCCAGAACTTATTATAGCAGGTAGCTTACCATTATTTCCAGGTTACTCATTACAAAAGTTACATGTAACTACATTTTAAGAGTGACCTTAATGTGCAAAATATTGTTTATACCGTTGGTGCATAGTTGCATACCAGCATTTCATATTTCATAATCCAGTGAGAGATAATTAGCCTAATGTCAGTTTTCCTTACAAAGTCGTGCATCACCACTGGTTTCTCAATACCAGTTACGCACTACATATTCTGATTCACATCTAGCAAGAGAAATCAAGTAACTACAATCAATGTTGTAATACCTTTATTATGTTTTTATACAAATAAGAAGGTTACTCACCGGGGCAAAGAGTGAATAGCTGGCAATTGGTCCCTGCAACAACACTGTTTATAATATACTATGAACATATGTATATGTGGATGGTTCTTTTTTCTCCATCGCATAGAAGGATAATATGTTATAACATTAAATTCTTCAGCTCTTCCTCACTTCACAAGCAGACATGATGTATGAAGACCTGCTCTTTTCAGCTGATAACACTAACCTACTAATTTAAGTTTTGCATATGCAACTAATACTAGAAAGATTGCTCCCTCATTCAATTACTCTCATTAGCTGACCTGCAATGAGCTTTTTCCCAGTCTACACATGTGACATACCAGTTGCTTCCATAATGTATGCATTGCTCATACATGAACAAATGATTATCGTACGAGATATGTATAGTATATTACGATGTCCCATGTGTCACTTTTACAGCAAACTTCCACTTTCTATTAATAAGGCAAACTTGCACTTCTATCGGAGCACTAAATGGAGAATAACTAAAGTATACACTCAAACTTTTCCAACATCAAGATTAACCTCACAAGAATGTCTATTTGTGCATGTAACCGAAAGGATATACTTGACCTTTCATAATATCAGTCTTTCCTGAGGGAGAGGAGGTTAAATTTTTTTTTGTGTGGGGTGGTGGTGGTGTACTCCAGATATGCAAGTACATTACTTAGGAACTTGACCATTAAACTCATCTCAAAAGTGTCCATGCTTAACAGGCAGTTCTCAATATGTACAATCAGCCGCTAAGAAAACATTCTTAAGCAGCCCTAAGTCTCAAATGATAACATGGGAAATGTTAATACAGTCTTCAGATTAACACGGTCAATACATTCAGCCCTGTAAAAGTTAAAACCCAAATACATTTTTTAAATAAAGCAACTGAACCTCGTTAAATCTGTAACTAGTTATAAATAATCATAATCAAACCAAAACCTATAGTATCAAACATGTAAAGTGCACAATCAAAGAAATGAAAAGATTTCAAAAGGCATAAATAATCATAATCAAACTAAATCCTATAGTATCAACCATGTCAAGTGCACAATCAAAGAAATGAAAAGAATTCAAAAAGACCCATTTTGCAAAGACAAAGGTGGACTTGTAATACTGCACCTTCAATTTAAGAAAAGTATCTACAGTAGAAACTCTATAAATTAATGTTCTTGGGACCACCAAAATTTATTAATTAAAAGAGATATTAATTAATCAAAAATTTGGGTTATCGCAATGCAATGGATGTCGAACATGCCCTGAACTACCCAGAAGAAAATGTAGTTGCACAGTTGTTGACTGATAAAGAAATAATTGAGTGCGTTATGAGAACTGATAAAGGTGATGAAGATGATGATGAAAGTTCTACAGTAGAGCCCCCCTTCACGAAACGAGGCTATTAAAGCGGCAATCACATTGAATAATTTCTTGTTGAGCTATGAGAAAACAACACCAGAAGTTCTTACAATGATAAGAAAAATTAGAGATGAGATTCAATGTGACATTGATTTCAACAAAACACAAAAGACAATTGAGTCAGTTTTCAAGAAGTCTTCATAAATCACTCATGTATTATGTAGTATATAAGGAATTATTAATTTATATTTTACATGGGGTCTATATGAGTAATCAAAAATGTATTATCTTATAATTTTAGCGAATTATAAATTTAGCACGTTATCCCCGAGGCGGGACCGACCAAAAATATTATCTAAGAGAGTTTATTAAATAATCGAGTATTAATTAATAGAGTTTCTATTGTATATGGACTTCAATAAACATGCAAGTATTAGGATGCAGTGTCTGAACGCTAAATCCTAAAAGTACAAAATCCCCCAACCTGTTAACATGGAAAGAGAAACATAAATAAACATGCAAGTCAGTAAAAAATAAATCAACAAAATGGCCTCTCCAAGAGATCCAACTGTTAAAAATTTACACTGATGCAACAAAATATTTATTGATATAATTTTGCTTCCAACATGACAGGTCTACAAATCATGATTACATCTTCAGAAAGCAAAGTGTTTCTGCTGCAGAAATGTGACAATTAAGCAAATTGACACTACATATACAACATGATACAACTAACCAGAAAAGTGTACAACCTAAATTTTTAATACTAAAAACCGAAGCTGATTCTGGATTCTAAAGTAGCAAAGCTCTTGCGAATTTCCATAAATATCTACACATGAGGAAAAATAGGATATAGAGGAGTGAATTACCATGTCTAAAGCACATGCATCTAAGCAAACTATTGCCTATATACTCTAGCGGAGCTCTCTTCTTCTCATTATTGATCTTTCATTGAGCACGTGCATTTCTTCTGATGCTCCGTAAGTTCCTGCAGGATTAGATTTCTAAAATGAAACCCACCCTTGGATACAATTCTGACAATCCAGTGCTACGTTTTTAAATATATGCTTCATTAGACCACTAACTACCATTAATCAAATCATGTGACATAACTATATTGAATGATCTCATAAAGTAATAACTCGAGATGTAATAAATCAGAAACTGGAAGAAATTTCTTTGCAGAAATGAAACAGGATAAAGGACACCAGTTAAGAAACTGCGTGGGCCTGGCGTTGACTAAGTTTTTCTGCTAATGTACAGCAGCGAGGAGCCAACTGTTGAGTTGTGGAGCCTAATTCATCGCCGATACCATGAAGTCCCTAAACAGAGTGTGGAATTTCGGGCTTGTATTATGTTCGCCCTAGTTTTCGCTATTTATAGACTAGGGAGCTGTTTTCTTTCTTTGGGGTCGAGCAAGAGAGAATTGTAAATTCAAACTCCCTATTTGATTATAGTAAAATCTGCAGCGGCAAAGTGGACGTAGCTCTCGCATTGAGGGTGAACCACTATAAATCTGTGCGTGTTATTTGTTCTTAGCTTATTTACTGTTTTCTGATTAGGTAGGATTTGGGACTCAAATCCTAACACCAACTGGTTGTTTCTGAGGTTATCGACAGAAAAGATTTGACTATGCCACTTAATTTCTTTTTGTCCAAGTTATTTTTCCTTTTTGTCTAACTCAGTTCCTTTTTTCAGTGAGTTTCGGGATATTGAATCACTTGATTGAATTCATGAATTACCTGAATCTGTCCCTGCAGAAACTTGACGTATTCAACCGCTTCTTCCAACATGTCGGCTGTGTTGGTTTGCTGTGGATGGCAAAACTCAACGTCAGTCATGAATTGCATGAAGTACAATAAGAACAGCACAAACAACTAGTGATAAATCAGTCAATCTATTTGCAGCTAAGTTCACTGTAAGTGGTGCAAGTATTGAGATACTTTCTAGTTCACCCCAAATCTGCCGAGATTTATTATCTTTTTATTATAAACATTAGTTTTACCAGTTCATTCTTAATCAAAGAAATTCAAATTTTACGACCCATAAAACATCACATTATTGTAAGATAGCTTTTCTTCTTTGTTTATGTACCTTCTTAACCATTGATCCTCATCATCAACATACATGACATCTTCTCCAGCCCAAAAATACTTAAAATGAGCAAGGCACTGTTTCTTAGTGAAGTCAAAACATTAAGGATCTCAGACATGAGATAAGAATTAGGGATAAATCAGGACATCAGCCAAATAAATATTGAGGTCTAAAAGAAGTTCAATGGTGGCAGGCTCGACAATTAATATAGCAGTGAAAAGGTGAAATAGAGGTAAGTTGCATTCTACTAACAATGCTTATCAAGCATGTCATGAAAATATCACAATTGACTTAGATCATATCAACTTATAGAACCAGTCTAGCAAATACATTCCGTTTAGAGGAGAGAGAGAGAGAGAGAGCAAATGTATAAAGAGAGAAGAGTGAAAGAAATTGAGATAATAAAGAGGGTGTGTTGTACTCAAACTCTATCTTGAGAAGACAAATCTAAGCTGTCGTATTCTCCAATATTGAATGTCCACCATTAGGAGGAGATTTTTAAGTTACTTCTCAAGCTCTATGATATTTTGGTGTGTATTCTATAAAGAAGTAGGAGAATGCTCTCTTTGCTCGTACTATGATAAGAACTCATTCTTCTAATAGAGTAGGTAAAGACTCACCTATACACTTAGAAATAATAATATATATGGATTCTTTAACTCAGACCTAAATTATAGATCAAATCAAGATGCACTTGGTGATATAAAACTCATTTTTCATAAAGTAGAGACTCATCTATACACCTAGAAACAATAGCATATATGGATTCTTTAACAACTTAAATTATAGATCATGGAATCAAGACCTACTTGGTGATATTAGTGGTTATTGCTTAAGGTTAAGCAATTGATCTATTGGTTGGATTTTTACAGCGTGGGAATGTATTGTTGCTTAATTCTGGCTTTCATTTTAACCCACGTAGTAACTGATGTTTGACCAAAATACTTTTTTCAAATGATACTCTGACCATCTTTTTGGCACTCCCGGCATGTACATCCTAGCAAAAAACATGTCTAACATATCAAACAACTTAAGAGTAATCTTCTAAAATATCTGACCAATCAATCAATTAAGTTTGCCTAAGATCTGGCCTTTACTTCAACTGGTAACAAGAGGGTTGAGTTTCGACAAAAGCAAGATTGGAGCTTCGTATAGCAAAAACCCAGTTTTTATGTTAAATGGCTATTTTGAGTTCATCACCACTGGCTTGGCATAAGCAAAGGAGACATTCAACGAGGATAAACGGAATTTGTTTTATTTCTTACAATTTCTAAAGATTAAGACTGACTTTTTGTATATCAGTGAGTCCCTTCCCTCCCAAATGGTTTGCCATTTTCTATTGGGTTGATTTGATTATGGTCAATGGCAACAAGAGGTTGAGTTTCGACAAAATCGAGATTGGAGCTTCGTATAGCAAAAACCCAGTTTTTTATGTTAAATGGCTATTGTGAGTTCATCACCACTGGCTTGGCATAAGCAAAGGAGACATTCAACGAGGATAAACGGAATTTGTTTTATTTCTTACAATTTCTAAAGATTAAGACTGACTCTAATGATGGTTGAACTTTGGTAAACTTATCTCTCAAATGCCGAGTATTACATTGACCATAATCAAATCAACCCAATAGAAAATGGCAAACCATTTGGGAGGGAAGGGACTCACTGATATACAAAAAGTGTTTGCCTTTTAACTATGGCTAAAACATTTGTTCTTAGTATTTTCTAAAATCATATTTAAGATTGAAGGGAAGCCTTGGAGTAACCGGTAAAGTTGTTGCCATGTAACCAGGAGGTCATGGGTTCAAGCCGTGGAAACAGCCTTTTGCAGAAATGTGAGGTAAGGCTGCGTACAATAGACCCTTGTGGTCCGGCCCTTCCCCGAACCCTGCGCATAGCGGGAGCTTAGTGCACCGGGCTTCCCTTTTATCTTTAAGATTGAATAATGTTATATAGAATCAGCTGTCAGCTAAATTGGACTCAAATGCCATCGAATATGTTTTTTTATTCCTCATAGCTACTTTTCTTCATGCATTCGGTGGACTCACCCATTAGGATTATTGATGTCATAAAGAAGATGATTATCAATTTGAGATTAAAGGTGGGTGTCTGTTCACCATTTTTCCTGTAGAGGGAGACATGATAGAAGTGTGAAAATAACAGCTGCCAAGTCCCTCAAACT
The DNA here is from genome assembly GCA_029783415.1 of Anisodus acutangulus. NCBI lineage: Eukaryota > Viridiplantae > Streptophyta > Magnoliopsida > Solanales > Solanaceae > Anisodus > Anisodus acutangulus. The sequence goes on along the minus strand of CM056494.1, from coordinate 18,090,313 downwards.
AGCACAAGTCAAAGCCCTCATGGAATTGCTATTTATGCAATAACATTAGAAGATGTACAAAGGAGCTCCCATAAATAACTTACCTTGTCCATATTCGGCACCAGTTCCTGAAGCTTCCTAATTCTGTCACTTATACGCGTTCGACGAACCTTGCACAAGAGAAGTACAACCGCAGCCATATTAGATTAATGATAGATTGATTTAAACTATAAGCAAAAAGAGAGAAGGGAAAGAAAAAGATGTTTTACCCGCTCTGCAATGCTGCGAGGATGGGTAGCACAACCACGCTTTGCTCGAACCTTACAAGGCACCAAATCATCCATGAGCTTCTCCATTTCAGCATCCAGTGACCTACCAGAACCATGTAACTGCCCACTTGGCTCTCCCTTCTACACCTCCCAAACACAAACATACGTAAGTATGTAATATTAATAAAGAGTTAAAGATTCAGGAGACAAAAAAAAGTCAGATCACACACATTAGACAAACTTGCTTCAAAGTTTACGCACAACTGTTTCCAACAACTATTGGTTGTTAGTGTCATTAACTGGGAGTAATCATTTCTCATTACTAATTTTAAGGAACCAATTTTATTATCCATGTATGCTGATCTTTCGGCATTGGTTATATTTGTAGAACAACCAGAAGACTTGAAGATCAACTCAGACAGAAAGAATAAAAGAAAGGAAACATATAGAAGATCAATATATGTCTGAACTCAGTGACAGTCTTCACATAAGTTCAGACAACACAATCATCAGTATATATTTCAGAAACCTAGGAACATTACCCTCCAAGTAGCAAGATGACTTTAATTCCACACATGCTCTCAATAATCTCATTAGAATAGACATAAAACACAACACAAAGGGTAGATAACCTTTTTAAGGAAAGTCCAGTCATGTACTCCTTCTCAAATGAGATGAATATTCAAGACCATGTTAATTTACAAACATTCACAAGTAAAAATCAATACTTTTCAAGGTTGAAATAAATTTGACATTAAAATGAAGCTCAATTTAACCAAGCAAGGTAGTATGCTAAGCATCTTATACACAGTCAACGAAAACACACATAGAAACAGCAAGGAATTGCAAGTAAAAGATGCAGGAAAACACAACAGGATCAAACCATATATTATATCTTCAATAGAACTCAATAAAAAAAAAAGGGGCAGCCCAGTGCACTAAGCTCCCGCTATGCGCGGGTCCGGGGAAGGGCCGAACCACAAGAGTCTATTGTACGCAGCCTTACCTCACATTTTTGCAAGAGGATGTTTCCACGGCTTGAACCCTTGACCTCCTGGTCACATGGCAACAATTTTACCGGTTACTCCAAGGCTCCCTTCAATAGAACTCAATAAATGTACTAAAATTACAACAACAACAACATACCCAGTGTAGTTCCGCAAGTGGGGTCAGGGGAGGTAGGATATATGCATACCTTACTCCTACCTTTGTGGGGTAGAGAGGTCGGCTCAAAATAAAAGACAATGATGTGAAGCATGCGATCAACAAAATATGACAACAAGATAGCAAGATAAAAAGCAAATGAGGCAACAGATAGTAATACATATTGAATAAAAGAAAATACATGATTACTAACTAATAATCTCCCTATCCCAATTGATATGACACAATTTTCTTTTTAGTCAGTCCCAATAAGAATGACACATTTCTTTATTTGACAATAGTTTAATTTAAACTTTACCTTTTACGCGTAACGAGATGATCTATAACCACGTAAATATCTTTGACTTATTTTAGATCACAAAATTAAAAAATTATTATTTAATTTCTTAAACTCTGTGCCCAGATAAACTACTTCATAAAATTGGGACGGAGGGAGTACTACTGATATGGAGTTAGTATCTCAGCCTACCTCAACAAATATTAGTTATTGTCCCATAAAGTCAATTTCTTTGTTAAAAAATTGGAATGAAGAACAACAACTTGAGATAATAACTATAAATTGAGCGACCATATGAGAAATCAACCCCTCCCATTCATACACAATAAAAGTTTAAACTTTTTAATTAAGGTGGTAATTAAACTGTAGTACACTAACCAAGTGGGCTGACAATTTTCTTGGAGAACTTTCCGAATCACCTTCTCGGGGTCGCTTAGTGGATTGAGAAACATCAACGGATGAAGAAAGAAACTCTAAACTGGTCGGAATTCCATAGCTTGAGAAGTACCCATCTGAGATAATATGTGCAAGAAACTCCGCCGGAGAACTGTTTTGACGGAGGAAATTGCTACTACCACCTGATTCAAACAGACCGGAATCGCCGGTGAACCTAGTGGGGCCGCCACTGGTTTCCGGTTTAAGCTCCGGCAGCTGCAGCTGAGTTGATGGATGTGGTGGTGGTTTATTGGATGTGTGTAAAATGGGAGAAGAAGGGTTAAGAACGACGTCGGTTTCAGTTTCGGATTCAAGAAGTGCTTCTAACCATGTCGCCGGAGCTGAACGGTACCGGTATAGTCCACCGCCGCCGGCAGTTCCACGCTGCATCGGTGAATTTTTTTTCGGTAAGTGGTTCAGGTGTATTTTTTGTTGTTTATTTTTAGAATTCCTTTTTTTTTTTTGAAGTAAGCTAAGGAAGAAGATGGAGCAGCAGTGTAAGACTAAAATATATTTATCTGTTCGTTTAGCGAAGGTATAGAAATAGTATGTTGCTTTGGTTTGAGTTCTATGTAGAAATAGTTGACAAGTAGTATTATCAAGTGATTTTTTCAATGGTAGAGTACTGTTTCATATTTGTTATGTAACTTTCAAATGTATATGATAATTGAGATTGATTGATAAATTCAAACAAAAAATTAGATGAATTGACTCTCACATTTTGAGTCATGCTATTATTTATGAAAGATATAAATCTTAACCTCGCATTTCATAAGTTATTGCACAATATGATATGTTTGGAGAAAACTTTAGTTTGTGAAAGTTAACCTTTTTTGGTGGCTAAATGGAGTTTTGGTTTGTTAAAGATAAAGTAGTTAATTTATCATAAGTTGAATTGAAATAAAATAAAATGGTGATCGTGGTATAGATTTTATCATTCATAATTTATTTCTATAACTTCAAATGCATTCGGTTAGTTTTAGATAGAATTTATCCCATGTTTGATTGGGCAATAACATCGTATAATTAATACTACTATTTTTATTCCTATGAGATAGAATAATTAATTTCAAAATATCTTCTCTCAAGATAATTAGTCTTGGATAATTTATATCCGACCAAACGGTCCCTTAGTGGTAGTTCCTTAAGTTAGGTAAAAAGAATTGCACTACACCAAACACGACCTTAGTTTGATGCAAGTATATTATAGGAGTATACGTACAGAAAGAATATTTTAGAAAAGTATGCGTGAGATTTGATGATTTTGCGGCGATGCAACTCATTTCAGGTCTACGCTGTGCAACCAAACCCAAAACGCAAAGAAGCGCGTGAAAGCACGGCCAACCAAAGAGGAGACCCTTTTTTTTCTTCAAAAGAGGTACCTTTGCCATTTAACCCTTTTTATCTTCAAGGAGCCGTTTGGATATTATTTAAAATCATGAAATGAAATTATAATAATTTAAAGTTAAAGTTTTGTTTGAAAATATAATTTAAATTTCTTAAGTTATTTTTCGACATAAAAAACTCATAAGTTGTGAAAACTATCAAAACTTTCACAATTCTTATACAAGCTTACCATATGAGCAGGAATTCTCTCGTATAAATATGGAGGATTTTCCAAATGCCTCAGCCTATTGTCAGAGGCTCAAGGAGTTGTCGGATCAACTCAAGAACGTAGGGGAGCCCGTCACAAACGATCGTCTCGTTCTTCAGATGGTTGCAAGCCTCTCCGAGGCGTATAATGGAATTGGCACTCTTCTTTGTCAAAGCAATCCTCTCCCACCATTCTACCAGGCACTTTCCATGCTTACCTTAGAAGAAGCAAGATTGGCTAAAAAGGCGACAACCGGAGCCAATTCCGCCATGATGTTGGCCACATCAAGCGACACCGAGGACCCTCACTCCTTTTCAAAAAATTCGGGCCAAAACCACAACAATGGTGGCGGTAAAAGGGTCAAAATAGGAAAAATGGTGGCAAAAACCGCGACCTTTGCCATTTAACCATTTGTATCTTCTAAGGAGCCGTTTGGATATTATTTGAAATCATGAAATGAAATTATAATAATTTGAAGTTAAAGTTTGTTTGGACATGCAATTTGAATTTCTTAAGTTATATTTTTCTTATACACATAAAAAACCGATAAGTTGTGAAAACTATCAAAACTTTCACAATTCTTATATAATCTTACCATATGAGCAAGAATTCTCTCATATAAATATGAAGGATTTTTCGAATGCCTCAGTCTATTGTCAGAGGCTCAAGGAGTTGTCTGATCAACTCAAGAACGTAGGGGAGCCCGTCACAGACGATCGTCTCGTTCTTCAGATGGTTGCAGGCCTGTCCGAGGCGTATAATGGAATTGGCACTCTTCTTTGTCAAAGCAATCATCTCCCACCGTTCTACCAGGCACGTTCCATGCTCACCTTAGAAAAAGCAAGATTGGCTAAAAAGGAGGCAACCGGAGACAATTCCGCCATGATGATGGCCACGTCACGCGACACCAAGGAACCTTACTCCTTTTCAAAAAATTCGGGCCAAAATCGTAACAATGGTGACGGAAAAAAGGGTCAAAATAGGAAAAATGGTGGCAAAAACCGTGGCGGTGGCAACAGTGGCAGCGATGATGGCAGTGGCGGAGGGCGGAGGACGGAGTGGCGGTAGTGGCCAACCTGGGCCGCAGCACCACTGGCCGCAACATTGGGCCAGTGGACCATGGCTGTGGGGCTAGGCCAGTAGGTAGTGTCCCACTCCAGCATTTCCAGCTCCTCAATTTTAGGTCAGGCCTAATAGTAACCAGCAGCAGGCAGCGGCCCAGACTCGGCAGAACCAAGCCTAGCAGCAGCCTGGCCTGCTTGGGCCTCGGCCTCAGCAGGCCTTCGCTGCTGCGGGCCCAACAACAGTACCCATACGGATATCGAGGCAACGATGCATACACTTGGATTAAATCCTTCGGATGCAAAGTGGTACATGGACACCGATGCTACTTCTCACATGACGTCCGCACCAGGTAATCTCTCATTTTATTTCAATTTGAGCAAAAATCGTGGCATAATTATTGGTAATGGTAATTCGATTCCAATTCGTGGTTATGGTCACAAATATTTATCTCCTCCAAACCCACTTTTCGCCTTGAAATATGTCCTTCATGCTTCTCATTTAATTAAAAATTTGATGTCTGTTAGAAAATTTACATCTGATAATTGGATTTTTGTTGACTTTGACCCTTTTGGATTTTCTGTGAAGGAATTTTCGACGGGGATACCTCTAATGAGATGTGATAGTCAGGGCGAGGTCTAACCCATCACCACTTCCACCACCACTAATGAAGCCACATCGTTATCGTTTTCCGTCTTAGCACATTCCTTGTGGCATGCACGTTTGGGTCATCCGGGGGCGTCTGTTCTTTCCTCTCTTAAAAACAATAATTTTATTGAGTGTAATAGTACGTGTAGTACTAATATTTGTCCTTCTTGTCCCTTGGAAAATATGTTAAATTACCGTTTGTTGCCTCTAATTTCAGTACTATGATATTATTCATAGTGATTTGTGAACATCTCCCATTTTGAGCTCTTTGGGCCACCGTTATTATGTGTTATTTCTGAATGATTATTCTAATTTTTTGTGAACTTTGCCGTTATCTAAAAAACCTCAAGTTTATTCCACATTCCTCTAATTTAGAGCATTCATCCGAACCCAATTTAAACGAAAAATTAAAAACATTCAATGTGATAATGGAAAGAAATTTGATAATGGGTCGTTTAGAGAATTTGTAAAATTAATTATATCTTTTCGGTTTTCTTGTCCATACTTCATTACCACCTTAATTTGGCATCATGCATTACAAATGGACACTTACATACTTAACATACTCCCTAGCAAAGGATTAACACACCAATCTCCACTCAAAATTCTTTATCACATATATCTGTCTTATTCTCATCTTAGGGTGTTTGGGTGTTTATGTTATCCTCTCTTTCACTCCACTACAATAAACAAACTACAAGTCCGCTCTACCGCTTATATGTTTTCGGGTTATCCATCTAATCATCATGGTTATAAATGTTATGATTTATCCTCTAATAAAATCATCATTAGTCACCATGTAATTTTTTATAAAACTCAATTTCCGTTTGCTAAGTTGCATAATTCCGTGTCTAATTCCTATAATTTTTTGGATTATGGGCTCTCACCGTATGTGGTCCACCATTTGGTTTGGCCCCCGTCTTGGAATTTAGACCAACATACACCGGCAGGCCCAGTGCCTACTGGACCAGACCCTTCCCGTGACCAATTCCAGCCAGCAGGCCCACTGCCTGTTGGTCTAAACTCCTTCCATCATCCGAGTCTGCCAGCAGGCCCACTACCTACTGGCCCAAATGTCCCACACCCGGGTCCAAGTCTGCAAGCAGGCCCACTACCTGATGGCCCATCCAGTCCTTCCCACGGTCTAGTTTCTCGGCCAGCAGGCCCACCTCTCAATCCGAGCGTGTTCCTCTTAAACCGGGTCAGTTTCGATGTCACCACACTGACCCAGGTCTGACCCACTTCTATTCCGAGTCAAGGGCTCGTTACTCGTAGCCAACAGGGTATTTTTAGACAAAAATGACAATTTAATCTCAATTCCTAATGTCACTAAATCCCCCTGCCACGTAACCCCGTGTCTGCCCTTCGTGACCCGAATTGGAAAATGGCCATAAATGATGAATATATTGCTCTTATTGAAAATATGACGTGGGAGTTGGTACCCCGTCCGCCTGGTGTTAATGTGATTCGTTCTATGTGGATTTTTACTTATAAGGAAAAATCTGATGGTTGTTTTGAGAGGCATAAGGCACGTCTTGTAGGTGATGGCAAAACTCAACAGGCTGACGTGAATTTTGGAGATACATTTAGTCTGGTGGTCAAATCGGCAACTATTCGCACTGTTCTCAGTCTGGCTCTCTCCAAAGCTTGGCCCATTCATCAGCTAGACGTGAAAAATACGTTCTTACACGGTTATCTCAAGGAAACGATATACATTCATCAACCCTTGGGTTTCAGGGATCCCGATCATCCTAACCATGTCTGTTTGCTGAAGAAGTCCTTGTATGGGCTAAAACAGGCCCCTCATGCCTGGTACAAAAGGTTTGCAGATTATATGTCTACTATAGTATTTTCTCACAACATGTCTGATCATTCTATGTTCATCTATCATCACGGTACTTCTCTGGCATACATTCTGTTATATGTGGATGATATTATATTGACTGTCTCTTCTGATAAACTGTGCAAGTCTATCATATCTCTTCTCAGCTCCGAATTTGCTATAAAAGACCAAGCCTTTGAGTTATTTTTTGGGTATAGATGTAACTCATCATGCAGGTGGTCTATTTCTATCCCAGAGAAAGTATGCAGCTGAGATTATTAAACGAGCTGGCATGTCATCCTGTAAGTCATCTCCTACTCTGATTGACACCAAACTGAAGCTCAGTGCTAATTCTAGCACACCTTACGAGGATCCCTTCCATTATCGTAGTCTTGCGAGGGCTCTTCAGTATCTTACATTCATGAGGCCCGATATTACTTATGCAGTGCAACAAATGTGTTTATTTATGTATGACCCGAGGGAAGAACACATGCACGCACTCAAACGCATTGTGTGTTCCATTCAGGGCACTCTTGATTATGGTTTACACTTATATCCATCATCCGTATCTACTCTCATGTCTTATACAGATGCTGATTAGGGTGGATGTCCAGATACCAGACGCTCGACATCTGGTTATTTTATATTTCTTGGTGATAACTTGGTCTCTTGGTCGGCTAAACGTCAGGCTACTTTATCGCGATCCAGTGCGGAGATCGAGTATCGAGGGGTAGCCAATGTGGTGTTTGAGTCCTGTTGGCTGCGTAACATCCTATTAGAGCTTCACTTTCTTATTCAGAAAGCTACCTTGGTCTACTGCGATAATGTTAGTGCGATATATCTCTCTGGAAATCATGTCCAACATCAGCGCACGAAACATATCGAGATGGATATTCACTTTGTTCGAGAAAAGGTAGCTCGTGAACAAGTACATGTCTTGCATGTCCCTTCACGGTACCAAATTGTTGACATCTTTATTAAGGGTCTTCCCTTAGTTCTGTTTGAAGATTTTAGGGACAGTCTCAGCGTACGACAACCACCCACTATGACTGCGGGGGTGTGATAAAATATACATAATATATTCCTAATATACTACGTATATTCCCTGATATTATTAGAGACCTTCTTGTACATGTGTAATTATGGTAGTAATTTTGTATTAGATAAATATATATTTGATTTTCATAATTATAGACTAAATTTATTATTATATATCATGTATATAAATATTTTACACTAATAAAAATAATGAAGAGATTATTCTCTTTCACTTCTGAGCTCTAACAGCGTAGGGAAAATATTACCCACATCCATGCCCAACTGACAAGAAAGTAGTAATTGTCAGTGACATGTAAGACAGTCGTAATCTGAATTGCACTACATATAATGCTTTGAGTTAATTGCAAGACAATATCTGGCTTCCAACCTCATAGAACAAATGAGTAAAAGAGTTTAGATATCCTGTCAACACATGATATATATTCTTTCTCAGAAAAATGAGCTTGATGGGAAAAATAAGTAAATCAGCATCTTAGACGGTCCAACAAGACTGTGCAACTGGCACATGTAATACTGACTCAATTATTTATGCAAAAAGCATTAAATGGTTCGAGTTTATCTGTCCTTTACATGTCCAAAATGTGTCTTGCTGTCACTAAACTGATATTTTCAAGCCAATATCTTTCAGTTTTTCCTCTGGAAAAGAGGCCAAGTTAGAAACGAGAATCTTTTCACACATGGACTCCAAATTACTAAAGAAGGAAAACTTAGAAGAGGGATGAGGATAAATCTTTTATTACTAAAGAATCAAACTAAATGATTACTCTAATGCATCTATTTGCACTTGTTCATGGTTGTTACTATATTTTCCTGTATGTTTGTACATCTATGTTAGTCGTGACCCTGTGCTGTTGTCTTGCATGTTGTTCACAAATTCACGTGTGTATAGAACAGAGCTGCATAGCTAGCAAGAAAATTGAAGAAAAGTACTTATACTTATGCTGCTACTTCTACAAGAAAATGAAATAAAGTGACATGATTCTGCAAACTCTCACAGAAAAATGACATCCTTCGGAAGATTTGTTAAGAGTCCTACATCGGAGAATGGGAACATGGACTCCTTATATGGACTTGGATAATCCTCACCCTACAAGCTAGTCTTGGGCCTAACTCAACCCCAAAAGCTAGCTTGTAGGGTGAAGATTGTCCAAGTCCATATAAGGAGTCTATGTTCTCATTCCATATCCAATAGGGGACTTTTAACAAGATTCCCTCAATAAAATAGAATGAACTGAAGATGTAGCATGTACGATAGGTTGTAAAAAACAAGCTTTTAGAAATTATATGTATAACCCACATGATAACACCTTGGAAAGGATTATAGGCGTGGATTATTCATGCTAAGAGAAAAAGGTTCTCAATAAATGAATATTTTATGATATCCTTTTACTTGGACGTTCAGAAGGTTGACGGTTCGAGTAGTGAAAAAAACGAGTCTAAAATATTGCTAATAAGATACCAGGAACAAACAGCGAGTAAGAAGTATCTCAAGATATGTTTTCATATATAGCAAGAGAATAGTTACCCGGTAGGTCCAGAAGGAAGAGAAGACGAAATACATCTAAATGAAAATGCTTGCAAAGGGCAGAAGACCTCCCACCAGAAGAAATAATTCATTGATTATTTTCATTGATTGAAAGAGTATTTATACAAGTTACATATTTCCTTAATAGAAAAATAATATTCTTATTCTACTCCTAAAACATTATTCTACTTGGATACTAAATATACAATTATGGTAATACAAATATTATGGTAAGTGTACAATACTAATTACACCATAATATTACCTAAACTAGGAGATTGCAATATTACCTAAATATGTACACCATATACGGTTTATATGAGGAATTCGAGAGCAACAATATACATAATATACACATGTATATCGTGTGTATATTATGTATATTTAACAGGTCTAAGGTACCATTTCTTCTCAGGGATAGGACGAGGGATATTCTTAACACATCATGGATTGTTTGGCGTACCACTCCAGTTTCTTCCAACAACAGTACCAAGGAGGGCCAGGGGCAACGAGATAAAATCCCAGATAACAAAAACAACTATGATTGTGCCAAGGAGAATAACAGCTATGGATCCATAATATATGGCAATGGTATTCAGAATGAACCCTATCTGTTTCCCTCCGAAATGTTTGCCGTTTTATCGGCTAACGAAATCGGATGACAAATTGATTCCTTAACTAAGCGATTTGGGCCCGAAGCGGAACTCTAACTTCCGGCAATGAGTTCCCCAACTACTCCAGAAAGCGTTAGGATGGTGATTGAGTAAACTAAGTGGTAAGAAACATAAATACAACTAGAGTGCAATAAATGCGATAAAGATAGAATGAAAATATGAAAAAAAATCAATTTTTTGATTGATTGTGTGTTTTTATCTGTACAGAATAATCCTATATTTATACTATAAGAAATAAAACGTGATTCTCCTATGTTAGCCACTGAATCGCCCACTAAATCCACTAGCCAACTATGAGGAGGTGGTGCCGATTTTTGCTCCTTGATTTCCTCTCGCACGACTGACGGCACTTCCTTCTAGCTATCGACGGTTTGTTTATGTTTCTTGGGGTCTAGAAGTTGCTTTGACTTGGTCTTCGAGGCGTCCAAATATGTGTGGGTCCAGTCGTTCCTCAAAATTATGACTTGGCTAGGTTACCGAAAATAGCCGATGAAGCTTTTCTAGCCAAGGGTTAGGATTAATAGGTTCGGCTACGAGTCAGTTTCATTATCGACTTAAAATTTTGTTGCCTGCTCATTTTGAGGTTTCTACTTTCGGCTGCCACTTGGTTCGGCTAAACACTGACCTAAAGGACACAGATCAGATATAGATTATCAACACAAAATTGCAGATCATTGATATGCCACAAGGAATTTAAGAACTAAAACAAATGCCTACCTGGTCTCCATTGTAATTAATAAGAAAATTCTTGTGTGTATAGATTACATGCTTGGTATACCAATTTCTTGAAGGATGCTCCTTGCCTACGAAACCTAAATTTCCCTTATACCAAGTGAGTTTTCATTTATGTTATAACTGTACATGGTAGTCAGAAACATTTAGAGACAAACAAGTTAAGAACATACCCCATATTGGCAAATCATCTGAAGCCAGGAAGGAAGTCACAAGTCATAACCCCCAAAAAAGGTTACAAAGAGAGAAAAGTATAGAAATTAGTAAACTTTAAATAGCAGATATATGTGTAACTGTTCAAAAGAATTGACAGTATCATAGAGATGTCATGAAGCACTGTACCCATAAAAAATTCAAACCAATAGAAGTTGTCAATTGCATGCTTAAACTGTGCTACTTTTGATGCATCCAAATTAAGTTCACAAATTGATCTTTTCTCCACATCTCCTGTTGAAAAAAAAAATGGATAATAGTAAAAAGAAGTGTTTCAAATCATAAAAACTCTATTGTGAAAAGGTGAAGAACAGACTCTTAAACTTAATGTCGATTCCGCTATATCATTTCCTCCACGAGCCTCGCCAAGCCCACCCCGCTTGTGATCACCATCAGCAGGACGACAATATGGAAGGCTATAATAACTGTAGGTTTCTTGAGGATTAAAATATGGTCCAGCTTTGTTTACCCATAGAGTCACAGAATCATCTTCTAGATACTGCAGCAAACAACAGAAAGACGTCCATCCATTAAGTAATTCATAAACAAAATTTTTGTAAGTGTTAAATGCATAATTAACATTGGTGCTTAGACAAACTTAAGAGTGAATCATTAGGCTCTTAAAATTACACCAAGGTTCATCATGAAAAGAAGTGATAAAACAAGATGTATGGTAGGACGGCCAGAACGAGCCCAAATGCACCAAAAACTCATTTTCTTTAGAATTTGTAAGACATAGCTATATAATTTTTGAAATATTTAAAAAGCAGAAAAAGTATTCAGCAACTAACTTGAAAGAATTCGACTTTTGTATGTGAAATACCGGACAATAATAATCTTCTAAATTTCTTGATAGATAACATACTGAGGCATTAAAGAAATTTACATCAGAAAAGAAATTTGCTTTTCCAAGCACTACAAGTAAAAATTTTGCAGTGTAACTTTTAAAAGATCTTAGTGTAGATAATTTTTTTCTGTTTTTTCTTTTTATTTTTGGTACAAACTCTCTTTTGTTTTTTGAATACTCTGGTCTACAACTGTTGTAGCCCCCTCCCACATGCCAGATGCATTGACCTTTTACTGACATAAACATATATTGGTTAATCAATCAGTGAAACTAAGGGATTGTTTGGTTCACTGATAACAACGCTGAAAATGCAATACATGATTGTATTACAGTGGATAGTAATCACTGGATTATTGGTGCATATGCAATTCTTATGTAATACTCCTACAACATCACTCACTTGTTATCTAAAAGAACTATGATTTGATAAAAAACTTATTCAAGCCCCCATTTCTTCCGTCTCTTCGATGCTCAAACTATCTTATTTTGTGCCAGCAGGGAAATTGCACCATGCGGGATGCAGGGGGGTATGTACCTTTATAGTTATGGGTTCAATGGGTTCAATTGAACCCATAACTTTTGACGCGAAACATAAATTTATGTGTAAAAACGTATCAAAACTGCAATAAATAGTAGATATGAACCCATAACTTTAAAACTATAATGTGTTCAATGAGAAAAATCTTAAAAGGTTGAACCCATAGAATTTAAATTCTGCATTTGCCCCCGGCAAAGTTGCTGCTGTGAGACTAGGAGCTTATAGGTTCAAGCCGCGGTAACAACCTCTTACAGAAATGCAGGGTAAGGCTGATTACAATAGACCTTTGCGGTCCGGTCCTTACCCAGACCCAGGCATAGCGGGAGCTTAGTGCACCGGCCTGCCCTGCCCATCTGCCTCCGGCAGGATGCAATAACTCTATAACTACTGCATATACTTATAAGCCAAAGCAAGTCATAGAACTAGCTCAAGATTAACAAACAGCAAACACCAAAAGGAAAAAAGATACTCTATGATCAATCAACTATGGCAAATACTCAATAATTTGTCTTTTTGAATCAACCCCAGAAAGGAAATCCATTAAATTTGAAAAGCTAATGCAATTTCAACTGTTCCTTCTACTTCTAAGAGTTTCAAGATTGTACCTTTGCAAGAGTCAGGTATGCGAAGAAAGAAGAGCAGAGATGAAAATGGGGAGGAACTGGAAGGGGGAGAGCATTGCTCTGAGCTGAACAGTGTTTTTGTCGTGTCTGAAAAACCCAGAAGACGAACGAAACCTCGTAATACGCCTTGATTGTTTTGAATATTTTCAAGTGCAAGCCTGCTAATCTCGTGAACAAAAACAAAAAAAACAGAAAAGGAAACTTTTTTGTGGCGGCTTTCAATAAATTATTTTTTTCGTTTTTAATAGTAATAAATTAGACCAAATGTTTTTTTTTTGAATTAACTAAAAGAAAAAGAGTATTACATAAATTGAATAGGGTAACATAAGGTCTTTCGTAAAATTATTTTCTTCGTATAAAGTAATGTAAAGTGTATGTTATAACAAAAAATACTTTTGAAAAAAATTTGTTAAAAAATAAGTCATTTTTAATGTGTGTTGTCCTAAAATATTCGTCTCCAAACGTAAAATATAACTTTTTTACTTTTGGAAAAAAAGAAAAAAAAATAACTTTTTTACTTTTGGAGAAAAGTCATTTTATTTTACAATTAGGAGTATATCTTTTACTTGCGTCATATAGCTTCAACAACTTCAAGACATTATTATTATTATTTTTATTATCTTTTAATGGTAAAGTATTTTATCGAATTACTCTCCGATTTGCTGGTCTTATTATATAGTTACTACTATTATTGATAAATATTTATTCGTCCTAAAAATATTATCTTATTTTTTATTAATTTCAAAAAATATTAACAATTTTTTATATTTAAAAATAAATATGACTACAGGCACATAAATATTTGTTTTGGAATATACTTTTAGGATGGGGAGAGTAGTTTTTTTTTAAAATCATATTTTTTCCACTCTCCAACGAACGCCATGACGGAACGCGAAGAAACCGCCAAAAAGTAAAATAATCAACAAAGTAAACGACAACAGTTTATATGTAACGCCCTTTTGATATTTCTAATGGAACCACACAACTTCAACTCAATTTGTGGTCATCTCCATGGCCAACGGAGTCAACATCTCCGAAGCCGAAACCCCATTTCTCGGCGACGCCGTTGACGGCTCCGTTGACTATAAGGGTCGTCCAGTGACCCGATCCAAATCCGGTGGATGGAGATCCGGATTCTTTATTATAGGTAATACTTATACCAATATCGAATTGTCACTGATTTTGGAATATATCTGCAATTTTAGCTGTATGTTTTCATAGCAATTGTTTCTTCTCCACTATTTTTATGGACTTTTTTTTTTATTTTTCTTACAATTTTAGTATCTGGATTGTCCTTTAAAAAATTGATCAACATTGATATTCAAATCTATCTGCAATTTTAGTAACTGGATTGTATTAAAATTTGTTCTTTTTGGTACCAATTGGAACGAAATGCGTTCAAAATGGTGAGATATTAGCGGACTCCAACTAGTTTGGGACTGAAGCATAGAAGTAGTTGTCGTCGGTGGTGGAGCCAGGATTTTCACCTTGGGGTTCAAAAATATGTAGAAGTAAATACACGAAGAAGCCAAGGGGTTCAACATCTACTAAATATACATAAAAAACCAATTTTAACCTTGTATATTCAGTGTAATTTTTCGCCGAGGGGTGAACCCCCTGGTGCCTACCTAGTCCCGCCCCTAGTTGTCGTTGTAATTGCCACTAATATTCAAGTCTATGTGCAAATTTAGCATCTGGTTGTCTCCAAAATTGATCTGTTTTTGACCATCTCTCATTGATTTTTCAATTTGTTTCCAACTTGGGTTGTCTTAGAATTTGATCTATTCCTACCAGTTATCACTGATTTCAATCAGCAATGCTACCTGCTAGCTTGTCTTAAAAAAATAAATTCCCCACCAAATAAAATGAAACATGTTCAAATGGAGCGAGATGGATATTAAGAATGCATATACTCCGCTTTAACTTAGTGGGGATTGAGGCATTGTTATTGTTGTAGTTGTCACTGACTTTCAAATCTATCTCCAATTTTGGCAGTTGGGTTGTTACTGGTTTCCAATCAGCACTTTTACTTGCTTGGTTGTCTTAAAAATTATTTCCCCACCAAATGAAATGAAACATGTTCAAATAGAGCGAGATGGATATTAAGAATGCATATAGTCGACCTCAGCTAATTGGGGATTGAGGCGTTGTTATTGTTGTAGTGGTAGTTGTTTCACTGATTTCCAAAGTTGGGCTCTCTTAAAATTGATTTTTTTAACCAATTGTGGCTTATTTTCAAATCTCTCCAATTTTAGGTTCAGGATTGTCTTAAAATTTGATCTTATTTCAAAGTCGCTGATTTTCAAAATCTATCTACAATTTTAGCAGCTGGGTTTGAAACTTGATTATTTTCTTCCGGTTTTAGGCGTGGAGGTTGCAGAGAGATTTGCATATTATGGGATAAGTTCGAACCTAATAAGCTACCTAACGGGGCCACTAGGCCAGTCGGTCGCGACAGCAGCGGAGAATGTAAACGCTTGGAGTGGAACGGCATCGCTTCTTCCGCTTTTAGGTGCATTTATCGCCGATTCATATCTTGGTCGGTATCGGACCATTATCATCTCCTCTGTGCTCTACATCCTGGTTAGTACCCAGTTCCAGTCTTTTGTTTTGACATGCTTGTACTTAGTTTTTTCTCCACTTATGGTACAATAAGTTGTGGAAGTGCTTTGCTGATAGGCTTTTTGACCCTCTTGGACAAGGTGGAAAAGTATTTTAAGTCAGTGGTTATAGAGTATTGACTACTGAACCCATTCCTCTCTAATGACAATGGGTGCACACAAAGTATAGACACACACATACATACATACATAGGTGAGGCGAAAGTAGTGGGTGTGCCAACCCACGGTGTGCATGTAATGAATATGCCTATGCCTCCTTGGGACTTAGTGTTGGAAATTAGCCTTTGGCGGGAGTTGCGACCGACCAACTTTAACGGCTTAAACACTAGTGTTACGTATGTTGGAGAATCCGGTTCTTCACACATGCATGATGTACTAAGTACGTAGATAACCGTAGGGCCAAGAATCGTCAAATTTCATTGAGAAATGAAAGAGATATTGGTTCACGAAGTGAGGTGTTTGAAGCATGGAAAGTGTGGTGTTGTGTTCAATTCTCCCTCATCGGTAGAGGAAGAAAGAATTGTTGTGTATATAAGACTCGAAATGTGTTTGGGGTTTGGGACCCCAAGGGGTATCCCATGTGTTTAAAGGAGGGAGAACCTAGATGTGCTTCGGTTCAAGGAAAGACCACGCGCGCCGCCGCCGCCCGTCCGGTCCGGTTCCGGGTCCTCGGGTCCACGGGTCCACGGGTCCACGGGTCCACGGGTCCACGGGTCCACGGGTCGTGGGTGAAATTTGTGGGCCTTCGATATTATCTTTGGGGCCGTAAAATTTTGTCGAAGTACGCTTTGATCCCGAAGTTTCGGATGTGCGGTTTGGACCGTAATTCTTTCGGATATGCGGTTTGATCCTGAAGTTTCAAGATGTACGATTTGATCCCTGAAGTTTCAAGATGTACGCTTTGGTCCCTGAAGTTTTGAAGTCGAATTTCGACGGTCGAGCGTAAACGTTCAAAGACTCAATTGACCATTTATTTTGGTGAATTACACCTCCAATAATGGCCAATCCGTTGTCAATTTTCTCCATTTATTTGGTGGCTTTACTACCTCCATAATGGTCATTATTTGGCCAATAATGGTCATTATGGAAGCGATCAAACAGCCCCTCTTCCTCCTATATAAACACCCCTTACACCATTGTTGAGGACACTTGATACACACGAAAATACACAAACCGTAAAGCAAAGCAAAGCGCTTTCTTCCTAATCTTCCAAGCATCATTTCGTTATTCAATATTCTTCACGGTAGCTTTTGAGTTTCCTTTGCTCAATAGTTCCATTCTTTGCTTTTATCTTGGGAGACGAATTGTCCAGACGTATAAAGGATACATACGGGGCAATATTGTCTTAAGGACAGAGTGCCACACTCGACTCAAAGAAAAACAACTTTCAGCTTTTCTTGATCAACAAAATAAGTAATTTCGGTTTGTTGTGATATTGTAATTTTCAGTTTTAGAGTTGAATTGTAATTTCAATTTGTACTTTAGCAGTTACTTGTAATTTTCGTTTATGCAAATCCTTTGTAATATCCAACAACTTAAGACAATATTTTGCTTACGGTAACTGCAATAACATGGCTGAAAATATGACCGATGTTGCTGCTACTGCTGCTGCCTCTCGAGGCAACGCGTCGCCTTTCCCATCGCCGCCATCGCCAAGGCAAGAACCCTCCGCTTTCATCGCCGCCGCGGCTTCGCTCAAGGCAAGAACACTCATCGCCTTCCCGACCGTTGGAGCTCCTCTTCTTCACACCACCATGATCGCTCAAAAGTTCATGGGATCGAATTTAAAAGATGGCAAAGAAAAGATGCCGTTCTACTTAATGATTATGGGCATGGCCGGTTCCTTACGGAAGATCCTCCACAAGCCGGAGATGAAATGGACTCTTACTTTCTTTGAAGCGGGTGAAGGGCCTTGGTATCCATGTTGTTAACGGCATGAAGATGGTTCGTGATGCGTGGAATCATAAGCGATTTCATGTGCAAGAACTATATCTTGAATCGCTTGGCGGACCCTCTACACGGTGTATTCTACCGTTGGCACCGCCAAAGAGCTGTGGGAAAATCGCAAAGAAGTACAACGCACAAGACGCGGGTACTAAGAAGTTCATCGTTGGGAAATTTCTAAAATTTCAAATGGTGGACAAAGACAAAGCAGTGATGTCCCAAGTCCAGGAATTCCAAATGATTTTACATCACCTGGATTTGGAAGGACTAAAGCCAAACGAGCGCTTTTGGTTGCATCACCGATTGAAAAGTTACCTCCTTCGTGGAATGAGTTTATGAGTTACTTGAAACTCAAGACAAAGGAGATGACCTTTGAAGAGCTTGTTATCAAACTGCAAATTCAGGAAGATAATAAGAAGACCTTGCCAAAGGGTAGACAACATTCTGAGGCAAAGGCAAATCTGGCTGAGGCCAAAGGGAAAACAAGCAACAAGCGGAAGTTCCACAAAGACGGCAAAGCCCCGCAGAGACGCGTTGAGGTAATCGCCATCACCGTGGGAAACCTGGTCATAGGATCAAGGAATGCCGCAAGCTCAAGACTCGAGCAACAAATGTAAAGCCAAGTCGAAAGGCAAGGCTCAAGCTAACGTCGTCAAGGACACGCTCCTGGATGACATGATTGAGGATCTCTCGGCCGTGGTGCTAGAAGCCAACTTGGTTGAGAATCCAATGCAGTGGTGGGTGGACACAGGTGCAACAAGACACATCTGTTCCAACAAAGATGCCTTCTCCACGTACACTCCGGTCTCAGGCAAGAAGTCGTTCATGGGCAACAACGCTTCCGGACGTGCTAGGGGTTGGAAAGGTGGTCCTGAAGATGACTTAGGCAAGGAACTCACTCTGAAGGAAGTGATGCACGCCCCAGAGATTAGAAGAAATCTAGTTTACGGACCTTTATTGGTTAATCTTTGGTTTTAGGCTAGTGTTTGAATCAAATAAATTTGTACTCACTAAAAATGGCACATTTGTGGGGAGGGGCTTCGTCTGTGAAGGCCTCTTCAAAGTGAATGCCATGTGCGTATTAAGCGCCAAGGAAATAAGGTTGAACCTTCTTCTTATTTGCTTGAGTCTTCTAATTTATGGCATCATAGATTAGGACACGTGAACTACAAGTCTATTCAAAGGTGGTAAAGATGGAGTTGTTGCCTTCATCGACGTAAACCCTCAACATAAATGTGAGGTGTGCGTAGAGGCAAAACTCACCAAGCTTCCTTTTTCGATCCGTCGAAAGGAATACCGCTCCTCTAGAACTTATTCACACAGATATATGTGATTTGAAGTTTGCACAAACTAGAGGGGGGAACAAGTACTTTGTGACATTTATAGATGATAGCACAAGGTATTGTTACCTTTACTTGTTGAAAAGTAAGGATGAAGCCTTTGAAGCGGTCCGACGTTACAAAGCAGAAGTTGAGAATCAACTTAGCCTACGAATTAAATCCATTCGTAGCGATAGAGGGGGAGAATATGTAGCGCCTTTTGAGGAATACTGTGCCCAAGAAGGCATTATTCATCAAACGACGGCTCCATACTCACCTCAATCAAACGGTGTGGCGGAACGTAAGAACCGCACATTAAAGGAAATGATGATTGCCTTGCTTATCAATTCCGATCTTCCCCAAAACATGTGGGGAGAAGCCGTCCTTACCGCTAATACGATTCTTAATAGAGTCCCACATAAGGGTAAGGACAAAACCCCATATGAATTATGGAAAGGAAAGAAACCCACCTACAAATATTTTAAGGTGTGGGGTTGTCTGGCAAAGGTTGAAGTACCCAAGCCAAAGCAGGTCAAGATTGGGCCTAAGACTGTAGATTGCATATTCATTGGATATGCAAATAACAGTAGTGCTTATCGCTTCTTAGTGCATAAGTCAGATATTCCAGATATCCACCAGGGTACAATAATGGAATCAAGGAATGCTCTATTCTTTGAAAGTACCTTTCCTAGAAAGGAGAAAGACATAACCTCTCTCAAACGAAGTTATGCACAAAGCTCTCAAGAACCGGAGTCCTTGATCGCCGGGACCGAATGGTTGAGATCTAGCGAATCTCGAGGTGGTGAACATCAGGAATCTAGTGTTCAGATTCTCGAACTTGGAGACTCCAGAGAGATGGATCTAAGGCGAAGTAAAGGGCCAGGAAGGATAAATCCTTTGGTCGACTTTGTAGCTTATATGGTTAATGATGAACCAAGGACAATTGCTAAGGCGTTGTCAACTCCCGAAGCACCGCCTGGAAAGAAGCTATTGAGAGTGAAATAAGCTCCATTCTCGCACAACCATACTTGGGAGTTGGTTGATCTTCCTCCGAAATAAACCGTTGGGGTGTAAGTGGATACTCAAGCGAAATACAAGGCGAGATGGGTCTATAGACAAGTACAAGGCCAGGTTGGTAGTCAAGGGCTATCGGCCAGACGTAAGGCTTTGACTACTTTGATACCTACTCCGGTATCGGGATGACATCCATACGGGTATTTATTGCGATCGCGACTTTGCGTGACCTTGAGATACACGGATGGATGTTAAGACAAATTCCTAAATGGCGATTTGGAAGAAGAAATCTATATGGACCAACCCGAAGTACGTGGTTCAAGGGCAAGAGAAGAAAGTCCGCCGACTTATCAAATCTGCAGACGGTGAAACAAGCCCAAGCAATGGCACGAAAAATTTGATAGTACTCTACTATCGAAGGGTTCGCCATTAATGAGTGTGATAAATGTGTTTACACGAAAGGCAACTCGACTCGTTTGTTATGATATGCTGTATGTAGGCGACATGTTAATCACAGAAGCGATCCTAGGGTAATCCTAGAGACTAAGAACATGTTGAAACAATGCTTCGACATGAAGGATATGGGTATCGCAGATGTCATCTTAGGGATTAAAATCTCTAAGGCGTCTGACGGCCGGTCTTATCTCAGTCTCACTACATCGAGGATGTTTTGAGAAAGTTTGAGATGTTAGGCAGTTCACCGATAAAGTCACCAATGGATACAAATCAAAAGCTTGATAAAAATCTTGGTGCACTGTATACCAGGAAGCGATATGCACGGTGATCGGTAGTTTGATGTATATAACAAGCCGCACCCGACCGATATTGCTTACGCAAATCAATAAGTTGGCTAGGTTCACGTGTCCGAGTGATAATCATGGAAGGCGTTGAATCGGGTATTACAATACGAAATACACGTTAAATTACGGGTTACACTATTCGAGATATCGGTGTACTAGAGAGTGCAGTGATGCAAGCTGGATATCCGATATAGAGAACACCAAGTCCACCGGTGGGTATGTATTTACAATTGGTGGTGGTGTCTTGGAAATCCTCTAAGCAAACTTGCATCGCCCGATCCACAATGGAATCGGAGTTTATCGCTTTAGACAAAGCGGGAGAAGAAGCCGAGTGGCTTCATGACTTCTTAGAGGATGTTCCGTGTTGGAACAAACCCGTACCTTCGGTAATGATCCGCTGCGGCGGTCGATCGGCTCTAGGAAGGGCACGAGGAATGCTATGTACAACGGCAAGTCTCGTCATATTCGGCGGAGGCATAAGGCAGATTAGGCAACCGATCACCACAGTATAATATCCATTGATTACATCAAGTCAAAGGATAATATAGCGAGACCCGTTGACAAAGGGCTTACCCAAAGATCGGATGGCTTGCTGTCTAGGGAATGGGCTTAAAACCCAAAATATAAGGACTAATCTGGTAACCCAACCTTACTTAACCGGAGATCGGTAATTTGGTTCAATGGGAAAACGAAGTTGTAAAGGTTGATTGATCGGCCGGTGGAAGTATGAGCACTTCGGATAGTGATTTCTGAAAAGAAACTCCAAATCCAAAGCCGTTCCCGCGATAGACTTTAAGTGCTATCTGCAGTGTGGGTAAAGGTTAAGTTTTCAAAACCTGTAATGCTCCTCAACAGTTGAGGTTAGGTTTTGGGAAATTTTTAATGGTTCCTAACACTTGTGAAGTGGGGTATAGCAGGATACCTTGTAGGAGACCACCTATTTAAGTGCGAGGACGGGCCGCCTCAAAATGAACGCACTTAAGAATCCAAGACGTTGTCCATGGCCAAAACGGACAAAACATTACGAAGAAGAGAGTAAGGAAATTTGTTGTGTTGGTACCATTGACTTGGCTTACACTAAACACTGACGGTTCAAGACATCACGTTCACCGCGTAGTAAGTAAGTCCGATGGTATTCAACTATGGAAGGTTCAAAGCTGATGCTACCTCTCCTTATGCAACATCGGTCATTGAAATATTCTTTGGAAATGAAAAGACACCATGTGAGTGCGCCACAATGTCTTTCAAAATGGGATTGTTGGAAATTAGCCTTTGGCGGGAGTTGCGACCGACCAACTTTAACGGCTTAAACACTAGTGTTACGTATGTTGGAGAATCCGGTTCTTCACACATGCATGATGTACTAAGTACGTAGATAACTGTAGGGCCAAGAATCGTCAAATTTCATTGAGAAATGAAAGAGATATTGGTTCACGAAGTGAGTTGTTTGAAGCATGGAAAGTGTGGTGTTGTGTTCAATTCTCCCTCATCGGTAGAGGAAGAAAGAATTGTTGTGTATATAAGACTCGAAATGTGTTTGGGGTTTGGGACCCCAAGGGGTATCCCATGTGTTTAAAGGAGGAGGACCTAGTTGTGCTTCGGTTCGAGGAAAGACCCCACGCGCCCCGCCGCCGTCGGTCAGGTTCGGGTTAGGGTTCCGGGTTCTCGGGTTCGGGTCCACGGGTCCACAATTAGTGGTGTGAAATTACATGGGCCTTCGATATTATCTTTTTGGGCCGAGAAAATTTTGTCGAATACGCTTTGATCCCGAAGTTTGGATGTGCGGTTTGGACGTAATTCTTTCAGATATGCGCTTTGATCCTGAAGTTTCAAGATGTCTGATTTGGTCCTGAAGTTTTGAAGTCGAATTTCGACGGTCGAGCGTAAACGTTCCAAAGACTCAATTCAGCCATTTATTTTGGCTGAATTACACCTCCAATAATGGCCAATCCGTTGGCAATTTTCTCCATTTATTTGGTGGCTTTACTACCTCCATAATGGTCATTATTTGGCCAATAATGGCTGTTATGGAGGCAGTCAAACAGCCCCTCTTCCTCCTATATAAACACCCCTTACACCATTGTTGAGGGACACTTGATACACACGAAAATACACAAAGCAGAAAGCAAAGCAAAGCAGTTTCTTCCTAATCTTCCAAGCATCATTTCGTTATTCAATATTCTTCACGGTAGCTTTTGAGTTTCCTTTGCTCAATAGTTCCATTGCTGTTTTATCTTGGGAGACGAATTGTCCAGGACGTATAAAGGATACATACGGGGCAATATTGTCTTAAGGACAGAGTGCCACACTCGACTCAGCAAAAACAACTTTCCAGTTTTCTTGATCAACAAAATAAGTAATTTCAGTTTGTTGTTATATTGTAATTTTCAGTTTTAGAGTTGAATTGTAATTTCAATTTGTACTTTAGCAGTTACTTGTAATTTCCGTTTCTGCAAATCCTTTGTAATATCCAACACTTAGTTGAAATAAAACATTGTTCTTAGTATATCAGGATAAAAAAGGACTACTTGAAAAATTGAACTTTCAGGGCCTAAGTCCTGTTTGCACTTCTGGACATTTGGTAGTTGATTATTGTTGGCATTTAACTGAATAGTTATGAGTTTGTGCTAGGTAGCAATTTCAGTGTGATTGATACATGGGTTAATGATGACCAGACTGTAGTGGCTTTAGTAAATTGTCCTGCATTCTTTAGAGAAACATTATTAACAAGCTGTGTGATGTTGCCGAACCTCACTTACAGATGTTTATATTGAGGGGTATTTCACCCCTTGTACTTGAAACCAAATGAGCACTTAAAATATGGCTCCATCTATACTTCCCTAATACCAAGCAGCCTCTCTTCAACCATAGCAAGAAGGATGAAAACTAAAGTCTATGTTCTATTGCTTGATTTGTTTAGGAATAAGGAAATTGTCTTGGTGAAATTTCATAAGGGGAAAGCTGTAATGGTGCATGATATATAAACAAGTATGCCTCTCATTGTTGACTGAAAGTATCGTCTTCTTTCTGCTTTAGCAAAAACAGAATTAGCAAGTAAAACATTTTTCGTTCGTTGAACTGCAGGGACTTAGCTTCTTGACGCTTTCAACTGTCCTCCCTTTCAATTATTCTGACTGCCAAGATACTGCAACATGTTCTCCTCCCAAGTTCCAGATTATCTTCTTCTTCTTTTCTTTGTATGTAGTAGCTATTGGACAGGGAGGGCACAAGCCTTGTGTGCAAGCTTTTGGAGCGGACCAATTTGATGCTCAAGACCCAGAGGAAAGTAAAGCTAAAAGCTCATTCTTTAATTGGTGGTATTTTGGAATGTGTGGTGGGCTGTTGATGACCCTCTGGATATTGAACTACATTCAAGAAAACCTTAGCTGGGGTCTGGGATTTGGAATTCCCTGTATTGTCATGGGTCTCGCACTTATTGTGTTCTTGCTTGGCAGCTTCACTTATCGGTTTCGTCAAAGCCGTGAAGAAAAGAAACCATTTCTTAGAATTGGTAATGTGTTTATTAATGCAGCTAGGAATTGGAAAACAACCGCTTCAGCCATTTCAGTGGAACAAGAAGTTCAGGGTATTCTGCCTCATGAAGGTTCTGAGCAATTCAAGTGAGTGTAGTTTTGCTTGATTTTTATAATTGGATGAATAAAAGTTGTTGACTTTTCGGTCATCTGCTTCTTCTGATAATTTAGAGGAAAAATACTACCTTCTGCAATAGGTTAGGATGGTTGAAATGTTTCCATTTAAATGAAATATTTCCAGACCCTACTTGTGGGATTACACTGGGTACGTTGTTGTTGTGTTGTATTTCCATTCAAATGAAATATTTCGGTATAAGAGAAGTTTTTTTTATCAAGTGTATTAAAAGACATATCATTTTATTGGTATAAATATTTATTCAACACAGGTTCCTCAACAAAGCGTTGCTTGCACCTGATGGTTCCAGGGAAAATGGGAAAATTTGTAGTATCAGTGAGGTTGAAGAGGCTAAGGCTGTTCTGAGATTGATTCCAATATGGACAACATGTTTGGTGTACGCTATTGTGTTTTCACAGTCATCCACTTTATTCACCAAGCAAGGTGCAACTATGGACAGATCTCTTGGTTCAAATTTTGTAGTACCAGCTGCCTCATTACAATCTTTCATTAGTCTCTCCATTGTTGTTTTCATTCCTATATATGACCGTATTTTGGTTCCCATTGCAAGAGCAATAACTAGGAAACCATCAGGCATAACAATGCTCCAAAGAATTGGAACTGGGATTTTCTTGTCTATACTTTCAATGGTGATTGCTGCTATAATCGAGAAGAAACGTCTCCAAACTGCTATAGAACACGGGCTGGTTGACCTGCCAAAGGAAACAGTTCCCATGAGCATTTGCTGGTTAATACCTCAGTATCTACTATTCGGTATTTCCGATGTATTCACCATGGTTGGTCTGCAAGAGTTCTTCTACGATCAGGTGTCAGTCGAGTTGAAAAGTATAGGCCTCTCTCTCTACCTCAGTATTTTTGGCATAGGGAGCTTCTTAAGCAGTTTCCTCATCTCTCTTGTTGAGAACATCACTGGTAAAGATGGTCTGACCAGTTGGTTTTCGGACAACTTGAATCGGGCACATCTGGATTACTTCTATTGGGTCCTTGCTGTACTTAGTACTATCGCGTTCATTGCGTACTTGTGTTTTTCAAGATCTTATATATACAAGTCAAGTTCTCTCTAAGATGTATTATGGTACTTGTGTAGGATACCTTTAGCATGGAGAAGTCCATGGTGCACAGTATAAAGGTCTTCCCTGTGCTTTAGTGTAGTGATATTCTTGTCAAACAACACCTGTAGAAGGCATAAATATACATGAACTGCTGGCTGAGGTGCTTGTGTTACTATTGTTGAATATGTAATATTGTGGAGAGACTTTGATATTAAGTTCATTAGACAGAATTATGCAATTGTTTGTTGATCATCTAATAGTTCTAAAATTGCAAAAACTAAGTGATGATAAGCACATATTTTATGTTTTGTGATTGTAGTTTCAGAATACTGTTACCTTAAAATAGTTTGGAGCTTGAAATACCATTTGAACAAAGAGCAATGAAGGAATATTTCTTTTTGAGATCTTCTTACAACTTGTCATAACGTGGTTACATGGAATCTTTGGTGTATAAATTAATTGAACACCAATTGCAAATTTAAAACTACGTTTTCTTTTATACATAGGGGGGGAGGGGAAGGAGAATTAACAGAGGGGATTACAAGGGGGTGGAATTGAACCCCACCAACAAACTGGAAGTTCATGTAAGGTAACCTTAAACCTAACTTTGGAAAACAGACTAATGGCAAACTCCAATTGAAATTGCAGTAAGATATTGCTTCACTGTTATAAAAACATCTCTGAGTTAAATCAAACATTACACTAGAAAGCATGTCGAATAATTGCAAGGCCAACAATGGTAAACCCTCTGCGAAGAAGATGATATTTGGTTGTCCACTGAACAAGAGAAAATGTTCTTGTTTATGAAAAGAAACCAATTGGTATTGAAGCTAAGATTCATGCTCCGCTTCCTCCTACAATAAGCGTACCTTTAGTATATCGTTGCGAAGACCACAAAGGACTGTATATCCACCATGGGATAGATATGCTCTGCCTACCACTTCACTGATGCTTTAAAGCAGCAATGTCAAAGCCAATTTCTAGCTTATCAGTACTCGTAATCACCTCATAACAGCAGTTTGTTCTCTGGAATTGAATATCTTGGAAACTTGTGTCTGATTTTTTCAAGTGAAACAACTCGACGGGGTATTACTTCAGAAAATGAGAGGGCTATCCCATTTATAATTTGTAAGAAGATCATGCTTTCTAAAATCTAAACCTCTGATAAAGAGTTAGGAAAAATAAGACATCAAAGATCTCAAGCTATGAGCCTATGATCATTCTAAACAGTTCCAGCACTGTCCCCATCACCATATGTTGGGAGTTCAAAAAAGGATTTTAGGTTGTAAGGTGCAACGACGTCTGGAGTTCCTTTCCACAGTACTTTGCCGTATTGTTGGTAAGCCAGCTCAGAGGGATGAGAAGAGTCGAAAAACAAGTGATCTTTCGTGTTTTTACATAACTTGTACTCTTTTATATGCCTCTTGCCTCCACAAGTGTAAATCCCTCGAAATGGACCAGTCCCACAATAAGCCGTCTTTGATGTCTTAAAACCTAAAATAAAAAAAAGGACAGCCCGGTGCATTAAGCTCCTGCTATGCACGGGGTTCGGGAAAATGCCAGACCACAAGGGTCTGTTGTACGCAGCCTTACCTTGCATTTCTGCCAGAGGTTGTTTTCACGGCTTGAACCCATGACCTCCTGATCACATGGCAACAACTTTACCAATTACTCTAAGACTCCCCTTTGATGTCTTAAAACCTAAACAAAGTAAAATCATAAGCAAATTAAGATTATGGAAAAACATTCTTTAGATAATAATTAAACATTTTACTTCAAATTTTCTTAACATTGTTAGTATAATTGCATTGTGATATGAGCATTGCATCAACATGTAATTTAATCTTATTACTCCTAATTAGATTTAAGACCCACATTCTATTCCGTGAGCAGGGCCATAAAATTTTTGACACAGTGCAGACATGGGATGGAACAGACCGAAAAAGGCATAATACATAAACATGACCTCAAACAACCTATAGTACTTATTGGCATTTAGCTATGTTAACATAAATCAACAGTGCTCGAACATACCATATTTTGTTGGATTATCAATGCTTTCTGCTAATACTTTGAAGAAGTTGAATATTGTATACTTAAATCCAGGCAATTGATTCTCTACTTGTTTGAGCATTTCCGGGAGAGCTGAATTAAACATTTTCTCCAAGTTTTTCGCCTCCTCCATGCAACTGCCATTTGTAACTCATTTTTTAACATTCAGAGCCCTAATATTTGGGATACAACCTAAGGGAACCAAATTAAACATGACAAATTTTCTCCCTCCTTCCGTGTAAATTCCCTGTTGCATTAGTTTAAGAAAGTAGGAAGAATTAGTCTAGCTACTCTCTAGCCAAAACTCAACATAGAACATGAAATGAATAAAAAAAAACACCCAAGATTGACAAACAAAAGAATTTATACAAAAGTTCTGATTTGTCATTATTTCACAGAAAAAGAAAGTACTGAGATCTGATTTCATACCAAATAATTTAATTTATGATTTACTATGGTCAAAGCTATTTGTGTCTTTCATATGTACTCTTTCCAGAAAATGAAAACATGCATAACTCGTCAAAATACATACTGCTCAATTTGTATTAAACACAAAATGCATGAAACTTCAAACATGTTTTAGTAAAACTAACTCCAAAGAAACTAGGTTGAATCAATAAGTTCATTACCTTCAGAACAGATGTCAGGTTGCCCATAATCATCTGTAGATATTTTCTCTCAGGATACGTAGTAGTAGAATTTGTTGATGAGAGAGGAGCCATGAAATCATTTCCGCCAATGCTAAAAATATATACAGCATTGGAGAGGATCTGTTTGGACTCTGTTGTCCCCACGGTCTTCTTCAACAGTTTCGCCACGCTTTTGAAATATTTCAACTGTGTTTTAAGAACTATAACCTATCAAATGTAATCAAACTTGAGAGGTACATAAACAAGTCTTGGTAATACTAAGTAACTTGCACATTTGACATAGAAGGAATTATAGTTACTATATGAAACCAAGACTTCCACCCTATATTGATTTAACAACCAAATTCAAACGTGAATTACATAAAACAAATTCAAAGGAAATGTCACTTACGAGTTACAACCAAAAACAATATCTAAAAAACAAAAAGGAAATGTCACTTACAATGCCACGATAAGTTTCGACCAAACAACCAGCACCGCCTGATACAATGTTTACCCCATGAACAAAATGTTGCTTGCCAATTTCAAAATACGAAGGAATCAATGGCAAATTAGCATATTCAGCTGCAAATACAACAA
Organism: Anisodus acutangulus; assembly: GCA_029783415.1. NCBI lineage: Eukaryota > Viridiplantae > Streptophyta > Magnoliopsida > Solanales > Solanaceae > Anisodus > Anisodus acutangulus. The sequence goes on along the minus strand of CM056494.1, from coordinate 18,061,152 downwards.
TAAAATAATAGTCTCATCACCTCATACCTCCATAGCAAAATAATTCTTGTTGGCCCTGTAAGGGGCTATGGAACAATAAAAACATAAATGAAATAAACTCGAATGCCAATTCTGTTTTCGAGTGTCGGAAATTATGTCGTCCGACACCAGTGACAACACTTTAGCAAAACAGAAAACTTTGAAGAGTAAATGCAATGAAAATTTAAAGAACACAAAGGTTTTAAATTTAACATAATATAACTTATGATGGTCAATGACCAAATATATTGTATATATTAGGAGTGAGCGGGTCCGGGTACCCTAACGTTTTTGAACTACCCGGACCCTATCCGGTAAAAGATCAGTTCCTAAATTTACTACCCGGAACCTACCCGTAGCAATCATTACCCGGAACCTACCCGGACCCTGCGGTTCCGGGTAGGTTCCCGGTTACCCGGTAAATAAAAAAACACAGATTAAGCAACCGGTTTTTAGCCTATGAGAATCAAAAAGAGTTCTAAAATAATTTCATCCAGTAGTTTTTTAGCCTGCAATCGGAGTTTTTAGTACCCTTATAAGAAGTTTTAAAAAACTTATTCATTGTAGAAAAGCTAATTCTGTAACCAAAATCTAAAATTGCAAGCCAAATTTGACACTCAATTAATTGAACGTGTTGATTTCAAAATAAATTTGGAAATATCTGAATTACACTTATTTTCGTGTTCATAAGCTCTTCGATACAAAAGAAAAGATTTATTATACTAATAAATCCCTAAATTTCATCTTCACAGCTACAAAAATATACACAAATTTTAAAAATAGATTTACATTTCAAATCAAAAAAGTAATACAGATTGAAGATGAGTATCGCCTGAAATAGAACAGAAGCATAGGATATTAAAAAGGAATTAAAGAGTTAGATATGAACATAGATACATTTTATGAACGACGTGAACACAACAAAGGGAGAGAAAGAGGCAAAGGTGAAGTTTCAACGACGACAACGATGAAAGTACCTGAGAGAAAGCTTCAACGACGACGACGATGAAGCTCGGTGGTGTAGCTAAAACGTCATTGTTATTGAGAGAGTTTTGGGTGTTTTCTCTTAGGGCACAAAGAGCATTCTAGAATAAATAAGTGAAAAAGCTGAAATATTTGCGTCTTGGGGTGGGAAAAATCAATGTGCAGGCGTGCAACAAACAATTTTGGAGAAAGTTAACAGTGGTCCAAATGTTTCTCAAAAAAAGTAAAAATATTTAATATTTTATAGGTTCCGGGTATCGGTTCCGGGTTCGGGTACCCTGTCTCTAATTACCGAAACCGGAACCGGACCCGACATTGATTGGTTCCTAATTTTACTACCCGGACCCTACCCGTTATTATAATATATCTATCCGGAACCTACCCGTTAGTGTCGGTTCCGGTCGGGTATCTGAGTACCCTGTACCCGTGCTCACCCCTAGTATATATATTATATACAAATATACAAATTCCTTTCTTTACAGATTTACAAGATAAAACATAAATGAATTAAAAGTTGAAGTCGCAGATGACTTTTGCCTGAAAAATCTAACTAAGTAGACATAGACAACCTCTCATTACAATCGCTCCATACAAAACTAATCTAGAATCTAAACATCAATTGTAATGTTGGACAGAATGTTGTCAACACACTCAGACAACACTGGTGATCCAAATTTCTGAGATGAATTCTCGAGAGCTCTCTTAGTATTTTACTTTCTGATTCTGGATATCGATACTTTGTAGTAGCCTCTCTATTTATAGTAGAAAGTCTTCCTTGAAAAGCTCATCGATGGTTATTATCAACAGTTTCATCAACATCTATATGGTTATTATCATCTCCAGGATAGCTAATATCTAAAGGTTCATCAAAACCTTTAAACACTATTGTTGGACATGGATTTTCTGGGAGATTAGAGGAAGAGGATTGATGTTCTGTTTGCTGGGGATCATTGTGCTCGGAAGCCTCCGTATTCATTGGAGGGCTTGTGCTCATTTGAGTGTTGGAGTGGATGTTGAATGACATTTGTTCTGACATTGGTGATGTTTCCATTGGTGAAAATTTGGGAGAGAATTTTAAGAAGTTAGGGTTTCTGATAGAGATTGGAGTTTGGTTTGGTGATTCCATCGGTTAGGTAGGCAGATGTATATCCGATCTGATTTTTCCTCCCTTTTTTAATTGGAAAAATCAGAAATGATAAAATAATAATAAATGAGAGGAATATTTATATACATGACAAACCTTTTTCTTAGCAACAAAAATCCCTTATTTTTAGGTGTTTCAATTTTACACCTAAAATATTTGGATAAACATCACGGTAGGTATCATTTTAAATTTTGAAATTTCATTAAATAAGACATATAATAGGAAGTAAAATATGATATTTCAATAATCAGATAAGAACAACATCCCAACACATATCACATTCTGGAAATGTCAACAGCAATGTTAGCAACATTTTGGACGATACAAGTATTTTGATCCCACAAGAATTTTCAGATTTGGTAACAAACCAAGACATGTTTTATATGCACTTTATGAGTTTGACCACTAGACCAATGTAACATTTTCCCATCGTGTCCTTGGTCTAATCATATAACACATATAAAAGAATTTTTCGTGTAAAAAATAAGAATACTTTTATGGTATTCTCAAATCTCTTTTGAAGTACTCGATACTCCTATAGAATAGGAACGATATCTTTTCACAGTTGCCAAATATTTGTAAAGGTTTTGCCTTGTTTTGATACTCTCTTTTTATGATATATATGTATATATCATCGCAAAGAACAATATCACTTTGATAATATATTCTTATTGAAGGATCATGCTTGTGTGACCAAAAGTTATGCACCATACAACAACAATAATCAGTTAGTGATATAACATAGGTAAATGTCACCCGAAATGTTAGACAACATTTCAGCCGACATTCACCAAAAATGCCTTTTTAGAGATTACAAAGACCAAGAATTTCTTTAAACTAGAAAATCTCTCATGGTCCAAAGCTTTTGTAAAAATATCAGCTAGTTGATAAAGAGTGTCAACATGTTCAATTTAAACTAGCTATTTTTCAACTAAATCTCTTAAAAAATGATGTCTAATATCAATATGATCAAGATCCATTCTTTATCGTAACAATAGTTTAGAATCCTACCTTTTCGAATAGATATTGTTTAACTAATTGACATACTATTCGAATTAGAATTTAAACGAATTTTGAGTTGGCATGAATTCAACTCCGCCTCTTATTTATATATATATATATATATACCTTCATGACACTTAAATCTATGTATGCTTTCTTATTCTCTTCTATTGGTAATCATTTTCAGATTTAAATTTAATTTATGTCAAGAGAATTTTAATATTAATCTTTTGTCACACATGATTTCTACAATGGATAAAAGTATTATAGGTCATTGACATCAAATTTCTTCAGATATTCAAGGTATATTTTCATGTTTAATTTAATTTTATTATTGCTATTATTTTATAGTTAATTACAATTAACTTTACATTCATTTTAATGTGAAGTTTCGATAGATCTACAACAACAACATATTCAGTGTGATGCCATGAGTGAAAAAGTTTCGGTAGATCTGATGTATACGAATATCTCACAAATGCGAAATGAATATTTGAAAAATGAACAAGTACGATGGAGGAACGAAATATATATAAGAGAGTTTTACCAACTCAGCCGTGCAAGAAATGAATGCAAACATATTATGAAGGTACAAGAGTTCTTTTTTTTCACTATCTCAGGAGCAATGCACAAATAAAAGTTTATTTTGTGTTATGTTGTTTTGTTTGATTTTATTTTTTCTCTCTTTAGAACACTAGCGTGTATGGCTATTATAACTGCATATATTTCTTGTTTTGGTATATGTAGCCTAATCTAATAAATAAAAAACACATAGGTATATTGGATATAATTGAAGCATATGTGTTCTAGAATGCATACGAGCAAGTTTATCGCCAAACGAGCCTTGCACATATGAATGATATATTTTTAACTAAGGTATTTCCTTTACGAACAATGTATGTGTCATTTATAAATTTTTGTAAGGGTGCATAATTCATATAAGATATTTTAAGATTAAAATTGAAACTCATAATTCATTATTAAAAATAAGGAGATGAAAAAACTAAGTTGTTTATTGCAATATAATAGAAAATAATAAGTATTAAATTATTGTTGGATTTTATACCAGATAATGAAAGTACTTTTTTATACTTTATAAGAATTCAAATAACAAATTTGAATATGATGTTTGTTGGTTTTAGCAACGTAATAAAAAGGAAAAACCAATTAAAGTATCACAAAAGAAAAATAAAATGTATAAAAGGGTTATAGAAATACTTTCAAGATATTTATATATTGAATTTAGGATTCTAAAATAAAATAAAGTAAGTAATTAATACTCAAGCTGCTAAGAGTCTCACATCAGATATGGAATGAGAATATGGACTCCTTATATGGACTTGGACAATCCTCATCCTACAAGAGACCCAAGATTCATTCTTTACATGGTATCAGAGTCAGACTCATTCCAATTCTTTGTTCATCGATGTTGTGCCCCCAAATTATATTATACACACTCCAGTTAACAATGTCTGGGCGTTCCCACATCGGATATGGAATGGGAACATGGACTACTTATATGGACTTAGACAATCCCCACCCTACAAGCTAGCTTTTGGGGTTGAGTTAGACCCAATATCCATTTTTTACATATTATTAATACATCTCTCTTTATTATTACTTTATGTAAGCTTTCTCTAAAATTGGTTGTATTTGTTTTGATAAATTTGACCAAGACGACTTGAATGCACTTGAAACAAATGTGTTCTTGAGTGCACACGAGCATATATCAACGAAAAGTTTTTTGTAATGGTGGTAGTTTTTTGATGAAAAATATGTCTTGCACATATGAATAATTTTATGTGAATTTGCAATCAAATTCAATCCATGATTTTGCTTTCAATTTTCCTCACTCTGTTCAAAATTGTAAATATAAGAATGTCAAATTGGAAATGTGAAGGACTTACGTCATTTGTTTGGGGAGGTGACATAATTAAAATTCATGACCATTTTGCTGGTCCATTATTGTAACAGAATAAGTGAATAAACTTGTAAGAAATCATGCAATCTAGAGGGGGGGGGGGGATTAGATGAAGTTATTTGTTGAGAAGATGGTAAAAATGGAAGGGTGGGAATGAATTATTGCTCATACTCCACTCAAAATGTTTGCCTTAATACGTTTAACAAGTAATCTCTCAGAATATAGCATTTATTAGCATTTAAAATAAAAATATTTTAAATTATATTATGATAGAAAAATTATATTAATAATAAGATCGTGTAACAGAATACTTAATAAATAGAACCAAAATTTAAAACATTGAATGTATAGAGATTCAAATACCACATTAAAATTTTAAAATAAAATAATTAAATTTCTCATGTGGGTAACTCTATAACATAGCATTAGTAAGTTCTTTTACTTTCAAATCGCATTTAGGAGTAAGTTACTTAAATAATAGTTATGTCAGAGAAACTTTTTTTTGTAACGATATGATTCTTTAATATGTCATAGATCAATAACTAATCAGGATTATATAATGAACAAAGTTAATCATCAAAAGATGATAATTAGATTTTGTTGAATTAATATAATCTAATGTATTCAAATTATTAGAATTATAATTTATATTTCACAAAATTATTAATTTTAAGTAATTCAGTGATATATGATAAATCTTTTGTTATATCCGACAAATAAGATAATATTTTTTTATGATTAGTTTTATTTGATAACGCCGTGCATCACGCGGGTTCTAATACTAGTTTGGAAAAAGAGGAGGGTCATTTGCACTTTGGCACCTATTTTGTGTTGGTCTTTAATTTTTGCTTTACAAATGGGCTGCGTTTTAATTTTTGCCCTTCAAAATTGAACTTATGTCTATAGGGGTATAAGTTACACATCATAATACTCACAAGTTATGTAAATTTTACGTCCCTATAGGCATAAATTTAATTTTAAAGGGAAAAAAATAAAAATCAACCCATTCAAAGGGAAAAAATTAAATATCAGTCCATTTGAAGGCACATCGTGCAATTACTTGAAAAAAGATGAATTTATCTATATACCCATTACAAAATCACGCATAGTATGATATCATACTATGTTGAAAACAAATCACTTGTCTTTCAAAATATTTTCATGCATAAAACCATATAAATTTGAAACATGGTATTTTTGCATTAAACAAGCTATACAGAGGTTATCACTTATTGTACTATTGCCTATTTGCTATAACGCAATTCAATCAATCGAAAATAACATTTTATAGACATGATACAAAAATAGGGTATTCATTATTGGAAAAAGAGGAGGGTCTTTCCATGAAAGTTGAATATCTAAATTCCTAAACCATGATAGTTTAATTTCGAATTCATAAGATTATTAAGCCGACTTTTTCCCTTAGAAAATACTAACTTTACTACAAGAGATTTCCTTATAAAATCACTTGTGTGATACTTTTCTTTTGTTATATAGTATCTTGCTTATTTTACTCTTGAGCAATCAAACTCATTTTTTTCCAATGTAAATTGACCAAAGAACACACTCAAAGGATGTTTACATTTTCAGAAAAAGAAGCATTAATTATACATATGTAATTAGCAAGCTAACTTGTCTAAAAGTTTATAATTAAATTTTGATTATCGAACAATTGTATCTTTTAAAAACAACAGTATAATTTGAACTCGACTTGGTTAATTCATGTAACAAAATTATGCTCAGTTACTCAAGAGACTGAAAATACAGAGACTATTGTAATATTCGAAATGGCATAAAAGGTAGTAAATAGTTACGCAAGAGACTGAAAATAAATAGACTATTATAATATTCAAAATGGCATAAAAAGTAATTATGTAGTTGATGTAAATTCCAGGAGCTGTATGTAAAACTAATTAACCCTTTTAATCGAGTTCAAATTCACAAACCAAAATTCAAATATACTAGAAAGTAAAACAATAGCAATTTTTTTTTATATATTTGACATGACAGATTGTGAACTCATTATTAGCAAAGAATTATACTAATGGTGCCCACCAAATAAGTGCAAGTGGGAACATTTATAGGCCCTCGCATGAACTCATTCCTAACACTCAAATCATTACGAATTCGAGTTTCAAACAAAGAAAAATAATTTTTTTAAATTGAAATGTATTTGTTTATTTACAAGTTTCTCATACATAATTGCAAATTAAAAAGAAAGATTTTTTTCGGTACATATATTATTCTTTAATGAAAAGATTAACTCATATTTCTAATTTTGCCAGCAAGGGTGTGGTCTGTATATAGTTTTTTGTGTGGATGCTATTTTCTTTTTGGACATAACACATAGCCAAACAATGACCACAGTGGTTGTGGTTTAATGATTTAATTAGCTGGTCCTTGGAACCAAAAGTTCTCAACCACTTAATTTTATAAACTAAATTTGTTGATAAAAGAAATTCCATTTTGTTTTAAACTTTTCCTATTTCTTTTCTTATCACATACTAGTATATTCTTTAGTTCAACTTTAAACACCAATAATTGGAAAGATGCTCAACTACATACATGGGAGCTTTCCTCTTTTTGAAAAAAAAAATCAAGGGTTAGAATTAGATGGAAGGTCTCAATGACCTAAAATGATAGATTTTGTCTTTATATCTAAAAAATAGTAGTAACATAAATTGTTTTTGAAAAACATATACGTTGGTGATGGAACAATTAGAGTAAATCTGTTGGGTATTTTTGCTCTATGGTACTTTATAAAGCAGTACAGGAAGTATATAACTATTACAAGTATTCGAAAGGATAAACAAAGATTCAATAATTCAACTAGTAATCTGAAAATTACAATATAATCACAAAACTGAAATTACAATTTTGTTGAAGACGGAAAAAATGGAAACTGGTTTTGCTGAGTCGAGTGTGGCACTCTGTCCTTAAGACAATATTGCCCCGTATGTATTCTTTATACGTCCTGGACAATTTGTCTCCCAAGATAAAACAGCAATGGAACACTTGAGCAAAGGAAACTCAAGAGCTACCGTGAAGAATATTGAGTAACGAAATGATGCCTTGGAAGTTGTAGGAAGAAGAAAACTTTCTGCTTGTGTAAGCTTCTGAATTTCGTGTATATTATATGTGTGTTCTTAGTGCTCAACAATGGTGTAAGGGGGTGTTTATATAGGTGATGGAGGGGCTGAAAAACTGCCTCCATAATAGTCATTATGGAGGTAGTAAAGTCACCAACATAAATGGTGAAAGACCAACGGATTTGGCCATTATAGGAGGAGTAATTCAGCCAAAATAAATGGCTGAATTGAGTGCTTGGCGTTTCAGCTTTGACTGTCCAAATTCTGACGTTCTGGAAACTTCAGGGACCAAACTGTACATCTGAAAGAATTCTGGGATCAAACTGTACTTCTATCAGAAGGCCCACAGCCCGTGGACCCGTGGACCCGTGGACCCGAGAACCCGGAACTGGACCGGACGGGCGGGCGGCGGCGGCGCGCGTGTGGTCTTTCCTTGAACCGAAGCACATCTAGGTCCTCCCTCCTTTAAACACATGGGATACCCCTTGGGGTCCCAAACCCCAAACCAATTTCGAGTCTTATATACACAACAATTCTTTCTTCCTCTACCGATGAGGGAGAATTGAACACAATACCACACTTTCCATGCTTCAAACACCTTACTTCGTGGACCAATATCTCTTTCATTTCTCAATGAAATTTGACGATTCTTGGCCCTACGGTTATCTACGTACTTAGTAGATCATGCATGTGTGAAGAACCGGATTCTCCAACATACGTAACACTAGTGTTTAAGCCATTAAAGTTGGTCGGTCGCAACTCCCGCCAAAGGCAAATTTCCAACAATCCCCTCCAATAAAAATTTGTCACTTTCAAAAGTTGAAATATTTAGCATGTTCAAGTAACGTTACAAAATTAAAAGGAGCAATATTTTGCCAGACAATTTAAAGGAAGTTTCAATCCAAAGATGTTATCTTTTGGGGACTATTAGCAGTCCAATAATTCTCTGTGCTATCCGTTACCCATGCAAGTGGGGCTATTCCCAAATGTCAAGAAGTTCAAAAGTCATTTCTCCAAAGTTTGTTATTTTGGTTGAAGCAGACAAACTTATTTGAAAGCCAGGGTAATTCAATGACAAATATCCGATCTAGGGTTAACATATAGGAAACCTTCTCAATTTTAGGTTCTTGTTATTTCTGATTAAGTATGCGTAACTTTTAATTATATTGATATATGCACTTTGATTCTTCTATATGTGAATCTTCACAAATTCACTAAATTACTAAGTGGCCTTGGTAACTATTTAATTACCGACCCACCATCTAACTAGTTCATGTGGTTCATCGATTCCATCTAAAACTCTCATTTGTTAAATTGGAACATAGTGTGCTGAACGAGAAATGTCTTTTCATTTCTTTTGATTTATTCACGGAAATTAGCACTTGTTTTCTTGTTGATTCTCGTGGCGGTGGTATTATTAAATAAAACCTATTAAAACCTAATTACATATCAGGCTAGGCCTCGCTCCCCAGCTGAGTTAGGCATTGGAGCTCTGAATGCGCTAGCGATTAGCATATAGAGAAATAGTTATCCGGGTGTCAGCTTGATATATATTCTACACCTTGCATTGATGATATCTCACATTTAAATCTTCCCCAAACACATAGTCGAAGCACACCCTTCAAGTGTGCTTCTTTTACGACATGTTATAGTCATGAGTGACTTCCAGTGGTCTTTTAGCCTTAGAAGAAGACGTATTCGCCCAAGACACCTGCGACGTTCTTCTTTGACTTTTAAATAGACATGGAGAACTAAAAACTGACACATTCAATGACTTTTACGATCGTCCTCACTAGACTAATTTGAATTCATTATGTTACATTCATATTGTTTCTCCATATTGAGAATAATGTAATTTCATAATAATCTAAATATCAATCATTTCCTATATAAAGGTACCAAACCATATATTTTAATTAATTAAAAGTTAAATTTATTTAATCACCAAACATTACAAGAACCAAAAATCAGAGTTTGCCAATAATTAAGTGATCAAATGTGTAGTTGCTAAATAGAATCATGAACTGTTTGAAAATCCAGGGTGTGTTTGGTATGAAGGAATATGTTCTAAAAAATATTTTCTTGAAAAATAAGTGAATTTCTTACTTATTTTCTAGTGTTTGGTAAGTAGACAAAAATTTATTATCCCAAAAATATTTATATGTAATCTAGCAAAACACAACGAGATGGGGAGAGAGTGTTCAAGGTGGCAGGTGGTGGGATGGTCAAGAGGCGGAGGTTGGGGGCACTGGGTGGGTGGGAAGAAATCAATGCACTCGGAATGTCACTTATGAGACTTGTTTTCCCTTCTTTAATTAGGGAAGTCATTTTCCTCCTTCTGAGTATGTTTGGTATTTTTCTATTTTCTCTTGTTTGGTTGACCAAACTTTTGAAAAACATTTTCTCTTGGAAAACAAGTTCCTCATAAATGAGGAAAATGAATTCCTTAATGGAAGTAGGAAAAACAAGTTACATAAGTGACATTCCAAGTTTATTGTCTCCTCCACACCCACCCAACGCCCCTAACCCCCATTGTTTGACCATCTCACCCTCCGCCGCTCCCGAACCCCCACTCCCCACCCTATCCCACCCCATAGTGTTTTGCAAGATTATATATAAGCTTAGTTTGTAATATGTGGGAGTTCCCACATCGATGACTTAAGGTCACCTTTGGCGCGGCCGGGTCAGACCTTCAAATAAAGGTTTTATTTTCGTATTTATTTTTTAATATATTTTGTTTAATTAATACTTACATTTTAAATTGAACAATTGTGACTTCGTAAAAGGAGCAACTATTTAGGAATAGTCTCCTTTTTAGATTCTATAAATACGAATACATTCAAGAAGTAGCGTATTCAATCTGTATGAATGATTTCAAGCTTTGTTGTATTCTGATAGAGAATTGCTTGTAATCCCTCAAGAATATACATGCAATAACTCATGAAAGATATTGATATTTCACGCCTCAAAGCCTTAATTTCTCCGTTATTCATCTTTCTTTCTAATATTATATACAAATGCCCTTAGGATAATATTTTTTTCTTCCTTATCAAACACTAGAAAATAAGTAAGAAACCCACTTATTTTTCAAGAAAACATTTTCTAGGAAAATATTTTTTATGGAAAACATTTTGCCTCATACCAAACACCCTTTTAAGGAACTTGTTTTCTTTGAAAAAATATTTTCCAAACATTTTGATCAACCAAACACGAGAAAATGAAAAAATATTTTCCTCCTCCATACCAAATGCGCCCCCCACCCCCGAATGTCTCCAATTTATAGATCAGGGGTTCGAGCCGTGGAAGCAGACACTAATGATTTCATTAGGTTAGGTTGTTTATATCTCACCCCTTAAGGTGCGGCCCTTCCCGGACTCTGCTAACGCGGGATGCTTTGTGCGCCTCTTTACAAATGGGAAGACTACATGAGTTCACGCCCTTCTCCAATAAATGTTCTGTCCATTTTATTTCTTTGTTGTCAATTTTAATTTCCCCTTAAAATTGTTTAAAAAGCTGCTCTCACTGCAATTAGAAGAAACCCTAGAAAATTGATAGATATGTTCCAAATGGTCATCAGCTGCAAATGCAAATAGCAAAACAATGCTTTCATAGTAGATATATATTATTGGCACATTTTGGTGTAGGCATTATAATATAAGAACTTATATAGCATCTACTCATGCTCATACTTACCAATTGATGAATTTGTAGGTGCAGACAGTTGACTTTAATGTAAACAAAGTTCTCATCAAATCAATTTAAGAACTTTACCTAAACGTTATGGTTAAACTCAGCAATCATACCATAAATTTGAATAACATAGAGGATCTTGGTTGAATTCAGCACATCCATATAGATATTACTTTATTGTTTAGTTGCTAGAGTAATTTAATAGTCAAAAGTCTATCGCTAGTTAATAACGTTCTCATTGTCAAAATTTGGAAAGATTAGAAAACTAACCGAAGCTAATCGTGTGTGGAAAATGTAGATTGGTAACTTGAAAATAATAACAAATTAGTGGTACTAACAGATTACTTGGAGTGCAAGTTCAGTAATGTACTGCATGAGACTGACGTGGAAGTGAGGCTTGGTAACTAGGCCAAAAAAAAATTCAAGTATCTTCGGTCTATTATCCAAGAAAATGGGAAGATTAATGATGATGTTACACATCGTATTGGTGCAGGGTGGATGAAATAGAGGCTCACACCGGAGTTATGTGTGATAAGAAGGTGTCACCAAAACTTAATGACAAGTTTTACAGAGTGGTGGTTACACCGACTATGTTGTATGGGGCGGAGTGGCCAGCCAAGAGCTCTCACGTTCATAAGATGAAAGTTGCGGAAATGCGGATGCTGCGATAGATGTGTGGGCATACTAGGAGAGATATGATTAGGAATGAAGATATCCGGGACAAGGTGGGATTGGCTTCGGTGGAGGACAAGATGCGGAAAGCGAGACTAAGATGGTTTGAACATGTGAAGAGGAGATGTCCGGATGCCCCAGTGCGGAGGTGTGAAAGGTTGGCTATGGACGATTTAAAGAGAGGTAGAGGTAGGCCGAAGAAGTATTAGAGAGAGATGATTAGACAAGACATGCGCAGTTCCAGCTTACCGAGGACATGACCTTAGACATGAGGTTATGGAGGATGGGTGGAAGGTTAGTAGATAGTTGAGTGTGTCCTGTTTATCCTTTCATACTAGTAATCGTATGTAGTATTGCTTTTATAATTTCTTATCCTTTGATTTTTGCTATTATATATTGTTTCTTGTTTCTTGTTTGTTGTACTTCGACTATCTTATTTATATATGGTGGCTATTTCTCTCTTTTCAAACTGATTTATCATGACTTGTTCGCTTTCGTTATTTTTCTTTTCATACTATTCTGAATTGCTTGTCTGTATGTCGAGGGTCTATTAGAAACGATCTCTCTACCTCTTAAGATAAGGGTAAGATCTGCATATACTCTAGTCTCCCCAGACCTCACTCTGTGGAATTTCACTGGGTTGTTGTTGTAAGATTTTAATTATTAAAAAGAAGTATCAAGTTGATACTGTTAAAGCACGGATTGACAGGTAATATACTGATAGTATCAAAAAATAAATACACCGTCACATGTATATAACTTAAATTCATACATTAAATCTAAACCAAACAAAATCATATGCAAGGACCCTTTAGCATTAGTGGAAGTAATTCACTATTAACTCAAGAAAACACAAATTAATGTTGGAAATTTGCCTTTGGTGGGGAGGTTGCGCTCACCCATATTTAATGACTTAAACACTAGGGTTCCGCATGTTGGAGGCTTTATCTCTTCACACGTGCATAATCTACTAAGTGAGTAGATGACCGTAGGGCCAATGATCGTCAAATTTCGTTAAGAAATGAAAGAGATATTGGTCCACGAAGTAAGGTGTTTGAGGCATGGAAATATGGTGTGGGACAAATCTACCACATCGGTGGGAAAATGAAGAATTGTTCTCTTTATAAGCCTAAAAAATGGATAAGGGTTTTGGACCCCAAGGGGTAACCCATGTGTTTGAAGGAGGGAGGACCTAGGTGTGCTTGGGTTCGAGGCTAGCCCCACACGCGTGCCGCCGCCGCCCGTCCCGTCGGGTCTCGGGGGCTACTGGGCTACTTCTGATATTATCTTTTGGACCCCAAACTGTTTAGTCCATGGAGTTTCAGGAATGGTGGTCAGCAACCAGAAAGCCAACAGTTTATAACATTAAACTTCTAAAACGTTTTGCACTTACTACAAAATGTTTCTGGCCATGAATACACCTCTTAATCACCTCTCCTCCTCCTAAATACTATATATTGCCTGAAACATATTTGAGGTAGAGAAGGAGAGGATTACAAAGAGAGCAGAAACATTGGTTTCATGTTACTAGTCTTTTTTCTCTAAAAACAAAAAACAGAAACTTTTCCTTCCTTTTCCTCTAAATTTTCCATTCTTGAGCAAGTCGTTTAATGTTTGTTTTCTTCGTCAGAATCAACCTATTTGTTTTGTAGTGTTGATTAGAGTTGCTGTTTTTATCTTGGGAGACTATTGCCCACTAATGTAAAAGCATATATACGGGACAATCTTGTCTTAATGACAGAGAATCATCTCTCGATTCTGCCACAGTTATAACAATCCAGATTTAGTTTTTGATTTCATGTTATCAAGATTCAAGACTCAACAAGCTTGCGGAAATTATAATCTTGGCTGTTAGTTTATCCTTTCGAACACTTATAATATTTATTTACTTTCCGTACTACTTTGATTCCAACAATTATATCCAACAATTAATACTACCGACATATAAAAAAAACACAATATAGCAGGCGCACATTCTCAATTAAGGTCATTAGCAAAAGTGGGAGCCAATTATCACGGTAACCACCGTTTTAATTGTGGTTTTCGGCTTAGTTCCAAAATCATCACCCAATCAAAAACAGAAATTGCTGGTTTATAGATCTTGGTTTGTCCTAGTACAACAAAAGTTTGTACATTTTAATGACAATGTATTTTGCTTTGTTTAAGCATATGCTTTGTTTTACAACAACAAAGACACGTAAGATACTAATACAAGAATGCACTTATTTTTCTTATTATTCAGTTGTTATTATCTTGTAAAGAAGTTTTGATATTAGAGCTTGATGGATTTGGGGATCACATGTGATGAAAAGCTTTCTATTTGACAGGCTACTATAGTTTAAATTAACGATAATTATAATGTTACTAAGCTCTTGACATTAACTCTTATAAGATATTGCATACGGTTAACTAATATTTGGAAATAATATTCACTTCATTCTATTTTACATGATACTTTTTCTAATAGTCTGGAAAAAGATTAAAATCTTTGATATTTAGATTAATCCGATCATTATTAATTAACCTAATTACAAAAATGACAAGATTATAAAGGTATTTTTTTTTGTATATTTGACCATGTCAATTTTTTTTTAAATCAAAGAATATATTTGACCATGTCAAAGGTCTTGTTTTTACAAAAAAAAAATCAAACAAATATTATTATATAAAATAATATAGGATAGGGCAGTCATTAATTGAATTAAACTTATAATTGATGAGTTATTATCAGTATATAATTGAGTTTGAAATGGTCAAATGTGCAGGAAGGGAATCAAAATAGATCAAAGTTGAATCAATCAAATCTATTAAAGGCTTTTAAAAAGTTATTTTAAGACATTTGTTCAGAGCAAAGTTTTGAGGTACAAACACTAACCGTTGCAACGATATAAAAGCTGCTTTTTCCTAACGGATGTCGACAAAACTGGGTCCCCCTATCACGCGAATTTTTTTTCACCAAATAAAATACAAATTATTATAAAAAGTAACTTTACAATAATAAGGAAAATAGAATAATAATAATACAAACAAAAAACTTTAATCGACATCCGGTACTTATACCGATCAATAGTAACTTTTCATAGTTAAATAGCAAATAAATTAAGATGAGAAAATATAAATTAATACTGGCAGATTCACATTTCGTACCACCAACAGTCCTTTATTTGTGGAGCACTAAGAGAAAAGGAACCACATCAATTCATTCCGAACTTGGTGATTGAACTCTACTGTAGTGACGATCCTGTGGAAAAATAGCTCAACGTCAGAAAGAGAAAAAAGTTTACCACCTCATTCTTACTACTTTTTTAGTATGAAAGCAAAAGAAAAAAACCATAAGGTCATTTTATTCATAATATAGATCATAACATCCGTTCTTTCCCACTTCACACCTTAGGACACATCCTTCTTGTTGGAATCGAAATAATCAAGACATCATGCGGAAATTAACAATTGCAACTCTTGAACGACGATAAATCAGACATTGACAAAAAAATACAACGTCGTAATACTTTTATATGATTTGTCAATTGACCTACATATAAAAAAGTAGTATAAAAGAAAGCCTAAAAATTATTGAGAGAAAATCTCCCCATAAATAAGACTCTTTAACGATTACATTGTGAATGCAATTGTATTATTTTTTGTGAGAGACGGATCTTCAATTTATAGAAGTTCGAAACTTTTCCTCGAAAAAAGGATTATTCAAATATGGAGGAGATCTTTTCCACCAAGAATTTTTTTTCATAAAAAAAAAATCTTTTTGAAATAATTGTGGTAGAATCTAAATAATGTAAAAAATTCATAACAAATCTTAACACTTCTTATAGAGATATACGCACTTTCACATCTTCTTAAATCTTTTATGGCGTAAAAACCCCTAAATGCCCAATAGTTGATTGCACGTCCCTAATTGCATATTTTGGATAATTGCCCAAAAATATAAGGTTAATCTTGAATTTATATCTTTAACCAAATAAAATATAAATTTAATCTCAAACTTAATTTTGAGAATTTTGTACTAATAGTTCTGTTACTTATAAAAAAAAGTATAGTAACATTTTGCTAGCATAAAAGAAGTAATTTATTATTGGGGCAAAGAGTAATTAGAATTTCAAAATTATTATAAAATGGCTTAATAAGCCAGCTTAAAATGAACCCGATTGGGTACTTTCCAGAACAGACTAACGATTGTGTAACAGGCTGTTATCTAAGGCTGATGACAAGGACGGTCATCAACTTACACGTGTCATATAGCCTTATTCTTCATGACAGGCATGTAACGATGTCCTCTGCTGGAATGGATTAAGGAATAAAATCTTGGGATTTGAATACGAGCTCTTGACAATGGGGAGAGATTAACTTTCACATTCGCAAACGTTGTTGTTCGTTTCTTTATTCCAATTCTAACATAATATTGTCCAACTTCGTAGTAATTAATATTAAAAGTCTCACATCGAATATGAAATAAGAATATAGATTTTTTAATTTTGATTTACTCCCTCTAGTTTAATTACTTTGTATCTTAACATTGGTTTCACTTTTAATGGCTTTAATTGATTTATTTACTTCACAATTCATATAGTAGTTAACACGAAATAGGAAAAGCTATAGACTTTCAACGATAATAAAGTAAAGTTGAGAAATTTTTTTATTACAAAAATAGTTTAGTACCTTAAATATAATAAGGTGAAAAATGTGTCCATATTTTTGGCTATCACTGCATAATTAGTGTAGAACGTAACTTCACAAAGAATAACATTGATAAGAAATGGATATTGAGTTTCAAAAGTTAGTTCAAAGGGTAAGAAGTGCTAAAGATCATAATTGATTTGAGACCTTAAAACCCTCTAACGCTTATGACCTTATAATTAGAGCATGGATAATATTATATGAGGCTCAGCATCGAATAAACTAAGACTTGCGATGGATATAGACTCTAATGGCATAATAAGAAGTGGATTTGGGGTCTAATTAACTTAACATAAAAAACATCTGATGAGGTGAGAATTGTCCAACACCATATATATAAAAAAAAAATTGGTTGAATAAGAACAATCGCATGTATGTCAATTGTATACTATCTGTATGTCATATGTATGTTATATATGTAATATTGATCCACATGACATATATACGATATACAAATAAGGAATGTGATAGAGTGATAATAATGCTTCATCCTGAATTAAAAGTTTCGTATTCGAACCCGAATAATATAATTGCCTCTGCTGGAAGCGCTTTGCCCCCAAGACGTGTACCGAGCACATAATGAAAAAGTAAAAAGATTATACACATGACATAAAGTATATCAAGTAGATAAGAGAAGATCTTCAATCTAATGAGAATCGAAGAGAATTAGGACGGAGAAGAAATAATTTGCTCTTTGCATAAAATGAGATATAATGCACTTGGAAGGGATCAAGTTGTGTCCAATAGGTAAAGAATAGATTTTGGGCCTAACTCAACTCTAAAAGCTAGTTTTGTAGGGTAAGATTGTCCAAGTTCATATAAGGAGTACATGTTCCCATTTCATTTCCGATGTGGAAATCTTAACACTCCCCCGCACGCTCAGACCTCGTTAACTGGAGCATGGACAATATAATTTGGGGCCAACATCGACGAACAAAGAATTGAAATGAGCATGACTCTGATACCATGTGAAGAATGGATCATGGGCCTAACTCAACCCCAAAAGCTAGCTTGTAGGGTGAGGATTGTCCAAATCCATATAAGGAGTTCATGTTCCCATTCCATTTCCGATGTAAGACTCTTAACACTCACCGCACGCCCAGACCTCGTTAACTGGAGTGTGGACAATATAATTTGGGGCCCAACATCGACGAACAAAGAATTGAAATGGGTCTGACTCTAATACCATGCAAATAATGGATCTTGGGTCTAACTCAACCCCAAAAGCTAGTTTGTAGGATGAGGATTGTTCAAGTCCATATAAGGAGTCCATGTTCCCATTCCATTTCCGGTGGACTTTTAACAGAAGATGGTATTTGACAGATTTGATTCGCTTAGCAGAAGAACTTAAATTACTTCAATTTTTTTTGTTAAGTTAGATAATTGTTTAAAAGTATTTAGAAAAAACTTACTCTATAATTAGTGTTCATTTCTTTTTTACTTCCTCCGTCTCAAATTATTTGTCGCTTTTTTTTATTTACGTGTCTCTTAAGAAATATTAATTAGGAAGGATATTTGATTAACTTTACTCTTATTTATGTTTAAGTTATAATCTTTCTTCATTAAATATTTACTCTATTTACGTGTTATCTTCATTAATGATAAAAGGTAACATGGAGAAAAAATAATTAATTATGTCTTAAATTTCTAGAAAAATAGACAATTATTTTTAATAACTACGACAAGAAATTTGAGATGGAGGGAATACTTTCGAATCAACAGCAGAGTATCAACCTTTAAATCTAAACAATTTTAAAAGGCAAATATTAATTGGGAAATTGCTAAATCAGAACAGCTTAACCATACAACAACAATAACATACCCATTGAAGTCCCACAACGTGGAGTCTGGGGAGGTTAGTGTACGCAGACTTTACCTCTACCTTAGTAAGTAGAGAAATTATTTTCGGAAGACCCCCGACTCAAGAAAAACATAAGCACAAACAAAGCAAGAGAAATGGTCAGACCCGGACAAGAAATTTAAAACAGTATGAAAATGAGAGTAACAAAAGTGAATAAGCCACTTTTACTTGTTCACTACATTAAATAAATTTTTACATTTACTTATCTACTTTAGCATATCAAGAAAAACAAAAAAATCTAGTTTTACCCTTAACATTAATTACTCATTTTCAAATCACTTTCCAAAATTCAATAAAATTATACACCAATTAATATGAGTACTATAGTAAAACTGTAAAAAATGGATTTTGAGTCTAACACAATCTCAAAAGTTAGCTTGTAGGGTGAGGATTGTCCAAGTCCATATAAGGAGTCTATATTCCCATTCTATTTCCAATGTGAGACTCTTAACACTCCCGCGCACCCAGAACTTGTTAACTGGAGCGTGAATAATATAATTTGGGGGTCTAACATTGGTGAACAAAGAATTGGAATGAGTCTGACTCTGATGTCTGATATCATGTAAAAAATGAATTTTTGGCCTAATTTAACCTCAAAAACGGTAGGGTATGGATTGTCGAAGTCCAAATTCATATTCTCATTCTATTTTTGATATGAGACTTTTAATAAATATATATATACTTTATTTATTAATTCTTAAAGGACACCCAAAATTAAAAGTGGACAAATAAAGGTGAACTAAGAGAGTAATTAACTAACTTTATTTTTGGTAACAAATTAGTAGCAAGTCTTTAAGCCAGAGAATGGGATATAATACAAAAGGAAAAATGAAACACACTTTAAATTACATACTGAAAGCCAACTATGATATCCATGGCACAATGATTACAATTCAAACAGATCTGAAAAAGTAAAGTGTAGAATTATAGGCTGAATTAGCGGTGTTCGAGGTTGTCGTGGACCCCATTCTTTGTGTGTGGGTAACGAGCTGTCAACTCCAACTCCTTGACAGTCTGTTTCCTACACCCCCCACCCCACGAACTCACTCGTTCTATACATATAAACCCTCACCACTACCACCATTTTCACCATTACCAAGCATTTTCTTCCTCTACAACTCTAAACCCCACCACTCAAAATTCCAATCTTTAAGCCTTTTTCATTTCTGGGTATCTGAAATTTGATCGGAAAATCAAGAAAATGGCTGAAGAAACAAAGAAAGTAGCTGAGGAAACGACCCCAGAGGTGGTTTTTTCTGATGTTACAGTGAGGGAGACACCTCAACCTGAGCCGGAAAAGTTGCCGGAGTCACCGGAGAAACCTGATGCTCCGGCCACCGGAGAATCCAAGGTTGAGGATGAAAAGGAAAAGGACCTTGTCGCTGAATCCAATTCGTTTAAGGAAGAAAGTAACAAGGTTGATGAACTCCGTAATCCTGAACAAAAAGCATTAGCTGAATTCAAACAGTTGATTCAAGAAGCTCTTAACAAACATGAATTCACTTCCCCTCCACCGCCGCCATCGCCGTCGGCCAAGGAGGAGGATGAGAAAAAAACAGCCGTAACCGCCGCCTCTGAGGCACCGGAGGCAGAGCCAGTTACAGAGGCAGCACCGGATCCGGTGACCGAGAAGACAGTTGAAACTAAGGAATTGGAGAAAACAGAGGAAAAAGTGACTCCACCGGGAAATGAAGAAACTCCGGCGGCAGCGCCACCATCTGAGACGGCGGAGGAGAAGGTGGAGGCAGTTGAAGAAATCAAGGAAACAATCGTCGAAGTACCCGCGGCGATTGCTGTGGCGGCGGCGGAGGAGCCACCAGCCATGGAGGTGGAGGAGCCAAAAACCGAGTGTACCCCACCACCACCGGAAGAAGTATTCATATGGGGAATACCCCTTTTAGCAGACGAAAGAAGTGATGTAATGCTTCTCAAGTTTCTAAGAGCAAGAGATTTCAAGGTGAAAGAAGCATTCACCATGTTAAAAAGTGTTGTTGCATGGAGAAAAGAATTCAAGATTGATGAACTTTTAGATGAGAAAGAATTAGGACAAGGACTTGAAAAAGTTGTCTACAATCATGGTGTGGATAAAGGAGGTCATCCTGTTTGTTACAATGCATTTGGTGAGTTCCAAGACAGAGAATTGTACCACACCACATTTGCTGATAAGGAGAAGCTCACCAAGTTCCTCAGATGGAGAATTCAGTTCATGGAGAAGTCTATCAGGAATCTTGATTTTAGTCCTGATGGTATTTGTACTTTCGTTCAAGTCATTGATCTCAAGAATTCACCTGGACTTTACCTTTTCAAGAAAGAGCTTCGTCAGGCTACCAACCGTGCCCTTCAATTACTCCAGGATAATTACCCTGAATTTGTTGCCAAGCAGGTACTTTTTTGTCCTCCAAAGTTCAGTTTTTGAATCTATGATTTATGTGCAGTTCCTGTTTGCTGAATTACTTGGTAGTTATCCTGGAAAAGTTCGTACGTCCTGATTAATGAAGCATCACCCCTTTAAAATGAAAATAAAGATAAAAGATAAAACCTTTTGTTTGATATTTTTATATGAGTTTAAGTATACACCGGTGTAATGAAAGGTCACCTTTACCTGCTGCGGCGGGTAGATATCCTTTGGTTGACTTGATAGTGTAAAAGATACTTTATGCTTATGTTGTATGTAATTTAAATTGTTTTTATATTGTTATATGCTGTTGGTATTTGGATATTAATTGAAGTTGGATGTTATGGTGTGAAGGTATTCATCAACGTTCCATGGTGGTACCCAGCTTACTACAGGATGATAAATGCAACTTTCTCTACAAGGACCAAGAGCAAGTTTGTTTTTGCTGGTCCATCAAGATCTGCTGAGACCCTTTTCAAGTAAATACACTAATTTGGCCCTTTTTTCCCCTCTGTCTGATGACTTTCAACATAGTATATTGTTTGGATTGAGCAAATTCTGATTTTTGAATGTGATGAAAATTCAGATACATAGCCCCTGAACAAGTACCAACACAATATGGTGGACTTAGCAAGGATGGTGAACAGGAATTCACCACTGCTGAACCTGCCACAGAGGAAATCATTAAGCCAGCTTCCAAACACTCCATTGAATTCCCAGTTACTGAGGTATGCTCAGTATTTGTTGACACTTAGTTACAAAATTGTATTGCCACCAAATTTGTTCAAGTGTGTGACCATCCCATTTAAAAGATTAAATTATTAGTGAGAGCACACATTTTATTACTTAATTATATCTTCAACATGCCCTTTACTTATGACTTTCCACTTTTTCAGGGACGAAACTCTGCTTTCTTTGCTATCATATTTAACTGTGTGATTATCTCATTTAAAAGCTTAAACTAGATAAAGCTTTGTTGTTTGGACACTCCAAAAATGTTGGTGCACCCGCGTCGGATCCTCCAAAAAATGCACAACCTTTTGGAGGATCATGCACCCAGTGTTACTTTCGAAGTGTCCAAGCAACATACTTTTATTTACCAGCAATTTGCATTGTCAACTGTGTGTTGATTGTGGGAAAATGTTGGATTATGCAGAAGTGCACATTGGATTGGGAAGCAAGAGTGACAGGTTGGGATGTGTCATATGGAGCTGAATTTGTGCCCAGTGCTGAAGGTGGATACACCATTCTTATTGAGAAATCAAGAAAAGTTGGGGCAAATGAAACAATGATCAGCACTACCTACAAGGCAGGTGAACCAGGCAAGGTGGTTATCACATTTGACAACCAAAGCTCTAAAAAGAAGAAACTTGTTTACAGGTCCAAGAACAAGCTCTCAGATTGCTAAGGGTTCTTTTGACTTTTGAGTATTATTTTGGGTTTTGGGGATATTTATTTATTTAATATTTTGTTGGGATTATTTTTGAATTTTTGTTGTTGGATTGTTTTTTTAATTATATGGGAATTTTGCAAGTGGATGGAGAGGAGAACATATGCGAAATGGACAGAGAAAAGGGGGTTGAAATGTGGACAGAATCTTTGTTACAAGTTATTGATACATTTTCTTCTGAAAAATTCGTGTAAATCTAATGCTGCTGTCATTTTCATTTCTTTTTTGTGATGTGAAACTTAACGTTAATGAATGCTCTCTGTCGCGCATTTGTTGTCCTTTTGTTTCCTACTATATTTTGGTTCTTTATGTGAGAAGATGATCCCAAAGTGTGACATTTTGTAAAGCATTTCATTTGAAATGTTTTAGGAACAGGGGTAATTTCTCTTAATGACAAATTCATAATCATTTTCTCTTTTCTCATACATTTTGAATTTGCTCACGTGGGTCCAAAAAAATAAGCCACTACAAAATTTAGCTAAAAAGAGGTCCAGCATTGTCCCTTAACTTTCGACATAGATTCAAAATTGTCCTTTATTTTAATTAAGATAGTCCTCATTGTTTTCCAAACGTGTATTTTTATCCTCAAAAGATGTGATGTTTCCATTTTAAAGTACAACTCAAATTTATCCGTCCCCTTCTTTTTTACCACCTTAATAAGCTAGCTTTGATTGCCACACAGAAGTCAACTTATAATTGCTAAAAGACTAATGTTAGGAGTATGATTTTCAGTGAGTTCTACTATTTGATTAGTTAAACATTTTCACTCTCTAATTAACTATCTGAAAAAAAGAAAAGGAACTAGACCATGTTTTAATCGAAATATCACTCTCTAATTGAGCAATGACTCCGAAAAATACACAAAAAGAAGTATAAGAAATCTAGTGACTTAAGAGAAAAAACAAACAAATATTCTGGTGTTAAAAGTTAAAAGCATTCTCTTAAAAAAAAAAAAAAAGAGGAAAATATTACCCAATTTTTATAAAAAAGATTACACAAAAAAAGGCTGCAAAAATACTGTTAAAGCAAGTATTTGTATGAAGATGTTTCTCTTTGGCGGAAATAACCTGGGGAGGCCTCAATACTTTGCCCATTTTTATTATGCCGGTGTTTCTACTTTTAAGATTTCATCTAAACCCTAAACCCAAACAGATATTTTAAACCCCTCTGACCATTAACCAAGCTTATGTGCCGTTTATTTTGTTGAGTCAGATAAAGTGTGTGATTACACGCGTGTAAAAGCAAGTGAATACCAGATTCTTCATTTAAAAAATATTAAAATTAAAAGAAAAAGACATGAATAAAAAAAAAACTCCCCTTCGTTCTCCCTCCCCACCCCCTTTCTTCTTCTTCTTCTTAATTTTTTTTTTACAGTACCGGGACTCGAACCAGGAAGAGACATGGTCTCGTCCCGACCCATCCCGGCCCGCTCCGATCCCGCCCGAAACCCCCCTTTGCATAAATAATCATTGCACCAACATCCATTTTACATTTTGGTCGTTGTGCAATGACCATTTTTGGCCTTCCCCTCCCCCAACCCCCTTACCCCTTTAATATTTATTTTTAACCCATAAGTTATTATATTTACACTTTAATCTAATTTCCCAACTATAAATACTTTATTTTCTCTTCATCTTTCTCACAAATCTTCCTACAATCACTTTAATCTCTCAATCTATATCTCTACAAGTCTACATTGTCTACTAAATATTGAATTTTATTTATTCATTTGGGAGTGAAGTTGGAAACTAGCTTGAAGATCTTTCATCGAGCAACGTTTCAATTTTCAACTTCTCGATTACACGTCGACGTTTGGTACATTTGTTCCTTCATTAAATTATTATTGTCTATTTATTGTATTTAGCGTACTTAATTTCATTTACTTTAATTATTTATTAGTATAATTAAAATGAAATGATTTAAACATATGCTTACGGGTAAGGGTAAGGGTCATGCTTCTTCTAGTAGGGGCAACAAGGGCAAGGGTACTTCTTCTAGTCATCCTATTTCTAGACAGAATCCAATTCCTACACTGGATGATTTTGTTAATACTGAACATTTTTCTGCAATACCATTAGGTTTAGACGATGAACTATTTTCTGAAACTCAAGAAGACTTTAATTTAGACGATGATCTAGATGATACACCCACTAGTGTAGATGACAACACACCCACTAGTGCACCTTCAACTGGAATGCCTCATATTCCCCCTAGTATGAGACGAGGTCCAACAAAACGACCATTAAAATCAGATGCATGTACATTTTTTGATAGGGACGTAGAGAATCAAGTAGCTAGATGTAAAAATTGTAAAGATGTTTAAAAATTTAAAACTGGAAAAGGTCATAGTGGGACGGGGGGTTTAATGAGACACGTATCAAGGGCTCATCCAGCTAGGTATGTCCAATACGAGGCTTCAAAACCGGGTGCGCAAACGCCCGCTCCATCGGGACAAGGTTCACATATTGTCTCGGACCAAGTACATGGTCAAATTAACCCCACGACGGGGGAAATTGTAGGCCCTAATTACAATAAACATAGAGATAGGGAACCAATAGCAAAATTAGTTGATGTGGAGGGTTTGCCTTTTTCATTTCCTTCATCTCTTGGTTTTATTCATTACATTAGAGAAATGTATAATCCTGCTTTTAACGGTTTTCCTATATCAACTGTTAAGAGAGATGTATTTAAATTTGCACAAGAATATAAACAATATTTATGTTATTCATTATATCATTTTAATGGCAAAGTGGCTATCACTTTTGATATAGGCCGTAGTACTAACGATCATGATTATTTAACGGTAATCTGTCATTGGATAGATTATAAATTGTCTAAGCATAAACGTATTTTAGCGTATAGATATATAGATGACAGGCACACTTGTGTTTTTATTGCAGAAAATATTTATCAAGTATGCAATTATTATGAAATAACTGATAAAATTATGACTATTACATTAAATAACGCTTCTTCTAATAATTATGCTACTACAATTTTAAAAAAATAGTTTAACTCCATCTTTTTCAGATCATTTTCATATAAAATGTGTGTCATACATATAACTTAGTTGTAAAGGATGGTCTCTCACTTTTTGAAGACATTCTTAGTAAAATACAATTTGCTATAAACTTTATTTTTAAAAATAATAGAATACAACGAAAAAAAGAATATAAAAAAATATGTCACGATTGCCAACTACCTTATAGAAAAATTGCAGAAGAAGTACCCACGAGGTGAAATTCTTTATACGAGCAACTACTTGTTGCTTATGACTATAGAAAATCTATAACTTTATTTTTTAACTCCCATAATCAAAATCCAGTTGATATGGCTGTAGATAGCGATTGGGGAAATTTTTTCGAACTTATTGTATTTCTAGAGATTTTTTCAAGCAACAAAAGAATTTTTCGGTATATATTATCCTACTATTTCAACTATGTTGTTTTATATAACTCTAATATTTTTACTGCTTAATGAATATATGGATAAACCAGCTTATAAGGCATCTATTAAAAAATGTTTATCAAAATAAAAAAATATTTTATTCTTATTCCCACTATTTATATTATTGGTGTTGTATTAAATCACACTATTAAAATAGACCGTACTAAATCACTTATTGAAACTATTTATGATTGTATAGCAGTACTACCACCTCCAGTCCCAAAAATCCAAATCACTCACCACCTATTGAACAAACTAAAGAAGAAGTGTTGTTTAGCATAAAATATTAATGCAAAAAAGTATATAGGTTTTACCAACAAGAAAGTGTTAGTAACCTACCGGCTTCCATACCATCTTCTTCTTCTTCAACACAACCTAACAAAAGATATGTTGTTTCTGCGGCTAGTATTGAAAGCTTCAGAATTAGAATGTGCGGTGGTAACACTACTAACCAAATTAGCGAGTTTGATATTTTTGTTTTGCAGGGTTCTGTACCGTACCAAGAAGTTCTCAATGAAGAAGGACGTGAAGACTTCTTTGAAATCTTGGAGGGAATGAGAAGACCTTTCCGACACTTTCAATGATGGCCCGAGATGTTTTGAACATTCAAGCGTCATCAACGACGTTTGAAAGCGCTTTTTCTGCCGGCAGATATCAAATAGGAGAGCAGAGACACTCATTAGCCGGAGACAGCTTGAAGATTGCAGTATTATTCAGATATTGGATACGAGCGGGGCGGAGAAGGTGCGGTCAACCGGAGATCAACGAAGAAGACGAAAACTACAACGACATCTTATCCGAATGTGGTGGAAGCGACGTGGAGCAATTTGACCAACAAATACTAATTACAACCGAAGAACCACAGGAAATTATCAAGAAACTAGAATAGATTTTTTTCAAAATGTAATTTTTTTAATTGCAATTTTACCATGTCATTTGCAACTTTTGAACAACACCACAAAGTTGCAATTTTGATAATGGTATTTGTATTACAAAAAAATCATATGTCTATTAAATAATATAAGATGCATAAAAACATTCTTGAGATGTTTTTATTACACTATCTTGTTCAATTATTAAGTTGTTTATATATATGTTATTTTTTAAATTAAGTGCAAAAAAAAATCCCGCCCCCGACCCGATCCCGTCCCGCCCCAGCCCAATCCTGCCCCGCCCCTTTCCCGACGGGACCGGAACCGGGACGGGACTTCGGCGAATCCCGCCTATCCCGTCGCGACCCCGATCTCGCCCCTCCCACGTCCCGCCCCGATCCCCCCTCCCCCATCCCGCCCCGACCCCGATCCCCGCCAAACCCGCCCCGACTCGTCCCGACCCGGCCCGTTGGCCACCCCTAGGATAGTCTACCTTAATAGTAGCCTAGATTGATACTAATATGGATGTATATATGTTGTATTATTGGAATGAAATAAACCAGGGAAAACATTTCCTTGAAAACTCAATAATGGAAAAATTCAAGAATGAGAGTAAAGGATGAATTTTGACTATAAGAATGGCAACCTTCGAAAATGGAGTGTTTTCGAAAAAAAATGGCAGGCGACTCAACATCGGCAATCGAAAATGGAGAAAATAAAGTGTTTTCGGACGGAGATGGTGGTCCTGGATCTGCAAAATACAATTTCTAGATCAATATAAAAATTAAAATTTGAAAAGGAAATAGAGGGCAAAAATATTTTTTTGCTTGATGAATATAAAAAATGACGTGGATATGATGTGACATTAATTTTTCTGATGTGTCATCCATGTAAGAGCAAGTGAAGAACACACACCGACAGAGGGGCTCAAAATACTAATTTTTAAGGGTCGGAGGATTTAGTTGACAAACTCGTAAGTGCAAACAACAGCACGATAAAACTGGATAAGTACATGGCTTCCCAAATTATTCCAGCTTTCTCTTTTACAACAAAGTACTAGTTGTCTAATTGCTTTAGTTTATGGTGGAACCTGTAAAAGGTTAGGACTAAAATGAGGTTCTAATCATTTTACCCACCAACTTTACATTTAAGGAAAAAAATAGAGTTTTATAGGTTTTTCCATCATCATCAATGAGCAGGTTTTAGATGTTTCCGAATTAAAAAAAGGAGGGGGAGATTATTGTTGTTATCAACGGCGCCCAATAATAATGTTATTAGGACATTGCATTCTACAAATTGTTATCTAATTCAAAGACTTTGGTGGATGTTGATATATCCTGCCTTTAGTTGTGGCTAAATATATGATGATACATATCCACAAAGGAGGAAAGGTGTGTTTTTGTTGATTCTCCCACATCAGTTGTGGAATGAAAATTTGAACTTTTTATATGGAGTTGGACAATCTTCCACTCATGAGTTAGCTTTTGAGATTGAATTAGACTCAACATTTATTATTTACATGATATCAAAGCCAAACTTATTTCAATTTATTATTTATCCGATGTTGGGCCCCATCATATATTCCTCACGCTCTAGATCTCTTGTTAGCTTCAGATGTCTTAGGTCCAAGATTCATTCTTTATAATTTGTGGGATGGGGTGAGTTAAGAGAGAAATGCTTATCTGTTGGTGCTAGTAAGTAAGCAAAAAATATTTAATTTTAAAAAGTTTATTTTTTTAGTGAGAAATTTTTGAAAATATTTTGATTGACCAAACATGAAATATCAGTATTTTCCTCAATAACACACCCTACATGTTTACACCTAATTACAATAATGAAAAAATTGGAGTAAGACTACTATTATAGTATTATATAGGTGATAACAATTTCTACAAAAACGAACATGTATTCATTGGGGTTAGTAAGATTATCCAATGAGAATAATTAAATGAAATATTATTGGTTTGAATACAGATAAAAAGTGATAAATTGGAGTAAAACGGTGCAATACCATTGTAGATGGGGTCGATTTAATTGCATCCAAAAAGCAAAGCATGAGAAAGAAATGATGAAGAATAAGAGGGAGAGCATGCTCAGGAAAAATATTCAACTGATAAAAATAATTACTCCTACTTTTAGTAGGCAATTTTGATTTTTGATAAGGTGGCTCCCAGATTATTTTATATTTTTTCTTTTTCAAAGAGTTCCACCCCGAAGTTCAGTTAAGCGATCAACTTTGATTACAGGAATTTTTTTTATTCACACCAGTATTTATACAATTCAATAGGTACACAATTATAACTACTTATAATCAATATATATTACTCTCAAATTATCAATTCATTATATAGATTATTATTGTATTTTAGTAGAAAAAATTGGGCGTGGATAATATTTTTTGAGAATACATGACCAATCTTCTTAGTTTACACCAGCAATAGTTACGTAGGAATAATATACAGTTTGATCTTATCCAAACATTTTTCTGATTATTTTGTTCAGTGTATTTCTAACACAGGAATATTTTCATTGACCTATCTTTGAAAATTATAAATTAAATAAATCATGAACATTGCACCTAGAATCTAGGAATTTGCATTTCCAAGGTCTCGGTCAACAAGAATTCAGGACCTTTGACTTCTTAGGACTCACTGAAGGAAAGCAACAAACAACAACAATAACATATTCAATAAAATCACACATCATAGGATCTGAAGAGGATAGAATATACACAGACCTTATCTTCACCTTGATAGGTGGAGCGATTATTTTCGAGAGACCATTGACTCAAGACAAAACATAATCACAAACATAACATTCAAAATAAAACAAGAGTAAAGTAAGAGTAAGAGTAAAAGTAAAGCAAGAGTTTTGTTTGCAAATACTCCTGAATTATTTTAAAAGAATAATTATTTCATTAATGTTATGAAATAAATATATTTTGTATGAATGTCCATACATATTCACTAACCTTTTGTATGTTACATGTACCTATTAATTTAGACACTTAATATTTGTAACCTTCATTGGGTGGTTACATGTACCTATTAATTTGGGCACTTAATATTTGTAACATCCATTTGGTAGTTTCATCCTATAAATCGGGATGTTATTCACATTTGAAGAAAGAAGAATATACACTTGAAATAAGAAGACTCCTCCTCTCTACTTCTTTGTCTACATTTCTTGTCTTATATTACTATTGCTATCATTTTATAATACGTTATCAACACGAAATTCTGCCATTTTGAATTTAAGTTTTTATTTCAACTGCAATTAATTACACGGTGAAGGATTATCACCAAAATGTCATGATATTAGCATAGAAGCTCTGTTCTTTGTTACGTATAAGGCTCAGACGTATAAGGTCGGTATACTTTTAAAGAAAAGACTACCCATGTAAGGTATGGACACCTAACACCCTTATTTATGTGATTGATTTTTCTATGTTGCAATTGCTAGATTATTTTGCAAGCATCATGTTTTGGTCATCCACTTCATTTCTAAGAACTTATGATCCTTCCGGATAGTGTTTTCTATTAATTTGGATGAATATCAAATCATATTTAACATTAGACATATGAGCTTTTGGTGGTACAGTTCACATTTCAAATATGTGTAGATTTTTCAGTGTTTCACAATAGCAGCAATTGCTCCGAAAGTTAGGTGAGTAAATTATTACTCCACATGTTTCTAATTTTGCTAGATATCCATTTTGTTGGATTCATCAATTATGAGGGAACCTAATTGGTTATGGATCATTTATGCCTTAAATTTATTTATGAAGAACAATACTAGTAAGAGAGATTACGATTTTAATTTCATATTCCTTAATAGGTAAATGAGAATTGGCAAGAAATATATGATCACCCGAAGTGATAATATTTTTTTTTGTAACGTTGTGGCTAGAACTAATGATATGTTAGAGAAAATTCTCTATATTATAGACATGCCTCGATTTGCTCCTGAAATAGCAATACCTTTAAAGAGGTTCTAAATTATCATAATTTTATGTGGTTAAGGCACATTGAGATATGTTCTAATCATGAAGAATGAGAACTTTTGATAAATGTTATAAGTACAGATCTACACTGAAGTGAATGTGACAATATGTAGTAAATCTTATATTTACAAACGTGCATTTGGTTGTGAAGTTATCACAACTCACCTCCAGAAGAGATATAATAATTGAGAAAAAAATATTCTAAATATTTTATGCTTTACTCACGAAGTAGTAGAACTCTTAAATTTACTCTCGTATTAGTAGAATTTCGAACTTTACTCCCGAAGTAGTAGAATTTCGAACATTACTCCCGAAGTAGTAAACCTTTAAACTTTACTCCCCAGTAGTGAGGTTTTGAATTTTATTTTCAAAAGGGTTCAACTTTGAAATTACTTCTTTTAATCCCCAAAATTTGTTGTGAGTTTATAATTGATAGAATAATTAATAATTGATTGTAATTAGTAATTATTATAATTGATTTTAGAAGGTAAATGGTAGATAAATTAGCATTTAACTAGATAGACTAGATGACATATAATTAGCCTAGTCATATCGTATTAGTAGTTATTATTAGCCTAATTATAGCCTAAGATGTGACTCTACTTGTTGTATATTTACCTCCTTAATGGAAGAATATCATTGAGAAAAATAATCATATCACTCTATTATTCTTACATGGTATCAGAAGATTAGGGAAAAGATCATACCCTAAATAATTTTTACTCCAAAATTCGCCCTCCCCCTTCCTCCACCACAACCGGCCGACCACCACCATTTCTTCATTATTATTTTTTTAATTTTATTTTTCCATTATTGTTCTTCATTTTCCGGTCAACAATGTCTGACTCCAAATCCACATTTCATTCCGCCCTTATCGTTTCTAACATCAAAACACATATTTCTATCACTATTGAGATGGAAAATATTCACTATGCAACTTGGACAAGGCTCTTTAAAATCTGTTGCCATTCCCACCGGGTTATTCATCACATAATCCTACTGGAAAATGGCAAAGCAAAGGAGTTAAAAACCGATGATGAAAAAGAACTTTGGGAAACCCTTGATGCCACAGTTCTCTCATGGATTTATGCAACTTTCTCTAGTGATTTGTTGAACACAATAATGGAACCCGATTCTATGACAATGGAGGTCTGGAATCGCTTGCGGGATATATTTCAAGACAACAAAAATTCTTGAACCGTCATGTTGGAGCAAGAATTCTCCACCACTGATATGACGGATTTTTCGAATGCGTCAGCGTATTGTCAACGCCTCAAAGTCTTGTCGGATCAACTAAAAAATATTGGTTCGCCGGTTGCCAACAATCGATTGGTTCTATAATTGGTTACCGGCCTTACCGACGCGTATAATGGCGTGTAAACGCTCATCCAACAAAGCAATCCTCTACTATTTTTTTTATCAAGCTCATTCTATGCTTATTCTTGAAGAGGCGGGTTTCGTGAAAAAGGACGCAACCGTCTTGAATTTCGCCATGATTGCCACCCCAACCAATGACGTTGCTACCAATTTTGAGGCTATACAACAAAATCGGGGACAAAAAGGACGGAACGGTGGTAAAAGTCGTAGTGGGAATAACCGAAATGGCAAAAATGGCGGAAATCAAAATTTCGGTGGCGGAGGACACGGCGCCAGGAACAGCGGGACCGGCGGCTAGCAATGGTAGCCTCGGCAAGAGTGGAGTGGCGGCCCAACCCAGTGGGCCTAGCAGTGGCTTTCGGTTGTGCCACCTTGCCAGTCCCTCGGGTAACTGGGCCAGGCCCTGTGCAAGACCTGGACAGACCACTGGCAATCAACAACAAGGCTATGAGCCTTCGCCTTTTAGGCCACAAAATAGTGGCGGACCGAGCAGCTTTGGGCAACTGTCGAACCAGTGGCAGGAGGCCCATTCGGCAGTGGCCAGCCCAACTGATATTGAGTCTGTCATGCACACTCTCAAACTTAATCCGCCGGACGCAAATTGGTACATGGACACCAGAGCGACGTCTCATATGACGTCCAAGGTAACATCTCGTCCTATTTTAATCAGAGAAAAAATAATGGTATAATTATCAATAATGGGCATTCTATTCCAATTCGTAGTTATGATTCTACCAAATTGACTCCACCAAACCCACCCTTAATTTTAAAGAATGTCCTTCATGCTCCATAATTAATTAAAAACTTGGTTTCGGTTGGAAAGTTTACTACTGATAATTGGGTATCTGTTGTTTTTTACCCTTTTGGATTTTCCGTGTAGGATATTCATACGGAGATGCTTCTAATGAGATGTGATAGTCATGTCAAGCTATATCCAATTACCACATCTAATCAACGAACCAAGTCATCATCCATTTTTGCAGCTCTCACACCTTTATTATGGCATGAACGTTTGGGTCATCCAGATGCACACGTTTTAGCCTCTCTCAAACGAAATAATTTTATTTCATTTACTCCAACACGTAATCAAGTTTGTGCCGATCATGAACACTTGGAAAACATGTTCAAATGTCATTTGTTTGATCTAATTCATGCACACTTATGTCGTGTGATATTATCCATTGTGATATTTGGACATCACCCGTTTTGAGCTCTTCGGGCCATAGATATTATTTGCTTATACTAGATGATTACTCTAAGTTTTTGTGGACGTTTCCTTTGGCTAAGTAATCACAATTCTTTTCCACATTTCTAACTTTTAGAGCATTCATCCGGAATCATTTTGAACGAGATATTAAAAATATTCAATGTGATAATGGTAGGGAGTTTGATAATGGGGGTTTCTGGGATTGGTTTTAATTTTTATCTTTCATGTCCACGTACTTCCTCTCAAAATGGGAAGGCGGAATGAAAAATCTGAACCATCAATAACATCATTTGAACATCCCTTGCACATGCCTCACTACCACAATCTTTTTGGCATTATGCACTACAAATGACTACCTATATTTTGAACATACTTCCCCACAAAATCTTGTCCTATCAAGCTCCACTAAAAATCCTATACTTAAGAGATCCATCTTATTCTCATTTACGGGTATTCGGGTGCTTATGTTATCCTCTTTTTCCATCCACCACAATCACCAAACTTCAACCCCGTTCCACTACTTGCATTTTTTGGGATATCCATCTAATCATCGAGGTTACAAATGTTACGACCTTTCCTCCAATAAAATAATAGTGAGTCGTCATGTTATCTTTGATGAAATAAATTTCTCATTTAATAAATTTATTTGCATTTTAAAATATTTTTAACACCTCAAAACAATTTTAATATATATACACATATTTATATAAATAAGGTTATAATACCGTCATCTATTTTCAATATCATTATTTATTATTATTATTTGTATTTCTACAACCATTTCTCTTTTTAAAATCACAATCATAGTTTTTATCCTAATATTCTATGTTATTTTATTTTCGCAAAAACTGCATCACATTTTTTATTTTAATTAAGCATTAAGCATTTTGCAAATATTATATTTTATTATTATCATATTGTCATTTTTATCTTTATAATTTATAATTTTTTGCAAAGCATCTTTCTAATAATAAAGCCCCTTTTATACTTTAACCCACAACACATTTATTTCCCTAAACCTTAAACCCAAAACATTTTCACCAACCCACATTAAATTGTATATATACTCTTTCATTAATGAAAATAATCAAAAGATTATTTCTTTCACAAACGACAATGAAACAGTAACCAAACTCCCTGTTATTAATCTGTATTCCAAAAAAAAACCAGTAAATAATAAACACTGAAAATAAACAAAATCAGTGTTGAAAAAATAAGAATAATTTTTTCAGAATATAATCGAGCCCACTTAGTTCAAAGTGTGTCCTTAAGGAAATTATTCCCCTCACAGTACTCGAGGTTGATGGAATATCCCCTCCTAGGATAGAACAATTATCTTACCAGAATAGTAGTACTCCAAACTCTGGTAGCGGCGAACCACTCAACAAAGAGTATATCACATGTAATTGATTCGCGTAAGAAGAAGAAGATTTTGTAGTTCGGAAAATTAGTAAGTAAAATTACGAAGAATCAAATGAATTTATAGCCATGGAAGTATTGTTTACGAAGGTTTGCAACCCTTCATACGACAGTCACTAAAGCGGTGGGAAATTTAAATGTGGGAAAGAAACCGGTCGCGGTCGAAGCGGATCCGCCGGTCGTAGTCGGGGTCACTAACGGTAGGATTGGATAAGTTAATTAATTTAATTAAATAATAATTAATTAAATAATTAAAAATTAAAGAAAATTTGGTCCAAAAGATTATCAATCAATCAGATCATTTGACCGAATCCAACCAATCCGAATCGAATCCGGCCGGGCCGGGCCGGCCGGGCCGAGCCGAGCGAGCGACGACGACGGCGCGAGGGGTCCTTGCCCCCTCAACCCTTTTACTGACAAGAAGGAGTAATTCTATTTATAAGTAGAAGAACTTTTCTTTCCACTATCGATGTGGGACAACTCCCACTTTTCTTTCCACTACCGATGTGGGACAACTCCCACTTTTCTTTCCACTACCGATGTGAGACAAATGATTATTTTATAGAGCAAGAGGGAACTCCCTCCATTTTCCATTCAATCTATCATTTAATCCCAACAATCCCCCACATGAATGGGGAATGGCTATAAGATAAAGGAATGCGCTGACAAGTGTGATATACAAGCGAGAATTGACTGCATCTGGATAAGTAGGTTTCCCTTTGAACTTTCCGTAGTGAACTTATATCGGATATACTCGATCAATCGGTAGATTTGATATCTTTGAACCGTCGAACTTTGTTGTATACCTAGACAACATAAGTCACACAATCAACCCTCAACCGTTTATGGTTCTCACGGTTGTGTTCGTTTCAGCCATGAACACCTCCTAGTTTCATGAGTGTGTAGAGAATGGGCCTTTACTGTCATGCCCCTTTAAAGCGGCTTACACTTAACACTCACATAAGTGATTTCTAAACATGTGGTCCTATATCCACATTATCTGGTCATACACTGCCATATTTAGATAATCATTAAAGAACCTTAATGCTTTATTAACTCATTAACAAGCCATAAGGTTTTATCCTTATTTCTGAACATTGTCTTCATCCGAAAATGGGTTGAGTTATTTGACAATGTTGAACCGTCAGTCACAACTTTGTTTGATCTCCTTGAACCTAGCTCTTGGGATCTCCAGTCTGTTAGGTAGAGTTACCGCCATGATGACTTGTCCTCGGCCTTAACCCCATTCCCATTGATGATCTACTAACTCCCTCTCTAGATAAGCCTTTTGTAAGCAGATCCGCCACGTTATCTCTTGACTTTACATAGTCAATCGTGATAACGCCACTAGAGAGGAGTTGTCTAACGGTATTGTGTCTTCGTCGTATGTGACGAGATTTTCCGTTATACATTATGCTCTCTGCCCTACCTATTGCTGCTTGACTGTCACAATGTATACATATAGGAGCCAAAGGTTTGGGCCAGAATGGAATATTTTCTAAGAAATGCCGGAGCCATTCAGCTTCTTCACCGACCTTGTCTAAAGCTATAAATTCAGATTCCATTGTAGAGCGGGCGATGTATGTCTGTTTTGATGATTTCCAAGACACTGATCCACCCCCAATTGTGAAAACATAACCACTAGTGGATTTAACTTCAAATGACCCGGTGATCCAATTTGCATCACTATATCCTTCGATCACGGCGGGATATTTGTTATAATGCAAAGCATAGTCTTGGGTGTGTTTTAAATACCCCAAGACTCGTTTCATTGCCATCCAATGAGTTTGATTGGGATTACTCGTGAATCGACTCAGCTTGCTTATAGCACATACTATATCTGGTCGTGTACAATTCATAATATACATCAAACTTTCCAAAACTCGTGCATAGTCCAATTGTGAGTCACTTTCACCTTTATTCTTTTGAAGTGCAAAACTTACATCAATTGGAGTTTTTACAACATTAAAATTTAAATACTTAAACTTGTCAAGTACTTTTTCAATATAATGAGACTGCGATAATGCTAGACCTTGTGGAGTTTTATGAATTCTGATGCCTAAGATCAAATCAGCAACTCCTAAGTCTTTTATATCAAATTTGCTAGCCAGCATACGCTTCGTAGCATTTATATTGGTAATATCTCTACTCATTATCAACACGTCATCAACATATAAACAAACAATGACTTCATGATTTGGAGTATTTTTAATGTAAACACATTTGTCACACTCATTAATCTTAAATCCATTTGCCAACATTGTTTGGTCAAATTTCACATGCCATTGTTTGGGTGCTTGTTTAAGTCCATAAAGTGACTTAACAAGTTTGCACACTTTCCTTTCTTTACCAGGAACCACAAAGCCCTCAGGTTGTTCCATGTAACTTTCTTCCTCTAATTCTCCATTTAAGAAAGCTGTCTTGGCATCCATTTGATGGATTTCAAGACCATATACGGCCACCAGTGCTACTAACACCCGAATAGATATTATTTTTGTTACCGGCGAGTATGTGTCAAAGTAATCAAGGCCTTCTTTTTGTCTATAACCTTTGACCACAAGTCTTGCCTTATATTTGTCAATAGTGCCATCAACTTTCATTTTCCTTTTAAAAATCCATTTTGATCCTAAAGGTTTATTTCCAGGAGGAAGATCAACCAATTCCCATGTATGGTTGTTCAAAATTGATTCAATCTCACTATTGACTACCTCTTTCCAAAATGCTGAATCAGAAGAAGACATCGCTGCTTTAAATGTTTGAGGCTCATTTTCAAGCAAGAATGTCACAAAATCTGGTCCAAAGGAAGTAGATGTCCTTTAACGTTTGTTATGCCTTGCATCCGCTTTACTTGGTGTATTTTCCTTTGGTTCTTCCCGCGGTCGTTTAGATCTTTCACTTGACGACTCACGTTCAGTTTTATATAGATAAATATTTTCAAAGCATTCAGCATTATCTGATTCAATTACCGTATTTACATGAATTTCGGGATTGTCCGATTTGTGAACCAAAAACCGACAAGCTTTGCTGTTTGTAGCATAACCAATAAAAACACAATCCACAGTTTTTGGTCCGATTTTTACCCTTTTGGGCAAAGGAACTTGGACCTTTGCTAAACACCCCCACACTTTAAAATATTTCAAGTTGGGTTTTCTTCCTTTCCATAGTTCATATGGAATAGATTGTGTTTTGCTGTGGGGCACCCTGTTGAGTATTCGGTTAGCTATAAGGATAGCTTCCCCCCACAAGCTTTGCGGTAAACCGGAACTTATTAGTAAGGCATTCATCATTTCCTTTAATGTTCGGTTTTTCCTTTCCGCAATTCCATTTGATTGTGGTGTGTAAGGGGCAGTAGTTTGATGAATAATTCCATATTCTAAACATATCTCTGCAAAAGGAGATTCGTACTCTCCTCCCCTATCACTTCTAATCATTTTTATCTTTTTATTCAATTGATTTTCCACTTCATTTTTGTATTGCTTAAATGCATCAATTGCTTCATCCTTACTATTAAGCAAATACACATAACAATATCGAGTGCAATCGTCAATAAAAGTTATAAAATACTTTTTCCCACCGCGAGATGGTATTGACTTCATATCACATATATCTGTGTGAATTAAGTCTAAAAGATTTGAATTCCTATCAATAGACTTATATGGATGTTTAACAAACTTAGATTCGACACAGATTTCACATTTAGATTTATTACACTCGAATTTAGGCAATACTTCTAAATTAGTCAATTTTCGCAAGGTTTTGTAGTTGACATGTCCTAAACGAACATGCCATAAATTATTTGACTCCAATAAGTAAGACGAAGCTGAATTCTTATTAATACTGTCAACAACCATTACATTGAGTTTGAAAAGGCCCTCAGTGAGGTAGCCCTTTCCTATGAACAAATCATTCTTACTTATTACAATTTTCTCACTAACCAACACACATTTAAACCCGTGTTTGACTAGTAGTCCGGCTGAAACTAAATTCTTCCGAATTGTTGGAACGTGCATAACATTGTTGAGAGTCAGGACCTTGCCGGAAGTCA
This sequence comes from Anisodus acutangulus, assembly GCA_029783415.1. Lineage (NCBI taxonomy): Eukaryota > Viridiplantae > Streptophyta > Magnoliopsida > Solanales > Solanaceae > Anisodus > Anisodus acutangulus. Next base: position 18,021,867 of record CM056494.1, on the reverse strand, counting down.
TCTTCAGAAGTATCTTCCCATATCCTTCAACCTTGGCTGTTGCAGTATTTCCCATAAACAGTACCTCTTCGGGTCCAGCGGGAGCATAGGTTGCAAATGCTTCTTTTGTAGCGCAAACATGTCGAGTGGCACCAAAATCAAGCCACCACTCCTTTGGGTTTCCAACCAAATTGCACTCCGATAGCATTGCACACAGATCATCCATATCATCATTCTTTTCCACCATATTGGCTGTCATTTTCCCTTGTTCTTATTCGGGAGACGACAATCTGGGGCTTTGTGGCCAGCTTTCCCACAATTAAAGCAGTTGCCCTTGAACTTTTTCTTGTTGGAATCCTTCTCCTTTCCAGAAGGCCTCTTCCTTTTCTTGTTCTTTTTCAGAGCAGCATCTTCAACGATGTTTGCCCCTTCAATTGGTGAAGTCTTACGGTACCTCTTCTCAGCGGTTTTGTTATCTTCCTCGATCTTGAGACGAATCACAAGATCTTCCAACTTCATTTCCTTTCTTTTGTGCTTAAGATAATTCTTGAAATCTTTCTATGAGGGCGGCAACTTCTCAATCATTGCAGCCACTTGGAACGCTTCATTTACTACCATACCCTCAGCAATAAGGTCATGGAAGATAAGTTGAAGCTCTTGAACTTGAGTTCCAACGGTTTTTCCATCCATCATTTTGTAGTCTAGGAATTTGGCAACCACAAACTTCTTCAAGCAAGCATCTTCAGTTTTGTACTTCTTTTCAAGTGCACTCCATAGTTCTTTGGAAGTCTCTACTGCACTGTAGACGTTGTACAAGTCATCTTCTAAGGCACTCAAAATGTAGCCTTTGCACAAAAAGTCAGCCTGTTTCTAAGCCTCAGTAACCATGAACGTTTGGTTGTCAGGCATGTCGGCGGCAGGCACGGGAGGGTCCTCATTGGTGAACTTTTGCATACCAAGGGTGGTAAGCCAAAAGAACATTTTTTGCTACCATCCTTTAAAGTTGGCATCGGTGAACTTCGTAGGTTTCTCAGCCGGTGGCACAGCGGTACGGGTCGTAGGAGTAACCGCTGGTGCAGTAATTGCACAGGTAGTTTCAGTCTCAATTGTCATTATTCGTTTGTCACTGTCAAATCGACAAACTGTTTTAGTTAATAAAACCATAATAGCAATTCAATCACAGACTTAAACGATGAAGATTTTATTTCTTCAAATTGCAGTATAATTATGAAACTTTAGTATTCCAACGAAGTTTTTATATCTTCGAGTCAGAATACTAATATTCATATGGAGTAGAAAACTGCACAAGTTTTAATCTCCAAACCAGAATACAACAACGATGAAGTTTTTATGTTATTCAAATCGCTGTACAAGTATGAACTTTAATATTCCAACGAAGTTTGTATGTCTTCAAGTCAGAATATGAAATTTCACACGGAGTAGAAAACCACACAGGTTTTAGTCTCCAAAACAAAATACAGATTAATCTAAAAATATAATTTCCTTAAGATTGTTATTAATCTGTATTCCAAAAAAAACCAGTAAATAATAAACACTGAAAATAAACAAAATCAGTGTTGAAAAAATAAGAATAATTTTTTCAGAATATAATCGAGCCCACTTAGTTCAAAGTGTGTCCTTAAGGAAATTATTCCCCTCACAGTACTCGAGGTTGATGGAATATCTCCTCCCAGGATAGAACGATTATCTTACCAGAATAGTAGTACTCCAAACTCTGGTAGCGGCGAACCACTCAACAGTAGTATATCACACAGAATTGATTCGTGCAGAAGAAGAGGAAGATTTTGTAGTTCAGAAAATTAGTAAGTAAAATTCTGAAGAATCAAATGAATTTATAGCCATGGAAGTATTGTTTCTGAAGGTTTGCAACCCTTCTGAACAATCACTAAAACTGGTGAAAAATTTAAATGTGGGAAAGAAACCGGGTCGCGGGTCAAAAGCGGATCCGGCCGGGTCGCGGGTCAGGGTCACTAACGGGTAGGATTGGATAAGTTAATTAATTTAATTAAATAATAATTAATTAAATAATTAAAAATTAAAGAAAATTTGGTCCAACCGAGCGAGCGACGACGACGGCGCGAGGGGTCCTTGCCCCCTCAACCCTTTTACTGATAAGAAGGAGTAATTCTATTTATAAGTAGAAGAACTTTTCTTTCCACTACCGACGTGGGACAACTCCCACTTTTCTTTCCACTACCGATGTGGGACAACTCCCACTTTTCTTTCCACTACCGATGTGGGACAACTCCCACTTTTCTTTCCACTACCGATGTGGGACAAATAATTATTTTATAGAGCAAGAGGGAACTCCCTCCATTTCCCATTCAATCTATCATTTAATCCCAACACTCCCAACTTGTATTGATAGGAACTAGCTCAATTACAATAGCTAGTAATCAAACTAATACTTGAATGATAGATTTACAATTTAATTACCGAAAGTAAGGACTACTAGAGAAGAATGAGATGAGTAACTAGATTTAGAGAGTAAGTGTAAGTGACATAACGTAAAATTATTTTACGTTATCATTGCTTAGAAGCTAAACTCGTAGTATATGGTGTGCCTAATTTAATTGCTACCAATAATGAAAAATAACGAAAGCAACAACAGAAGAAAAGAAGCCATCAATCTTGTCCGTGAAACCAAACGAACGTTGGTCCCCATGGCAAGGAAAATGAATGTGAACATGAAAGTATAATAAAGATTGGAATTGTAGCAGCTGTTTCAAACAAAGTATAGACAAACCAAAGACGGATAACGATTGAACAAAAGCAGTGTACAAATACTAAAAGAGGAAGTAGAGATACAAGAAGAGGTCAATGCAAAGGAAAATAAGGTAAAAATAAGCAAAGGCATGCGAAGCAGCCCAAATCTTGAGTGTTATTTGGGAACAATCCCTGACTTAAGCTGGTTGTGTTGCTTGGCCTGAATAGTAGCCCTTCTTTTTTCAATATGTTAATAGGTTTTAATTTTTCATGGGTCAATTTGGACTATATACTTAACTCAAATAAATTCAACTTTTAGGTGAGCTGAATTCAGGAAATTACACCCAATGACAAATGAGTGGTTTTGAACATTTTATTCCTGCTCGCCCCATAGGCAAACCTTCTAGATCAAAGTCAAAATGCGTTTAACTTAAGTTTTGCCCATAGAACAAGCAAGGTTAAAAGTTCAAAATCACCCGCCTCCAGGGCCTTTCTTATAAATCACCCAACTGAATTTGGGCAGATCATTAACTAGCCCAAACTTGAGCCGGATGAGGAGATCATATTTTCATGAGTTAATTTAGGCACCAAGGGCATATCTTTAGGCATTTGAAAAGGATTAGCCCTTTTCCTCTCAAATACACATAGTCACTACTCAACAATCCTCTCTGGACATACATGAATTGGGAGGTGCCTCTCAAGATTGTTACACAACTAAGTAGCCTTATCCATTGTACAAGAACCCTGTAACTTTATCTTATATGAGCAATATGCTGAAGCAAAACCAAACGCGCAATTCCAGATTCATGAAGAAAATGGCAGAGTGCACCTTTTCACCCCTGTATTTGTGCATCTAAACAAATGGAGTTGATTTCTCAAATTACCACTCAATTAATAGTATTCTTTCAAAAAGTCACTTTCTTTTATGAAGGAAATTAGAATCAAGCAGAAACTTAAGTTTCTGAGATAAGAACTATTAGTTGAGTGACCATATGAGAAATTAACCCTAAACAAATGCATGACATATTATATAGATTATGGAAATATATGATATAAGATGTTCTAGACTAGAGAAGACAGAACATAGAAAGTATGTTCTCTTAACTCTAACCTTTAACTAGCACATTTGCAAAGTAAATGAAGTAAATAGAAATAGGCATTGACAAAAAATTCAACCCGTCCACACAGCACACAAAGTAGCAACAAACAAAAACACCGAACAACCATATTTTAACATTCAAATGATCCTCCCTTTCACATAAGACAGCAACTGCTAACATAAAGTCAATGTGATGTGAGGTTATTCCAAAAGGCACAAAGCTGATTTATAAAATCTGACAGCTTCCTTTTTGGTTCGTTTTCTCTTTGAATTCGTTCGCCTCCCGTCAGCTCTTTCCAATTGTTCTCTCAACTGACGCATATCATCGTCTGATTTAGTTTGATACTCTTTTGCCTTTTGTTCTGCTGCTAACCGATGAGCGCAAAACACAATATAATTAGTCAAAGATGTAAGATAAAATAATTTCCCTTAGGGATTCCTTTCATTATTCACAATATATATAGTTGTACAAAGGTTGATTCCTAATACAGTACGAATCCTAACTTACCTTAAATGGTTGATTCCTAATACAATAAGAATCCTAAGTTACCTTAAATATACATCTATCATAATTATAAAATATACGATGAATATTCGCTAATACTCCCCCTCAGACAGAGCGGGGGGAGGCCGAACGCTGAGGCTAGATCGGAAGTCAGTGAAGAGCTGTCGCGGTAGTCCCTTTGTGAAAATGTATGCATACTGATAAGAGGAAGGCACGTGTAATATTTTGACCTGACCACGGACAACCTTCTCTCGCACAAAGTGGATATCCATCTCAATATGCTTAGTCCGCTGATGTTGGACCGGATTATGAGACATATAGATGGCAGATATGTTGTCACAATAGACTATAGACACCTTTCATAGTGGACACTGGAGCTCCAAAAGAAGGTTTCGGAGCCAACAGATCTCAGCAACGACATTAGCAACTCCGCGATATTCTGCTTCAGCACTCGAACGGGATAGCGTGGCCTGCCGCTTGGCAGACCATGAGATAAGATTATCCCCAAGAAATACACAGTACTCTGAGGTGGAGCGACGTGTGTCAGGGCATCCTGCCCAATCTGCATCCGTGTAGGCGAGTAACTTGGTTGGGGAAGAGGGGTAAAGATGTAATCCAAAGTCTAGAGTGCCCTTAACGTATCTGATAATACGTTTGAGGGCGACAAAATGAGACTCTCGGGGTCATGCATAAACAGACACACCTACTGAACGACATATGCAATATCAGGCCTAGTGAATGTAAGATACTGAAGAGCACCTGCAAGAATCTGATATAGAGTGGGATCAGAAACTGGCGCACCATTATTGGCACTAAGCTTGGATTTTGAGGCCGCCAGAGTTGGCATAATTTTACAATTTGCCATCTTGTCCCTGTACACTATTTCTTCTGCATACTTACGCTGACACAGGAACATAGTGGCTGCAGATCTGGTCACTGATATACCTAAAAAATAAATCAGCTTGCCCAAGTCAGTCATAGCAAATTCAGTTTTGAGTAGAGCAATAATTTCATTCTTCAAACCGTCAGATGAGGCAGTAAGAACAATGTCATCGACATATAATAGCAAATATGCAGTGGTGCTACCTCGGTGAAAAGTGAAGAGAGAGTTATCACATCGACTACATATAAAACCAATCTGCAGAAGATACCTGGCAAAATGATCATACCAAGCGAGGGGTGCCTGTTTCAATCCATATAATGACTTTCTGAGACTACATACAAACTGCAGAACTGTCGAATGAACAAAGCTGGGAGGCTGATGCATGTACACAGTTTCTTTCAAATCTCCATGAAGAAAAGCATTCTTGACATCAAGCTGATGAATCGGCCAATGCATGCCCATAGCAATACTGAGAGCAATCCGAATAGTGGCCGATTTAACAATCGGACTGAATGTCTCACCGCAATCAATACCCTCTTGCTGATTAGTGTCATTGGCAACTAGTCTTGCCTTATACCTCTCTAAGTCACCATTGTCTCTAAACTTGTGACGAAATAACCACATACACCGGATAATATTCACACCGTCAGGTCTATGTACCAAATCCCAAATGTTCTGCTTGGTTAAAATGTTAAATTCCTCGCACATGGCCGCATTCCAATTAGGGTCCAATTTTGCTAGTTTTGGATTTTTTGGAATGAGTGATAAGGTTTGTGTGGAGAGATTGAAGTGAACCTTGAGTTTGAAGATCCCGTGTTGTGCACGAGTCTCCATGCGATGAGAGGGCAGTAGTGGGAGGTCGGGGCTAGGAGGTTGCAGGTCCACTGGCAGAACTAGTGGCAGCAGTGCTGAGGGACTGGTTTCTGTACTGGGGGACTGGTAGGCTGTTGGGGGTGCAGGAGACACGGCTGGTTGCAGCAGGGGTGTTGTTGGGGTTTTGGACCGAGAGCAGGGATCTGTTGGGGTGGTGTCGGACAGTGTTGGGACTGTCGGAACAATGAGCTGCTGTTGGTATAGAGTTTGGATGGCCGGGTACAGACTCGGTTCATCGATGGTCTGAAATTTTTGGAGATTTGAAAAAGAAAAGGTTGTCTAGTCAAAGGTGACATGATGGGAGATGATGATTTTGCGAGTGGCAATGTCATAGCACAGGTAGCCCCGATGATTAGAAGATAGACCAACGAAGACACATGACAGAGTGCGAGGGGTAAGTTTGTGAGATGCAGTGGAGGCTATGTTGGGGTAGCATAAGCATCCAAAAATATGTAGGTGATCATATGATGGTAGCCTACGGTATAAGATTTCGGTAGGGGTCTTGTTTTGGAGAGTGCTAGTTGGTAAAATATTAATAAGGGATTCTATCATTTTAACAGCATAGACCCAAAAATGCGGTGGTAGGCAGGCATGAAACAGAAGGGTGTGAACCATGTTATTGATGATACGTATAATTCGTTCAGCCTTTCCATTTTTGGAGGAAGTATAAGGACAAGAAAAATGGAAAAACATGCCTTGTTTAGAATAGAAATTGTGAAATGTCGAGTTATTAAATTCACGTCCATTATCACATTGGAATGATTTGATAGATTTTTCAAATTGTGTTTTAATGAATTTTTGAAACTCAAGGAATTTGGCAAAAACTTCAGATTTGAATTTCAGTGGGTAAATCCAGACAAAATGTGAAAAATCATCTAAGAATACTAGATAGAATTTGTGACCCAAAGAGCTAACAATCGGAGAAGTCCACAAATCAGCATGAACAATATCAAAAGGAGAAAAAGTAACACTGTTTGATGACATAAATGAAAGACGAGTATGCTTGTCTAGTGGGCAAGAAAAATAGTGTTGGGCAATTTTCCCATTATTACATTGAATAAGCTTAGTAGAAGTCCTAAGAAAAGTAAAAACTGGGTCTCCGGGGTGTCTGAGTCTGTTGTGCCAAGTTGAGGGAGATATCCCTGCAAGGGATAGAGGTGCTTGCGGTCTGACAACGGAAGATTGAGTAAATGGGTAGAGGTCTCCCACACTAATGTAGCGTGTAAGAATTTTCCCCGTATTGTGTTCCTTCATAGAAAAACCAAAAGGGTCAAATTCGACAGACACAGAATTATTACTAGTGAATTTTCTAACAGAGATTAAGTTTTTAATGATGTTAGGGGTGTATAGAACGTGTTTTAGGGAGAAAGGCGGGTGTGGATGTTTGGTGTGTGTTACCATAACATTCAATTGGAAATTTATATTCTTGCATTTGGTGAAGAAAATCACTATTTGGATAGAATTTTGTTGGGTTAATTTTCTGGAAAATGCTGCTCAAACTGATTAAAATTGAGAAATTTGCTGTGTTAAACATACATCCGATATACACAATATACATGTGTATATCAGATGAACAGTGATATCTCGGGTTACTGTAGCAGCCCACATATGTGCTGATTTTGTATACAATGTGTATATTAGTCTTGTACCTTAATTAGTCTTGTACACTTATCATAATTGTATAATTAGTCTCCAAATAGAATAAGGTTTTAGGAGTAGAATAGGAATATAATTTTCCTATTATGGAAATATGTAAATTGTATCTATTGTCTTTCAATTAATCAAAATAATCAAGGGATTATTTCTTTCATGGTATCAAGAGTGTAGGTTTATTTTCTCTCCTAAATATTTTCGTCCAAACAGCCCGGAATCCAACCTCCCTTCCTCGGGTTTCGTGCCCGGAATTTTTTTTCTTCTCAAATTTCTTCTTCTGAATCCCTACATCACGTCTTGCGTTGCTATTATGGCTAAGAACACGTTTCACCCTACCCTTGTTGTTTATAATATCAAGAATCACATTCCTATCGTTCTTGAGATAGAAAACGTCCATTATGCGACGTAGGCCAAATTGTTCAAAGTTCATGCACGCTCGCATCAAGTTCTCCATCATATTATCCTTGTGGCTCCTACGGATACGGAGGTGCCCAAACCCGAGTATGATCCTAAGTTATGGACGACACTTGATGCTACTGTTCTTTAGTGGATTTACTCCATTATTTCTACCGAACTCTTGCAGACGATTATTGAACAAAATGCCACAGCGATGGCGGCTCAGAATAGAGTACGTGATATATTCCAAGATAATCAAAATTCTCGTGCTGTTACCTTGGAGCAGGAGTTCTCCCATGTCAACATGGAAGATTTCCCCAACGTTTCAGCATATTGCAAAAGGTTGAAGGAGTTGGCAGACCAACTCCGCAACGTTGATCCACCAGTCACCAACGATCGTCTTGTCTTTTAGATGGTTGTAGGCATTTCAGAGGCATATAATGGTGTTGGCACACTTCTTCGTCAGAGCATCCCTCTTTCGCAATTTTATCAGGCTCGTTCTATGCTTACACTCGAAGAAGTTGGCTTGGAAAAAAAGATGGCTACCGGTGCTAGTCCCGTAGTCATGATGATCGAGTCCAATTTTCCTCCATCCGATTCCAACAACTCGGGCCAAAACCGCAACAACGGTGGCGGCAAAAAGGGTCAGAATCGAAAAATAATGGTAAAAATTGCGGCGGCATCATAGGTGGCAGCCGGAACAGTGGCAGTGGCGATGGTGCCCCTTGGGTCATTCAACAACAACAGTTTTGGGCCCTGCAGTGGCAGTGGGCCAGCCATTTTGGGCCTAACAGTGGTGGGTTTCCATCTTACTACCCGGGAAACTGGGGCCTAATTTTCCAATAGCCCAGGCCTAGTCTCGGGTTTCAAGCCATCTTATGGGCCGGGGCAGCAGGCCAGCGTGCTTGGGCCTCGGCCCCCGCAGGCCCATCATGCAGCGGCCCCACACCAACCGACATTAAAGTCATCATGCACACACTTGGATTAAATCCACAAGACCCGAACTGGTATATGGACACTGAAGCCACGACCCACATGACGTCCGACCAAGGTACTCTCTCGTCTTATTCCATTTTGAGCTACCCTCGTGGCATAATTATTGGTAATGGTAATTCGATTCCAATTCGTGGTTATGGTCATAAAATATTGTCGCCCCCATCCACCTCTTATCTTGAAAAATACCCTTCATGCCCCTAAATTGATTAAAAATTTAGTGTATGTCCGAAAATTTACCATTGATAATTCTGTTTCTATTGAATTTGATCTATTTGGGTTTTCTATGAAGGATTTCAAGACGAGGAGTCATCTTATGAGGTGTGATAGTAGGGGAGGTCTTTATCCTATCACGCCAAGTTTCGGTTTCTCGAGTCACGCATTGCCATTAACTTTTGCAGCTCTAGCTCCTTTATTGTGGCATGCTCGTCTAGGTCATCCAGGGTCATCTATTTTGTCGTCCTTAGATAAAAACAATTATATTTCTTGTAAGGGTACGCGTAGTACTCCGAATTGTCAATCTTGTTCTTTCGAAAAAATTGTTAAGTTGTCATTTGTAGACTCTAATTCTCATACTTTAATGCTATTTGATATTATTCATAGTGATCTATGGACATCTCTTGTTCTTAGTTATTTGGATCATCGGTATTATGTTCTCTTTTTGGATGATTGTTCTAAATTTTTGTGGACTTTTCCAATAGCGAAAAAATCTCAAGTTTTTTCCATCTTCTTAAAATTTAGAGCATTCATTAGAACCCAATTCGAACGTGAAATAAAAAATATCCAATGTGATAATGACAAATAATATGACAATGGGGTATTTCGGGAATTTTGTGCAAATAATGGGATCAATTTTCGTTTTTCTTGCCATTATACGTCTTCACAAAATGGGAAAACCGAACGCAAAATTCATACCATTAATAACATTGTCCGTACTTTATTAATTCATGCTTCCATACCCTCGTCTTTTTGGCATCATGCTCTACAAATGACTACATATCTTCTTAACATTCTTTCTTTCAAAGGTTTGACATATTCGTCCTCCCTTCAAGTTTTATATAATAAGACTCTTTCGTATTCACATCTTAGGGTCTTTGGGTGCTTGTGTTATCCACTATTTCCGTCCATCATAATTAACAAATTTCAGGCCCATTCTACCCCGTGTGTGTTCTTGGGTTATCCGTCAAATCATTGTGGTTACGAATGTTTTGATTTATCTTCTAATAAAATCATCATTAGTCGCCATGTAATTTTTTATGAATCCCAATTTCCATTTTCTAAGGTTAGTACTCCCGTGCCTAGTTCATATAATTTTTGGATGATGATATATTCCGTATATTATTCACCAGTTTTCGGACGTGTCCCACACCCCAAATTCGCCAGTGGGCCCACTGCCCGCTGGTCCTCCCGTAACGTCATCGTCTACAGTTTTGGATCAAGAAACTGGGCCATCTATCCTGCTCAGTTCTAGCCCAGTTCAGGTTACTGATTTCGGGTCCAATCTTGGCTCCAGTTATTGGTTTGGGCCAGCAGGCCCATTGCCTGTTGGCCAGTCCGTCACAAGTCCCGATATTTCCCAAAATCCTCCTAATTCTCCCCCGAGTCAAAGACCAGTCACTCGTAGTCAACGGGGTATTTTTAAACTAAAAATAAATTTAAATTTATATCCTAATGTTCTTAAATCCTATCTACCCCGTAACCCAGTGTCTACTTTAAATGACCCGAATTGGAAAATTGCTATGACAGACGAATATAATGTTCTTATTGATAATAAGACGTGGGAGTTGGTGCTCCATCCATCTGGTGTTAATATTATTCGATCCATGTGAATTTTTGCTCATAAGGATAAGTGTGACGGTTCTTTTATGAGGCATAAGACTCGTCTTGTAGGTGATGGTAAGACACATCATGTTGGTGTGAATTGTGGTGAGACATTTAGTCCGGTGGTCAAGCCGGCTACCATTCGCACTGTGCTCAACTTGGCTCTTTCGAAAGCATGACTCATTCATCAGTTAGATGTGAAGAATGCTTTCTTGCATGGTGATCTCAAGGAAACAATTTATATGCATCAGCCCTTGTGGTTTAGGGATCTCAAATATCCTTATCATGTCTGTTTGTTGAATAAGTCCTTGTATGGGCTTAAGCAGTCTCCACGAGCTTGATATAACAGGTTTGTAGACTATGTTTCGACTATTGGGTTCTTTCACAACAGGTCTAATAATTCATTGTTCATCTTTCATCGTGGTTCTTCATTGGCTTATATACTATTATATGTGGATGATATTATCTTAACTACCTCTTCTGATAAATTACGCCAGTCTATCATGACAATGCTCAGTTCTGAGTTTACTATGAAAGACTTGGGGCCCTTGAGTTACTTTTTGGGGATTGTTGTTACTCGTCATGCAGGTGAGTTATTCTTATCACAGAGGAAGTATGCAACTGAGACCATTACGAGGGCTGAGATGTCATCATATAAGTCCACTTCTACTATAGTTATACTAAACCCAAGTTGGGTGTTGCGGATGGATAACCTTATGAGGATCTGACCCGCTATCGCAGTCTTGCAGGGGCCCTTCAGTATCTTACATTCACGAGACCAGATATTACGTATGATGTACAACAAGTGTGTTTGTTTATACATGATCCCAGGGTTGAGCACATAAATGCACTCAAATGCATTATTAGGTACATATAGGGGATACTTGACTATGACTTACAATTATATCCGTCGTCGACATCTACTCTTGTCTCGTACACAGATGTTGATTGGGGTGGCTGTCCGGACATCAGATAGTCTACGTCTGGCTATTGTATGTTTCTTGATAATAACTTGGTCTCATGGTCTGCAAAACGTCAATCGACATTGTCCCGCTCTAGTGCAGAGGCCGAGTATCGAGGGGTAGCCAATGTGGTCTCTGAATCATGTTGGTTGCGCAATCTTCTTTTAGAGCTTCATTGTCCTATTCAGAAAGCTACCTTGGTCTACTGTGATAATGTTAGTACCATCTATCTTTCTTGGAATCCGGTTCAGCACCAGCGCACTAAACATATCGAGATGTACATTCATTTTGTTCGCGAAACGGTAGCTCGCGGATAAGTACGTGTCTGTCATATCCCTTTCAGATATCAGATTGCAGACATCTTTACAAGGGGTCTTCCCTCGGTCTTTTTAAAAGATTTTAGGGATAGTCTCAGCGTTCGAAGACCGCCCGCTATGACTGCGGGGGAGTGTTAAATATACATCCGATATACACAATATACATATGTATATCGGATGAACAATGGTATCTCGGGTTACTGCAGCAGCCCACATATGGGTTGATTTTGTATACAACGTGTTTATTAGTCTTGTACCTTAATTAGTATGGTATAATTAGTTTCCAAATAGAATAAGGTTTTAGGAGTAGAATATGAATAGGATTTTCCTATTATGAAAATATGTAAATTGTATATATTGTCTTTCAATTAATCAAAATAATCAAGGGATTATTTCTTTCATGCTGTACCAAAAATGTTCCTTGATTTGAGAAATCTTCGATGAATATCCTTACATTGCTATGGATATGGCGTTGTTAACTCCTTATTTATGACTAATCACACTCTACTTTCACGTCCCTGCGTGTCTAATCGTCCCTTTCAATACATCCCTTCCAATTTCAATAGTTCCAAAGGAAGAAAGAAAATGTCATAAGCTCTCTTTTGGAGAGCCATCCATTCTCCAACTTCGGAATTCAGATATGCAGTATTTTTTGTGTGGTTGGATGTTGTCAATTTGTTGTTTCATTTCTTAGACTAATGTTCTTGATTTAGTTCGTGTTCCTTTTTTAATCAAAGATGGATCTCTGTGGTAAGCCTGCGATTGAAAAGCTTTTTAGTCTAACAAGTATGTTCTACCCTGTTAATTGCAAGACTAATGCTACTGGAATTCCGAATCATCGTCTACAATCTTCATCTACATTGATTAGCCGTCTGCTCTATCCCATGTATGTTTTGTTGGAAATTTGCCTTTGGTGGGGATGTGCGTCCACCCATATTTAATGAATTAAACACTAGGGTTCCATATGTTCGAGACTTTGTCTCTTCACATGTGCATAATCTACTAAGTGAGTAGATGACCGTAGGGCCAAGAATCGTCAAATTTCGTTGAGAAATGAAAGAGATATTAGTCCACGAAGTAAGGTGTTTAAGGCATGCAAAAATGGTGTGGGACAAATCTACCACATCGGTGAGAAAATGAAGAATTGCTCTATTTATAAGTCTCTAAATTGGCTAAGGGTTTGGGACCCCAAGGGGTATCCCATGTGTTTAAAGGAGGGAGGACCTAAATGTGCTTGGGTTCAAGGCTAAGCCCACACGTGCGTCGCCGCCCGTCCGGCCCATCCGATCCGAGCTCGGGCTCGGGTCTTGGGTCGTGGGACTTTCTGATATTATCTATTTGGACCCCCAAATTACTTAATATTTACAGTTTGGTCCCTAGAGTTTCTGAAAAGCTGAATTTGGGAACGACGGAAGGCAAAATTTCTGCCTACCGTTGGAGTTGATTTTTGGGACGTTAGTGTGCATTAACCATCCATTACTTGGCTGATTAACTCCTCTATAACCAGCCCTCCTTCAATTGCCATTAACAACCCTCACTAATGGCCTGAAACAGCTATGTCTTGGCAGTTGAGCAGCCTCCCTTATGCTATATATTGGAGATGTTTTGCTCAATTGTGTTAGACGAAAAACACACAAACAGAATACAGACACAGATAAAAACGAGACACACTATATACACAGAGACAATACAGAAGAGAAAGTTAGTCCAAAAACGTTGGACGAAAACAGAAACTCTTCCTTTTCCATTTCTTCAGCAATGCGTTTCGTGTTTGTTTTCTTCGTCAGACTCAGCCTATTTGCTTTGTAGTATTGAGATTAAAGTGTTGTTTTATCTTGGGAGACTATTGCCCATTAACGTGAAAGCATATATACGGGGCAATCTTGTCTTAAGGACAAAGTGCAATCACTCGACTCAGCACACAATTGTAACAATTCAGATTTAGTGTTTCTTGATTTCAGGTTTTCAAGATTCAAGACTCAACAAGCTTGCGGCAGTTTTGAACATTGGCCTATTTGTTTATCCTTTCGAACACTTGTAATATTTATTTACTTCCCGTACTGCTTTACCAATATCCAACATGTTTACATACAGAACAGTAAGCTGAATACTAGATAAACATTGTGATGTATTATATACTATTGACCAAAAAATATGCCATGGTTTAGCATTTCCTATGAATTATGTTGTTCATTGTCAGTTCTGGTGGCATTTTCTGCCAAGCAAAATTGGAAGTAGTTGTCAAGTGTTGCACTATTTTTTGGATAGTGTAACAAAATACCCATAAAACATGAGGAACACCGTATCATTTTCTTTTTTGTTAGATTGGCGGTGCTTGCGTTATTTGAGCAGTTTATTGGTGTTAGTTGTTCATAAGTCTTCAAAAATTTTGGTTGGAGGATCTCAACAAGGGTAAATTAGACTTCTGTTATTACCTCATTGCAGCATTACAGATTCTGAATTTGGAATATTTTCTTGCATGTAAGAAAGTAACATCGAAGAGGAAGTACATCTACAATTGATTCCAACTTAATCGAGGAAAAAATGAACACGAGATGCTTATTTTAACTGATCATGAACCTGTAGAAATTTAAGGGTCACGCCGTTTAAGTTTGGAAACGTACAAATTAGATAAAGAGCAAATAATTAGATCTTCAATGTTCCTATCCCATCGTTGCCCCTAGGAGTTTGAAAAGGCTCATGAAGACCCTCTACTCCTGTGTACAAATTGTCGAGGATATTAACAAATATTATATTGCTGCAAATGCATGTTTCACTTTCAGTTTTCTTTTCCTTCTGATCGACTTTGTATTTGCAATATACACTTTGTCGTCATATAATAGCGTTTGATATGGCAACACAATTTTTTGGTTCCTCATCATGTTAGAATGATAAAGTTAATGACTACTACTTCATGATTCTTTCTCATGTTCTAGGCATTTTGAAGTATTGAGATTTTGAAAAGATGTTGGATAATTCATTATCCGCTGTTCAGTGTATACAATCTATTCATCTTCTAATTATTACACGTGTTCTGCCTATGATATTTAGTTTATTCTCTTTTCTACTTTTCCGGTTTCGTTCATTTTTTATTGACATGTTATAAAATTCAGAAATGCACAACTATTAGAGACAAGTTCAGAACAATTACAAAGAAACATATTTGAATATTTCAATATATCGCTAGATTGACATTTGGTTATCGACCGGTGATAGACCTAAACCATTGTACGCTTTTGTTGTGTTTGTTATTTTATTGTTTGATTTGTTACATTTTTAAGTGGGTTTGGAAGTATGTTCCTTTATCTTATGGTTGTGAGTCTTGTGAATGCATTTGGCAACTGACGTTTTTTCGAGGTTCGGAATCTGATGGTAGTGTTATATTTGGGATTTCCAGAGAGATGTGTTTAGGATTTTTTATGAATCGTTGTACCAGCAAGTGCCACAAAGTGAACTAGCAGCGCCGTTTGCATTATTGCACCTTCTTTCAGTTATTGATTGTATCTTCTTTGGAATTCTTTTTGTCAACTCTAACGAAGAAATAAATAATACATGAACATTACAATGACCTAACACTACAAGTATGCTCATTTGAGTATCATTTTGTTCAAATGAATGTTAAATTGTGATAATTAACATTATATTGTTGGTGTGACGTCTAACAAAATAAATGGCACATTAAGGTACCAATATTAATAGTTAATAATTCATAAAACAACTTTTATCTTAATAATTTGTGTTCGGTTTATCAATATTAATTTTTTCAAAACTTACTTTTTTTTGTTCTTTCTCTTTAATAATCAGGTATCTAGAAGAACTCATTTCGTAAATTCAATGAAATCGTTTAGACCGCCTAAGGGCGTTAATATTTACTAGTATAGAATAGTCCTCCACACATACAATTCAACAACAATAAGGGACTCAAGATAGAAAGAATTTACACTCTCTCAGAAACAAAGTTCATGTGCCACAAAAGATGTATCATAGGCTTGCTCTTGGTGTACTACTCTAGTAATTCAAGCTCGTTCAGTCTAAGATCAAATAGGACTTAATTTGGTTGTAATGTAAGCTGAGGGACGGATACGATACATATAGATAGTAGTGACTACACCTCCCTAAGCACTTTAATACATACAATTTCACAGTTCAAACCCCACACTTGTGTTGAAACAAACCTTTCCAACCCTTAAAGTACTAGCACCAAGTTCCCCTTTTCTTTAAGCACAAACAACCTAAAATGACCACTAGTAAGGAATCATTTTTTTCTTTCAAGAACACATTTTTTTCTTCTTCTTTTTTTTGTTTGCACTCCTTTTTAGAGGATCTCTATTTTTTTTCAAACCGTGCACCTTTCTTCATATTTTAAAGTTCCACTCAAAAGTCAAACCAAACCTCCATTAATTTTTTTAAAATCTTTTAATAACATTAAGTGCTCATACGAGGTTAAGGGTTCAAAAAGATAGGAAATTCAAACCAAAAGGGCTAGGTTTGTAGTGTGATTGCCAAACAAATAGGATTACATGCTCAACGGGGCTTACTAAGATACGTGCAATTTGGTGGGTCAAAAGCATAGCCAGCTCAATAAAGAGACGCCTATATCACTTCCTAGTATGATCAAGACTTATAATTTCACTTTGCATACACCCAGGACAAGTTCTAGACATCAATCACATGCACAAAACATAGCAAAAATTCTCACCCACTCATTGGCACACGACTCACTCAGGACATAATTCCCCGACATTCTCCTAGGACAAATTGAGACAAAATAATTATTTTCACTACTTATACATGAGTTGAAACGTGAGTCTAGACGTCACAAACAAGACACTCATTGTTCTCAAGGCATAGACAAAATTTAGGACGAACCCTCTGATTCACACAAAAGCATTGAATTCTTTACTCATAATTTTTTTTAACTACACCCGGTTCAAAAAAAATTAACCCTTCGAAAAGAACCGCGACACAAATAAAAATCAAGAGGTTATTGCCTAAAGAGATTAAGACCCAAAATTAAAAATAATAATAAAAATAATAAAAACAAACACATATTTACATTTCTCACCCCACACTTTAAATATTTTCATGTCCTCATGACACTAAATTAAAAAATAAGAGGTAAGAATACTCCCCCTGAATTTTTTCCTTCTCCGGGAACTTATGGACTCAACCCCTAATTCTGAATGTATTCCTTGTTTTCTTTTCTTGGGGTTCTTTATAGAGCTCATTTGAAGGATGATTCTCAACTTGTACCTGCATTCTTTCGTAGGATCAATCCATGCATTTTCCTAATAATCCCCAAAAATAAAATTCACGTGGTCAAGGTTAGAATAAGAAAATAAAGAAGAAATGTCATGCGAATATTTTCATGTGTGTCCAAGATCGTTTTTTTCTCATTCTCCTCTAACGTGGAAGAGTGGATGGGGTTTTGAACTGTTCTTCCATTGCTTCACAATCAAACCATAGCTTGATCATCCTCAATCATCTCGATCGAATCAGAGTCCTCTTGTAGAGTAGCAACTTCTCTCCCTAAATGCTCATCCTCTTGTGTAGGCTCATTTTTACATAGTGTCTCCTCTATATATTCACCATCATAATGCAGTAAGCTTTTCGACAACATACTTACAATTTGACTCATTTGTGTTGTTAAGTTGTCAATGGTTGCATCATTCTGTATAAATCTCCCATCACCACCTTTTATGAACTTACACGTGAACTCTTCTAAGCTATCCTTCTCCTCTTGAGGTGATTGTATCATTTCACTCTCATTTCAGTCATAATTAAGATATTCATTATATTCAGAGTTAAAATTGTGCTCATATGAAACACCATTCCTATAAGCACTAGAAAAAGGGTGACACTTTTCATAAGATGAGCCATAGGAGGAATACTTACCTGCTTGACAATCAAACCATTGATGATTTTCACCACATTTGAAACAAATATCTATTTTTTTTTATATTTAAACGAAAAAAATAAAAGCCTGAATTAATACACAAGATTATATTTGAATATTATTTGTTACCAATCCCTGGTAACGGCGTCAAAATTTGACGAGCGCAAAACACAAGTGATCAAAGCTTGAGTTTGTTGTGGTTACAAAACTACGATTATCGACTACAAACGTAACTAATGACAATTGACAACGAAAGAAAATGTTACTATTAATATGCAAAGTAAGGGTACTAGACAAAATAGATGCAAGATTTTAGCAATTACATCTGATTCCTTTATCATTCTCTTCAAATATTTATTTAGTCTTTCGGATTCAATAAGTAATTAGTTTACTCAAGAATCTCATAAATGTTTTCCGATTATTCAAATTCCACAAATTAAACTAATGCAAGCCCTGAGAATTTTCAAACACTATGGATAGAAATAGATTTTCGGACAATTTCTCACGAATATTGTCAGCTTATAACCCAAGATAAATTATTCAAGAGTCTCTTCTGATTACTCAACAAAATTATTTAACCTCGATTACACGTCGGCGTTTGGTACCTTCGTTCATTCTTTAAATTATTATTGTTACTTATTTTAATTATCGTACTTAATTTCATTAACTTTAATTATTTATTTGCATAATTATAATGGAACGAAGTTGTCACGCCCCGACTTCGACTTTTCTCAAGTCTTCCCTTAGGGCGTGATGGCACTTGGGCAACTATCCCTGCCCAGGCGAACCATTAACCTCTTTTCTTCCTGAATTAAACATGTATCTAGGTGCGAAAATAATATAATCATGTACTTTTTGTGAAAACGCGAGCACATACTCGTGCATTCCCTGAGATAACGAAGCCTGGTTCCTCAAACCTACTTAACCAAGAATGACATTCACTAAATCCGAAGAAATGAATTGGTGGAACAATGAGGTTGTGGGACGATCGCTAGCCCTATTGCGGAGTTTTCCCTTTATCGCGTTTACCTGAAACATGTTAGATAAAATAGTCAGCCCTACCATCCGAGGCTGAGTGAGAACCTCGCCTAACAATTCAAAGTAACCTCACAATATTCTAAGTACAATCATATTATGAACATAATAAGAATGTCATGAAAACAGATTTCAGCACTTTCAGTGTACAAGCCAGTAAATATTCACACACCAAATCTCCTCCCAAATCATCCTAAGGAAATACTTAGTTAACCAGAATACCTGCTTCATCCCATATAACATGTTATATATTTATTGCGGTGCATACAACCTGATCCAATTCATTTCAATTATAACCCCGAAGGCAAGTGCATTTGAATAGCCCCGAAGGTGGTTGTATGTGAATATCCCCGAAGGCAAGTGTATTTGAATAGCCCCGAAGGCAAGTATATTTGAATAGCCCCGAAGGCAAGAAATGTGCAATGCTATAGTCCCGTAGGTGATAGCAAAACTATTTACATTATCAAGATTTCTATCATCTCGATTGTATGGCTAAACTTATACACACACCCATATATATATATATATATATTGTCATATTTTTAGAAGATTCAGATAATACTCCCCTCTTTCAACCTTTCGCCCTCCCCACTTGTAAGAGTTATAACTCTCAAACCGTAACTCTAAATAAGGTATTTCTCATGCCGAATTGAAGGTAACGCGTGGACCTATCATTATCCCAAGTTTCCTTTAAAAATACTTAGTGAAAATAGTACAAATCTACGAAAGAAACAACCCTATGAAAAATGTCTCGCCGGACTTTTTATAAAAAGGGACACAATTTTAAAATAGTCATAACTTCTTATCCCTAAGTCGGATTAATCCTCATAAAGTCTCAAACTGTCGAGAACAGAGAAATCTAGAACTTTTATTCAGCACATATTTTCGTATTCTTTACCCATTTGTACAGTTTTTTCCGTTATACGTTCTGCCTTCCGGAATTTGATTGATCCGAGGAAGAAACTTTAAACTGCGAAAACTCTCAAACCGTATGTCGGTTTTAGCCTCGCTTGGATTCAATATGACCGATAAATAGAGATGTATAACCCCATAAAATTTCGTTCAATTCTAAAAGGGATAACTCAGCAAAAAACAGTTTGTAATTTCATGACCCGAACTAGTTACTAGATAATCTGTTAGCAATAAATTCACGATCATTCTTTCAACATCCGGATTATATTCTAACATGTATTGTAACTCAAAACAAGGGATTTTACTGAGAATTTTTGAGTGAGAGAACTCACCTTTATTGATTCGTAACTGCAAATGAACTTTTAAACTCCAACCAAACCTTTTCGGAACCCCTTAATTGCTAAAGTTAATCTTGGTTTCTCTGAAATTTCTGGTTTTCTCCCCCTTTTTTTTCTGCGTTTTCTTCTCTCCAGAAAATATGCATATAACGTGTGCATATAAACATGTTGTGTTGTGTGTGTTTGTGAAGGAGTTGATAGACTTTGGTCAGGAGTCTTAAGGGATGAGAGGTTTGGAAGTGATTAGGATTGGTGTAAAAAGAAAGGGAGGGGGGGGGGATTTGGTTGAGATTTTTAAGGGAATTAATCGTGCAGCCTTCCCTTATATTAAATATATATATATATATATATATATATATATTTTCTTTTTATTTACTACGGAACGTTACATCCTTCCCTCCTTAAACAACATTCGTCCTCGAATGTGAATAAGGTTGTAACACATACACATAGATACGCAAATTTCACACACATGAAACACAAATTAACCTATTTTCATTACCTTACTCAAAGAGGAATGGATATTTCACTTTCATCGCGTCTTCGGCTTCCAAGGTTGCTTCTTTTGTGGAGAGATTTCACAATAGGACCTTCACGGAAACAATATCTTTATTCCTAAGGCGCTTAACCTGTCTATTCAGTATCTCTACCGAAATTTCTTCGTATTGGAGCTCTTCGTTCAGGACTATCACCTGGGGTCAGATTACGTGGCTTGGATCGTGCAAATATTTTCGTAACATTGACTCATGGAATACCGGATGCACTGCTTCTAATTCTTGTGGATCGTGCAAATATTTTCGTAACATTGACTCATGTAGTTGTGTTTTAAGTGACGCTACAAAGTCTAACAGTTAAAACTCTTTTAAAATGTCTTCAATACAGTTGCACAATTCAAAAGCCTTCAAATAAATGCGGAAAGAAAAAACCAAAATCACAACAGCATATCATAGATAAATCAGCAAAATAAGCTTGTCCTCCCAAGCGTTTAAAGAAAGGGATAACTTGTGAAAATGCTATGAGTTTTTAAAAGACTCAACTAGTTGCATGTCAAGATATTTGTTCATGTTCACCTCTTAATGTCAATATTTAGAGCATGCATGACGCTCAAGTAGTATGAAAATCAATAGAAAAAGGCACTGATGAGTGATAAGATACCCAAGAAACATCAAACAGCAAACAAAGTTACATCATTCAGAAACATCAAGCAATCATATTACAGCCAGCAAACATACTTTCACCTTACTTGTATGTCGTAGAGAGTTTGCAACCATAAACTCAATATGCGTCGAGTTCACAAAAAGAAGCACATCTGACTTATAAAATGTGACAGGAACTTTTCGCATTCTCATGCTTAGCTCTCTCCAATTGTCCGCGACTTATCTCATTCTCATGTTTAGCTCTCTCCAATTGTTCCCTCAACTCATGCAGCCCCCCCTCAATTTTTTCTTGGTCAGCTTTACCCTTTAGTTCTGCAGCTACCCTATCAGCACGCTCAATAGCCCATTGTTCTAAAAGTTTACTTGTGATCCCCATGAACTTTGATGTAACCTGTCAAATATAGAAATATAGGAATAGGATCAAAGGCATTATCTAGCTACAAGGTCAAATACATAGACCATATGACAACTCGCTCGCACAGCTAGAAAAATTAGACTTAAAACTATTCGTACGCTTCTAATCAGGATTTGCACAATAAACACAACAAAGATTAGCATGGAGCAAAATTCAATTTCGGTGTGCAAAAAACACTCTAGCAACATCTAAATCAATTTTTTAGCATGTTCTCTAGTTTGAGAATACTACATTTAGGAGACATGATCTTCGAAAGCAAGTTACGCAAGGAATATTTCTCATGAAAGAGGAAATAAGACGGCTATATCAGAGTAAAACTAAGCTACAATCAGACAAACATACTAAATTAAGCCAAATCAAGAAACATGAAGTAGAGATTAAGAAAGCTCAACAGCTAATTTCAAGCCATTTAGTAAAATCCTGTTCATTAACAATGGAATTTATAATCCACTTTTAGAGGTCATAGCTACATGCTCAATCAAACAAAATTACAAAACATGTCTTGCATCATGTACAATGCAGAGACACTAGTCCATGATTTATAACTGCAGCCGAAATGATGTTTTCAAATATATACTAAAAGAAGCAAATGTTTTTTAAACGACACATACATTTTCTGTAAGCCGTGAAAGTTGCTCCTCGTAAGACCTCGGTACTGGTTCCTTCAACTCGTCTATCATGTGCTTAGAATCACCAATCAAGGAATTAGCCTTCAATGCCTGATTAAGGAAGTTTCACAATATTCAATGTCATTACTCACCTTCCTTGAAAAGTACTTGCAGAAAATTAACTACCAGAATCCAACCGGACTATTAAATACATACCTGTAATTCCTTGAACAACTCATTTGTGTATGGTACACCACCATTCTTTTCTAAAACAAGATTCACAAGCGAAAGAACTTCTATCAATTGGTCGGTTTTCTTCTTTGGATCTTTAGTTTTATTATCAAATAGCACAAGTCTATTATCACACATCTTGATAGTTTCCTGTAAAAGTAATACACAGTGCTTCAAAACAAACATTACAGTCGGGGACTCACAGGCAAGCATAAGAGACTAAGGGGAAACAAGAAAAATACTCTTAACACTTCAAAAACAGGTAATGTTTCTTCTAAAGAATGGATCTTGGACCTAACTCAACCCCAAAAGCTAGCTTGTAGAGGCGTTGCAAATGTTGTTGCTGAGCTCTGCTGGCTCCAAAACCTCTTTTTGGAGCTTCAATGCCCCTTGCATAAGGCGTCTTTGGTGTCCTGTGATAACATATCCGCAATATACTTATCTAATAATCCGGTCGGCATCAGCGAACCAAGCACATTGAGATGGATATACATTTTGTTCGTGAGAAGGTTGCTATAGGACATGTTAAGGTGTTGAATGTGCCTTCTTCGTATCAGTATGCGGATATCTTCACTAAAGGACTACCTAGACAGCTATTCCTCGACTTCAAATCCAATCTAAGCATTCGGCCTCCTCCCGCTCCGACTGCGGGGGTGTATTAGTGAATGATATTCACCATATATTTTGTAATTATTAGTGTTGTATAATTATGATAGTTATATGATCTTTATTGTATGTGGACTCCAAATTGTACACACTACATATATTTGTATTAATGAGAAAGTTTCTCCAAGGGACATTAATACAATTTTACATGGTTCAGAGCCAAGCCTATTCCAACTCTTTGTTCGACGATGTTAGGCCCCCAAATTATATTGTCCACGCTTCAGTTAACGAGGTCTGGACGTGCGGGGGAGTGTTAAGAGTCCCACATCCGAAATGGAATGGTAACATAGACTCCTTATATAGACTTGGACAATACTCACCCTACAAGGAGTCCATGTTCGCATTCCACTTCGGATGTAGAACTCTTAACATTTCTCAATCTTATGCATAGTCACAGTATGAAAATGACAGGCATTACAAGCCAAAGGAAACTTCTCTATAGCAGAATCAGTCTTTAAAGATGAAGGGGGGAAAAGGGCAGTTCCGTGCATGAAGCATCTACAGTTCAAGGGAAAAAGGGCAGTCCCGTGCATGAAGCATCTAGAGTTCACATAGGGTCTGCTTAAGGGCCGCTAAAAATGTATCGTAATGATACCTCTTTGAACGGAAGAATACAAAAACGAAATAACATGAGATACTATATACATAATCTGTCAGGTAATTCCAAATTCCGAAGGATAGGGTGCAAATTTATCGGACAAAATAATATCTGCTAGTAATCTTTTACCTTTAAAGGCTCCGGGCATTCATTGCCTAAGTAATCATCCAACGACTGATCATTATCTTCAAGTTCGTCTCCACCAGTGAATACGAAAACCATGTAATCTCTAATTTTTTCCCCAAAGAACTCCTGAAAGCTCTGAATAGCAGCTTGCTCTTCTCTAGAAAACCGTGTTCGCACGGACAAAACTAAAAGAGCCGCATGAATCCCATCCTTGGCCAAATCCATACATTTAACAATTTCTTTTCCAATAACCTCATGCTCACCAGAAAAATCAAAGAGTCCTGAAATCGCAACAATCTTAATGATCAGTAATCTCACTGATTTCTTGAACAATATAACAAAAAAAGATATATGCAGTAACCTCAGTTTACGCAAAATTGATGGATGCAAGATTACCACCTACTCCAATTTACCCCTTAAGATATAAACATGTTGAGAAGGGGAAACTATTAGCTAAGGTTAAAGACAAAGCCAAACGATGCACTTCAACTTCTGAAATTTTCACAGAGTTTTATAAAGAACTTGAAAAAGCACAGAAATCAGGTGCATGTGTTACCTTTTAATTGAAGTGGATTCAACTAATATGTACAAGTCAAACAAAATTTTCAAAGTGCATAGGAAGATATATATACATATTACAAATTATACTAAATTCTTTACGCAACAAATATTAAGCACATTAAAATAGAACACATAATATTTCCACTAGTTATGTGCTAATCAAGGGCACTATAGCTAAGAAGTAGTTGGCTATATATACCTGGGGTATCAATCACATTAACTGTCAATCCGTCATCTAATCGAGTACTCTGAAGCTCACAAGTACTAGTAACACCAGCAGAGCTATACTTCGACGTGAATGCTTTTCTTCCAAGAATGCTATTGCCTGTAGTACTTTTTCCGTTACCAGTCCTTCCCAGCAGAACTAGTGTCCGAGCTTCATTTGTGGTTACTTCTTTCCCAATAACCTCAGGCTCACCAGAAAAATCAAAGAGTCCTGAAATCGCAACAATCTTAATGATCAGTAATCCCACTGATTTCTTGAACAATATAACAAAAAAAGATATATGCAGTAACTCAGTTTATGCAAAATTGATGGATGCAAGATTACAACCTACTCCAATTTACCCCTTAAGATATCAACATGTTGAGAAGGGGAAACTATTAGCTAAGCTTAAAGACAAAGCCAAACGATGCACTTCAACTTCTGAAATTGTCACAGAGTTTTATAAAGGACTTGAAAAAGCACAAAAATCAGGTGCATGTGTTACCTTTTAATTGAATTGGATTCAACTAATATGTACAAGTCAAACAAAATTTTCAAAGTGCATAGGAAGATATATATACATATTTATATTAAATTCTTTACGCAACAAATATTAAACAGATTAAAATAGAACACATAATATATACCTGGGGTATAAATCACATTAACTGTCAATCCATCATCTAATCGAGTACTCTGAAGCTCACAAGTACTAGTAACACCAGAAGAGCTATACTTGACGTGCCAGGACTTCCCAGCAGAACTAGTGTCCCAGCTTCATTCGTGGTTACTTCTAAATCATCAGTAACTGAACTTCCACCCATTTTACCTTATTGAAATCAAATTACCTACAACAGAGGACAGGGTCAGAGTAAAGGATGACACAGCAGAGTCTATGATGCAGTTGAAGATACACAACATTAACAGAAATACAACAAAGAACAACAACAGAACTATATAAACCTTTAGGTGAAGATCAATGAATATAGTTTCTACATTATCTTGGCGTTTTCTCTGCTCAAAATGGTTAAATCTAGATAGAACTGATCGGGCACATCAAAGACAAAGTCTGTAACATTATTCAATATATTAAAGAGGACCAGCAACGTAAGAGATGAAACTAGGAATTAGGCATGTAAATCCTAGAGTTAAGCCCTTATAAGGTTACATACAGATGTGACAGATCAAAACTCAACACCACTCCATTAATGGTTGTACAAAAGGATACTTGCAACAAAAACCTTATTTTAGTAGAACAACTAGAAATGCTATTGAGAGAACACGGACGCGGACCAGTTGTGTCCGTGTGGGACTTGACAAATTAAGTTGTTTAATAGTTTATTTTTGGTCGAATCTTATTCTAAGTATAATAGTGTATTTTTGGTAAATTGTAATTATGGTAGTTTTATAAGAATAGTGTTTCTTGTTAGACTAGAAAAAGGAAGAACTTACCACTATATAAAGAGGTCAGTGTGATGAATGAAAAACAAGAAAGAATTCTCTCATTATTCTTCTTCTCTCTAAATTTCCGCTCCCTCTTGATTTTAACATGGTATCAAAGCCTCATTAAAAGAACACGAAAACCCCTAATAATGGAGGGTGACGGAGAAACAGGTGATAAAAATAGAAATTGCCGGTGAAGAAAACAAGACAATCTCCCCTTATGATATTACGTCAAACGATAATCCCGAAATTGTGGTGACACAAGTCCAATTGAAAGGAGAGATGTACGAAGAATGGGTTATATCCACGAGGACGGCCCTCAAATGCAACAAATGAAGGCAGAACTTGCAGAGTGCAAGCAGAAGGGAAGGATCATAATTGATTACTATGGAAAACTAATTAAGTTGGAGGAAGAATTGGCAAACTACGAACAAATTCCGCCTTGCAAGTGCGGAAAGTGCACGTGCAATCTGGGGATGATCTCGGAAACCAAAAGAGAAGAAGATAAAGTACATATGTTCGTCATGGGATTGGATGAGGCAATGTATGGAACGGTGAGATCAAACAAACTGGGCCAAAAACCGTTGTCGTCATTAAATAAAGTCTATTCGATGCTAGTGCAAGAAGAGCGTGTGAGAGGACTCACACAAAAAACGGAAGAACCGAGTGAAACCATGGCCTTTGCCATACAAGGGAAAAATACTTATAGTGACCAATGTGAAGGAAAGAACGATTGTGAATTCTACACACATTGCAAGAGATCCGGACACGTTGTGCAAGGATGTTTTCAACTCATTGGGTATCCGGAATGGTGGCCAAAAAATAAAAAAAGGAAACGGAAATTTAGAGTGAAGAAGAATAATGGGAGAATTCTCTTGTTTTTCATTCATCACAATGACATCCTTTTATAGAGGTAAGTTCTTTCTTTTACTAGTCTAACAAGAAACCATATTCAAATAAAATTACCATAATTACAATTTACCAAAAATAAACTATTAGATTTAGAATAGAATTCTACCAAAAATAA
Organism: Anisodus acutangulus; assembly: GCA_029783415.1. NCBI lineage: Eukaryota > Viridiplantae > Streptophyta > Magnoliopsida > Solanales > Solanaceae > Anisodus > Anisodus acutangulus. Next base: position 17,994,441 of record CM056494.1, on the reverse strand, counting down.
ACTATTAGACAACTTAATTTATCAAGTCCCACACGGACACAACTGGTCCGCGTCCGTGTTCTCTCAATAAATGCATTCATAGTATTCAAAAGCTTGTTGGAAAAAAGTCCTGTTGCTATCTTACTAAAGTAGCAATTGCTGGAAAAACTAACAACTGAATGAACTTCTCATTTTGTTTGGTTAGGGGCTATAAGATATTTTCCCTTGCTTTATGAACCTTAAAGATAAGCTCATTTGGCCTATCAAAGCATCCTGAATAAGCCAAGTAGTAATCAAGCTTGAATATTTACCCACAAGTCTCAAGGCCTCAAAATTCAAAATAGATTAAGCGAGATTTTAGCAAAACATCAGAAAATAATACCTTGAGTTCATGAAATAAAGCTCAAAACTTACATATGATTTATTAAACATCGGTCAACAAGAGGTCGAATTTAGTCTAGTCTCTACGTACATATATAGTCAACTACAATATTCTTCGTGCAAGAGATTCTTTTATTGTGATGTTTTGCTAGAGATTTGCAAACATTTTATGCATTCTTCTTTTATTTAACGATTGTGTTCAGGTTAGCTTGCGTGCACATTGACTAAAGTCCACAGGCTTCGAAAACTATAAATTCAACTTAATCTAAAAGAGCAGCGGAAGAAATAACCCATAATCTTGTTTCACACTCTAATGAAATAAGTAAAATTCATATCAACAAAGAGAATAAAGAGAGTTTAAGAAGAATAACAAAAAAGAGAACATTTTGCTGACCTTGACAAAGAGGCTGCAGTTGAGAATAAAGAGAGTTTTGAACAACGGATTAGAATAAATAAAGCTGATTAGAGAGTGTTTTGGCTTTTCATTCTCCAACACTCCCTACGTAAACAACTTTAGCTCTTCCACCTTAGGATACTTAACAGTCGTGCTTTGGGTAGTTAAAGCGTTTTTTTTTTTTATGCTTTATCCTTTTAAATGATAAAATGAATAGTTACGTTGTTTCCATAAAAAACAATCTGAAGAAAATGTATTTAAATAAAATTCGTTGATATGATCACATAACGAAGAAATTGACAAATTGCTACTTTTTTAATCTTAATTAAGTTTAACACCGCGTTTCAAAATTAGTTAAATTGTCAAGATGGTCAAGTTGGTCTAAGGCGCTAGTTTCAGGTACTGATTTGAAAAAAATAACTTAGTTAATTTAACCACTTTTTAATAATAAAAAAATCAGACCCCTAGACTAACACATGAAAGCCTTTAAAAAAAATTAGAAAATTTTACCATTCTTTTCAGGTTTACAATTTGTCGTTACACTTTGAACAACTATATATGACTGAAGGTATGATCCTATTTAATATTCTACTCCAACGGCTCTGTGTATGTATTTAATTAATAATATGTGGTATCAAAGCTCACATATAGCTATATTATTCTGTGTTATATTCTGATTGAAATTGTATAGACAACGTATTGGTGAAACTTCTATAATTTTATGGAGTACTATTTTATTCATGATACCTAACTTTATTCAGATGTATCACGAGTGAAATAATTGCTTAATGTTATTCACTCGTGATACAAATTTCAAACTTCATGACAAATTGTCGGAGCTTGAACTATATTTGTTATTCCAAAACAAAAAATCGAACTCTATCACAATCCATTTGTTAAAGTTTTGAACCTATGTTGGAGATGTTCCGTGTTTTAACTAGGATATTTTTTCTATCCAAATATTTCTTCCGCCTAAATAAATGATTATTTTATTAATTATAATTCAAATGATAACTAAATGTTAACGAGTGGTCCAAAAACTAACCATCTAGGTTAATTGTTTTCTCACATATAACCTTTCAAGATTGTTTTAATTCGAAAGCCTTCCAAATAGTACGAGAGCTTTGAAAACTAGATACATAAATATGTTTTGTGCTTTTAGACATCAAAAACCAAAGAAAAATAACTAAAATCCATCGATATGATCACATAAATTGGAAACCTTTCAAGATTGTTGTTACTATAAGATTACAACTAGAACGAGAACGCTGATATAGCCTGATCTTTAAAGAATGCTAAAAATCAATAGAAAAATTAAAATGCATTGACGTGATAACAACTTAACAATCTTTCAAGAATACCACAATTAGAAAGCCTGCAAACTAATATGAGAAGTCGAGAACTCTGATAACTTGATACCGACAACTGCCAATAGCAAAATCCAACACATATACAGTGTCATGTAATATGTCATAAGAAACTTAAAATGTTATCTACCACTTTATGGAATTAATAGGGTAGAAAGTGTGAGTGCAAAACATAACCATGCGAACTCAATTTAATTTGAGGTATCTTACAACAACATATGGCATCAAGAACTAGCATTTCATAAAATATGACACATGCCGGTGGGAAATGCCAATTTTCTTGCTTGGAGTTCCTCAGCCACCCTTAGACGTTTTCCCTCTAAGCTCTCTTTCAGCAGACTGCTCATATCTTCGACGTTCATTAGAGTTGCTTCTGCATTTTGTTGACTTCCAGCGAGGAGCACGCTCCTTTTCCAATTCCGCTTCAAGATGCCTCATCTCCCTCGGCCCGATTCAACCTCGCTAAATACAAAAGGCACTGATTGGTTACAATAACACCTATAAGTCTTCTGCATGAGGCTCGTCTCAAATTTTCAGTATGCAGACTATATGGTGATTGACATTTTTTAAAGTGGACAATCAGATACCTAGTTCATATTAGACCATGATGTACTCGCCCCGCACAACAAATCTAGATTTAAAAACTAATTAGTAATACTTTGGATACAAGAATTGTTGGATATGTAAAGCAGTACGGAAAGTAAATAAATATTACAAGTGTTCGAAAGGATAAACAAATAGTCAATATTCAGAACTGCTGCAAGCTTGGTTAAATGTTGAATCTTGATAACCTGAAATCAAGAAACACTAATTCTGGATTGTTACAACTGTGTGCTGAGTCGAGAGATGACTCTTTGTCCTTAAGACAAGATTGCCCCGTATATATGCTTTTATGTTAACGGGCAATAGTCTCCCAAGATAAAACAACAATTAATCAACACTACAAAGCAAATAGGTTGATTCTGACGAAGAAAACAAACACAAAACGACTTGTTGAAGAATTGAAAGAAAGGAAGAGTTTCTGTTTTAGTCCCAATGTTTCTGCTCACGTTTTGGACTTTCTGTTTCTCTTTTGTTTTGTCTCTGTGTATATAGTGTGTCTCATTTTTTTATGTGTATATATCTGTGTTTGTGTGTTACACAATTGAGCCAAAAGGCATCAATATATAGCATAAGAGAGGGATTCCTCAACTGCCAAAACATGGCTGTTAATGGCCATTAGTGAAATTTGTTTATGGAGTAGCCAGGGACCAAACTGTAAAATATTAAATAATTTGGGGTCCAAAGAGATAATATCATAAGAAGCCCACGTCCCACGACCCACGATCCGAGCCCGGACCGGACGGGCGGGTGGCGGCGGCACGCGTGTGGGCTTAGCCTTGAACCCAAGCACATCTAGGTCCTCCCTCCTTTAAACACATGGGTTACCCCTTGGGGTCCCAAACTCTTAGCCAATTATGAGACTTATAAAGAGAGAAATTCTTCTTTTTCCCACCGATGTGGTAGATTTGTCCCAAACCATATTTCCATGCCTCAAACACCTTACTTCGTTGACCAATATCTCTTTCATTTCTCAACGAAATTTGACGATTCTTGGCCCTACAGTCATCTACTCACTTAGTAGATTATGCATGTGTGAAGAGACAAAACCTCCAACATGTGGAACCCTAGTGTTTAATTCATTGAATATGGGTGGGCCTTTCCCCACCAAAAGCAAATTTCCAACAAGAATGCTATTGAACAAATTATATAATTTACTCAACACAGGTTCATCATTAGAGATTAATTGTCGCTGCATTTTTCCTTTAACTTTGTTATCTCTTTATAAAGTTTATATTAATCTCGATAACAAGTAATCACAAGTACAAAAGAAGCTCACACCATTGATGCATGTGAGAGTTGTTGGAAATTTGCTTTTGATGGGGGTTGCGTCCACCCATCTTTAATGACTTAAACACTAGGGTTCCGCATGTTGGAGACTTCGGTTCTTCACACATGAATAATTTACCATGTGAGTAGATGAACGTAGGACCAAGGATCATCAAATTTTGTTAAGAATTGAAAGAGATATTGCTCCACAAAGTAAGGTGTTTGAGGCATGAAAAATATGGTGTGGAGTAAAACTCCCACATCGGTGGGGAAAAGAAGAATTGTTCATTTTATAAGCCTCAAAAGTGGACAAGGGTTTTTTAAACAAATTTAATCGTTATATTTCTTAATTTTAATATCGATATTTTGAATTTATCCCTAATAATATTCCCTTATAAGAGATAATAATAATAACAATAATAATAATAGCTTTTTATTATTGATTTCGATTCAATTTTTTAGGAAAATAAAACTTGCTATAATGCGGTAGGTAAGATATAGTTTGAGTAAATAACTTATATGGTCACTCAATTATAGCAAATTATCTATCAAAGTCGCTAATATTTATTTTATATCAATAAAGTCACTCAATTATAGCAAATAATTTATCAAAATCACTTATGTTTATTTTGTATCAACAAAGTCACTCAAATTAGATTTTTCTTTCCACAAGGTCACTCAAGTTAGGCTAGTCTTTCCACAAATTCATTTTAGACCAGGAAATCAAAGGAATAATTAAATAAGCCCCCTCAAGTTTGGTTTCTTAACTAACATATTAAGCTTACAATTTTTATTTTATTTTATTTTTTATTTTTATTTTTTAAACCTAATCATTATTAATATTAAAAAATTAACTAATTTGTCATCTATAATATTTTATTTCTTAAACATCTTTTTTTTTTTTTAAGAAAATCAATTCCATCTCTTTTGTGCCAAAATTATAGCGGGAAAGTTGCTTATACTCGATTCCAGCTCCTCTCCATTTTCCATTGTCTCCATTCCCCAAGTTCCTACTTGGATAAAGGACACATATTTTATTCTAAACAAGGTTTAATTAACTAAAGCAAGGTCTTATAAATCAAGGTTAAGATAATTAATATTCCATAAAGTTTTCAAAAAAAGGGCAATTCTAATTGCCCTTTATCTCATCCATAAATATATCCGATTTTCTATCCTCATTTTCCAAACACCTCCAAGTTCTATCCCTTTCGTTGCTATGAGTTATTCACTCGTTTAGTTTGATCGTTTAGGTCGGCTTCGGAAAAGCATTGACACGACTAATTCTACCCCCTTAAACATGGGAAGTTAGTAAATATTGAGTTGATTATTTGAAACTTATCAGGCTTGATCAAGTATATAAAAAATAAGTGTGATGCCATATCATGCATTGAGACGAGACGGATTTCGTGAAAAATGATAAAACACTCGTTAAAACTCTTTTAAAATGTCTTCAATACAGTTGCACAATTCAAAAGCCTTCAAATAAATGCGGAAAGAAAAAACCAAAATCACAACAGCATATCATAGATAAATCAGCAAAATAAGCTTGTCCTCCCAAGCGTTTAAAGAAAGGGATAACTTATGAAAATGCTATGAGTTTTTAAAAGACTCAACTAGTTGCATGTCAAGATATTTGTTCATGTTCACCTCTTAATGTCAATATTTAGAGCATGCATGACGCTCAAGTAGTATGAAAATCAATAGAAAAAGGCACTGATGAGTGATAAGATACCCAAGAAACATCAAACAGCAAACAAAGTTACATCATTCAGAAACTTCAAGCAATCATATTACAGCCAGCAAACATACTTTCACCTTACTTGTATGTCGTAGAGAGTTTGCAACCATAAACTCAATATGCGTCGAGTTCACAAAAAGAAGCACATCTGACTTATAAAATGTGACAGGAACTTTTCGCATTCTCATGCTTAGCTCTCTCCAATTCTCGGCGACATATCTCATTCTCATGTTTAGCTCTCTCCAATTGTTCCCTCAACTCATGCAGCCCCCCCTCAATTTTTTCTTGGGCAGCTTTACCCTTTAGTTCTGCAGCTACCCTATCAGCACGCTCAATAGCCCATTGTTCTAAAAGTTTACTTGTGATCCCCGTGAACTTTGATGTAACCTGTCAAATATAGAAATATAGGAATAGGATCAAAGGCATTATCTAGCTACAAGGTCAAATACATAGACCATATGACAACTCGCTCGCACAGCTAGAAAAATTAGACTTAAAACTATTCGTACGCTTCTAATCAGGATTTGCACAATAAACACAACAAAGATTAGCATGGAGCAAAATTCAATTTCGGTGTGCAAAAAACACTCTAGCAACATCTAAATCAATTTTTTAGCATGTTCTCTAGTTTGAGAATACTACATTTAGGAGACATGATCTTCGAAAGCAAGTTACGCAAGGAATATTTCTCATGAAAGAGGAAATAAGACGGCTATATCAGAGTAAAACTAAGCTACAATCAGACAAACATACTAAATTAAGCCAAATCAAGAAACATGAAGTAGAGATTAAGAAAGCTCAACAGCTAATTTCAAGCCATTTAGTAAAATCCTGTTCATTAACAATGGAATTTATAATCCACTTTTAGAGATCATAGCAACATGCTCAATCAAACAAAATTACAAAACATGTCTTGCATCATGTACAATGCAGAGACACTAGTCCATGATTTATAACTGCAGCCGAAATGATGTTTTCAAATATATACTAAAAGAAGCAAATGTTTTTTAAACGACACATACATTTTCTGTAAGCCGTGAAAGTTGCTCCTCGTAAGACCTCGGTACTGGTTCCTTCAACTCGTCTATCATGTGCTTAGAATCACCAATCAAGGAATTAGCCTTCAATGCCTGATTAAGGAAGTTTCACAATATTCAATGTCATTACTCACCTTCCTTGAAAAGTACTTGCAGAAAATTAACTACCAGAATCCAACCGGACTATTAAATACATACCTGTAATTCCTTGAACAACTCATTTGTGTATGGTACACCACCATTCTTTTCTAAAACAAGATTCACAAGCGAAAGAACTTCTATCAATTGGTCGGTTTTCTTCTTTGGATCTTTAGTTTTATTATCAAATAGCACAAGTCTATTATCACACATCTTGATAGTTTCCTGTAAAAGTAATACACAGTGCTTCAAAACAAACATTACAGTCGGGGACTCACAGGCAAGCATAAGAGACCAAGGGGAAACAAGAAAAATACTCTTAACACTTCAAAAACAGGTAATGTTTCTTCTAAAGAATGGATCTTGGACCTAACTCAACCCCAAAAGCTAGCTTGTAGAGGCGTTGCAAATGTTGTTGCCGAGCTCTGCTGGCTCCAAAACCTCTTTTGGAGCTTCAATGCCCCTTGCATAAGGCGTCTTTGGTGTCTTTGTGATAACATATCCGCAATATACTTATCTCATAATCCGGTCGGCATCGTGAACCAAGCACATTGAGATGGATATACATTTTGTTCGTGAGAAGGTTGCTATAGGACATGTTAAGGTGTTGAATGTGCCTTCTTACGTATCGGTATCACGGATATCTTCACTAAAGGACTACCTAGACAGCTATTCCTCGACTTCAAATCCAATCTAAGCATTCGGCCTCCTCCCGCTCCGACTGCGGGGGTGTATTAGTGAATAATATTCACCATATATTTTGTAATTATTAGTGTTGTATAATTATGATAGTTATATGATCTTTATTGTATGTGGACTCCAAATTGTACACACTACATATATTTGTATTAATGAGAAAGTTTCTCCAAGGGACATTAATACAATTTTACATGGTGTCAGAGCCAAGCCTATTCCAACTCTTTGTTCGACGATGTTAGGCCCCCAAATTATATTGTCCACGCTTCAGTTAACGAGGTCTGGACGTGCGGGGGAGTGTTAAGAGTCCCACATCCGAAATGGAATGGTAACATGGACTCCTTATATAGACTTGGACAATACTCACCCTACAAGGAGTCCATGTTCGCATTCCACTTCGGATGTAGAACTCTTAACATTTCTCAATCTTATGCATAGTCACAGTATGAAAATGACAGGCATTACAAGCCAAAGGAAACTTCTCTATAGCAGAATCAGTCTTTAAAGATGAAGGGGGGAAAAGGGCAGTTCCGTGCATGAAGCATCTACAGTTCAAGGAAAAAGGGCAGTCCCGTGCATGAAGCATCTAGAGTTCACATAGGGTCTGCTTAAGGGCCGCTAAAAATGTATCGTAATGATACCTCTTTGAACGGAAGAATACAAAAACGAAATAACATGAGATACTATATACATAATCTGTCAGGTAATTCCAAATTCCGAAGGATAGGGTGCAAATTTATCGGACAAAATAATATCTGCTAGTAATCTTTTACCTTTAAAGGCTCCGGGCATTCATTGCCTAAGTAATCATCCAACGACTGATCATTATCTTCAAGTTCGTCTCCACCAGTGAAGACGAAAACCATGTAATCTCTAATTTTTTCCCCAAAGAACTCCTGAAAGCTCTGAATAGCAGCTTGCTCTTCTCTAGAAAACCGTGTTCGCACGGACAAAACTAAAAGAACCGCATGAATCCCATCCTTGGCCAAATCCATACATTTAACAATTTCTTTTCCAATAACCTCATGCTCACCAGAAAAATCAAAGAGTCCTGAAATCGCAACAATCTTAATGATCAGTAATCTCACTGATTTCTTGAACAATATAACAAAAAAAGATATATGCAGTAACCTCAGTTTACGCAAAATTGATGGATGCAAGATTACCACCTACTCCAATTTACCCCTTAAGATATAAACATGTTGAGAAGGGGAAACTATTAGCTAAGGTTAAAGACAAAGCCAAACGATGCACTTCAACTTCTGAAATTTTCACAGAGTTTTATAAAGAACTTGAAAAAGCACAGAAATCAGGTGCATGTGTTACCTTTTAATTGAAGTGGATTCAACTAATATGTACAAGTCAAACAAAATTTTCAAAGTGCATAGGAAGATATATATACATATTACAAATTATACTAAATTCTTTACGCAACAAATATTAAGCACATTAAAATAGAACACATAATATTTCCACTAGTTATGTGCTAATCAAGGGCACTATAGCTAAGAAGTAGTTGGCTATATATACCTGGGGTATCAATCACATTAACTGTCAATCCGTCATCTAATCGAGTACTCTGAAGCTCACAAGTACTAGTAACACCAGCAGAGCTATACTTCGACGTGAATGCTTTTCTTCCAAGAATGCTATTGCCTGTAGTACTTTTTCCGTTACCAGTCCTTCCCAGCAGAACTAGTGTCCGAGCTTCATTTGTGGTTACTTCTTTCCCAATAACCTCAGGCTCACCAGAAAAATCAAAGAGTCCTGAAATCGCAACAATCTTAATGATCAGTAATCCCACTGATTTCTTGAACAATATAACAAAAAAAGATATATGCAGTAACTCAGTTTATGCAAAATTGATGGATGCAAGATTACAACCTACTCCAATTTACCCTTAAGATATCAACATGTTGAGAAGGGGAAACTATTAGCTAAGCTTAAAGACAAAGCCAAACGATGCACTTCAACTTCTGAAATTGTCACAGAGTTTTATAAAGGACTTGAAAAAGCACAAAAATCAGGTGCATGTGTTACCTTTTAATTGAATTGGATTCAACTAATATGTACAAGTCAAACAAAATTTTCAAAGTGCATAGGAAGATATATATACATATTTATATTAAATTCTTTACGCAACAAATATTAAACAGATTAAAATAGAACACATAATATATACCTGGGGTATAAATCACATTAACTGTCAATCCATCATCTAATCGAGTACTCTGAAGCTCACAAGTACTAGTAACACCAGAAGAGCTATACTTGACGTGCCAGGACTTCCCAGCAGAACTAGTGTCCCAGCTTCATTCGTGGTTACTTCTAAATCATCAGTAACTGAACTTCCACCCATTTTACCTTATTGAAATCAAATTACCTACAACAGAGGACAGGGTCAGAGTAAAGGATGACACAGCAGAGTCTATGATGCAGTTGAAGATACACAACATTAACAGAAATACAACAAAGAACAACAACAGAACTATATAAACCTTTAGGTGAAGATCAATGAATATAGTTTCTACATTATCTTGGCGTTTTCTCTGCTCAAAATGGTTAAATCTAGATAGAACTGATCAGGCACATCAAAGACAAAGTCTGTAACATTATTCAATATATTAAAGAGGACCAGCAACGTAAGAGATGAAACTAGGAATTAGGCATGTAAATCCTAGAGTTAAGCCCTTATAAGGTTACATACAGATGTGACAGATCAAAACTCAACACCACTCCATTAATGGTTGTACAAAAGGATACTTGCAACAAAAACCTTATTTTAGTAGAACAACTAGAAATGCTATTGAGAGAACACGGACGCGGACCAGTTGTGTCCGTGTGGGACTTGACAAATTAAGTTGTTTAATAGTTTATTTTTGGTCGAATCTTATTCTAAGTATAATAGTGTATTTTTGGTAAATTGTAATTATGGTAGTTTTATAAGAATAGTGTTTCTTGTTAGACTAGAAAAAGGAAGAACTTACCACTATATAAAGAGGTCAGTGTGATGAATGAAAAACAAGAAAGAATTCTCTCATTATTCTTCTTCTCTCTAAATTTCCGCTCCCTCTTGATTTTAACATGGTATCAAAGCCTCATTAAAAGAACACGAAAACCCCTAATAATGGAGGGTGACGGAGAAACAGGTGATAAAAATAGAAATTGCCGGTGAAGAAAACAAGACAATCTCCCCTTATGATATTACGTCAAACGATAATCCCGAAATTGTGGTGACACAAGTCCAATTGAAAGGAGAGATGTACGAAGAATGGGTTATATCCACGAGGACGGCCCTCAAATGCAACAAATGAAGGCAGAACTTGCAGAGTGCAAGCAGAAGGGAAGGATCATAATTGATTACTATGGAAAACTAATTAAGTTGGAGGAAGAATTGGCAAACTACGAACAAATTCCGCCTTGCAAGTGCGGAAAGTGCACGTGCAATCTGGGGATGATCTCGGAAACCAAAAGAGAAGAAGATAAAGTACATATGTTCGTCATGGGATTGGATGAGGCAATGTATGGAACGGTGAGATCAAACAAACTGGGCCAAAAACCGTTGTCGTCATTAAATAAAGTCTATTCGATGCTAGTGCAAGAAGAGCGTGTGAGAGGACTCACACAAAAAACGGAAGAACCGAGTGAAACCATGGCCTTTGCCATACAAGGGAAAAATACTTATAGTGACCAATGTGAAGGAAAGAACGATTGTGAATTCTACACATTGCAAGAGATCCGGACACGTTGTGCAAGGATGTTTTCAACTCATTGGGTATCCGGAATGGTGGCCAAAAAATAAAAAAAGGAAACGGAAATTTAGAGTGAAGAAGAATAATGGGAGAATTCTCTTGTTTTTCATTCATCACAATGACATCCTTTTATAGAGGTAAGTTCTTTCTTTTACTAGTCTAACAAGAAACCATATTCAAATAAAATTACCATAATTACAATTTACCAAAAATAAACTATTAGATTTAGAATAGAATTCTACCAAAAATAAACTATTAGACAACTTAATTTATCAAGTCCCACACGGACACAACTGGTCCGCGTCCGTGTTCTCTCAATAAATGCATTCATAGTATTCAAAAGCTTGTTGGAAAAAAGTCCTGTTGCTATCTTACTAAAGTAGCAATTGCTGGAAAAACTAACAACTGAATGAACTTCTCATTTTGTTTGGTTAGGGGCTATAAGATATTTTCCCTTGCTTTATGAACCTTAAAGATAAGCTCATTTGGCCTATCAAAGCATCCTGAATAAGCCAAGTAGTAATCAAGCTTGAATATTTACCCACAAGTCTCAAGGCCTCAAAATTCAAAATAGATTAAGCGAGATTTTAGCAAAACATCAGAAAATAATACCTTGAGTTCATGAAATAAAGCTCAAAACTTACATATGATTTATTAAACATCGGTCAACAAGAGGTCGAATTTAGTCTAGTCTCTACGTACATATATAGTCAACTACAATATTCTTCGTGCAAGAGATTCTTTTATTGTGATGTTTTGCTAGAGATTTGCAAACATTTTATGCATTCTTCTTTTATTTAACGATTGTGTTCAGGTTAGCTTGCGTGCACATTGACTAAAGTCCACAGGCTTGAAAACTATAAATTCAACTTAATCTAAAAGAGCAGCGGAAGAAATAACCCATAATCTTGTTTCACACTCTAATGAAATAAGTAAAATTCATATCAACAAAGAGAATAAAGAGAGTTTAAGAAGAATAACAAAAAGAGAACATTTTGCTGACCTTGACAAAGAGGCTGCAGTTGAGAATAAAGAGAGTTTTGAACAACGGATTAGAATAAATAAAGCTGATTAGAGAGTGTTTTGGCTTTTCATTCTCCAACACTCCCTACGTAAACAACTTTAGCTCTTCCACCTTAGGATACTTAACAGTCGTGCTTTGGGTAGTTAAAGCGTTTTTTTTTTTATGCTTTATCCTTTTAAATGATAAAATGAATAGTTACGTTGTTTCCATAAAAAACAATCTGAAGAAAATGTATTTAAATAAAATTCGTTGATATGATCACATAACGAAGAAATTGACAAATTGCTACTTTTTTAATCTTAATTAAGTTTAACACCGCGTTTCAAAATTAGTTAAATTGTCAAGATGGTCAAGTTGGTCTAAGGCGCTAGTTTCAGGTACTGATTTGAAAAAAATAACTTAGTTAATTTAACCACTTTTTAATAATAAAAAAATCAGACCCCTAGACTAACACATGAAAGCCTTTAAAAAAAATTAGAAAATTTTACCATTCTTTTCAGGTTTACAATTTGTCGTTACACTTTGAACAACTATATATGACTGAAGGTATGATCCTATTTAATATTCTACTCCAACGGCTCTGTGTATGTATTTAATTAATAATATGTGGTATCAAAGCTCACATATAGCTATATTATTCTGTGTTATATTCTGATTGAAATTGTATAGACAACGTATTGGTGAAACTTCTATAATTTTATGGAGTACTATTTTATTCATGATACCTAACTTTATTCAGATGTATCACGAGTGAAATAATTGCTTAATGTTATTCACTCGTGATACAAATTTCAAACTTCATGACAAATTGTCGGAGCTTGAACTATATTTGTTATTCCAAAACAAAAAATCGAACTCTATCACAATCCATTTGTTAAAGTTTTGAACCTATGTTGGAGATGTTCCGTGTTTTAACTAGGATATTTTTTCTATCCAAATATTTCTTCCGCCTAAATAAATGATTATTTTATTAATTATAATTCAAATGATAACTAAATGTTAACGAGTGGTCCAAAAACTAACCATCTAGGTTAATTGTTTTCTCACATATAACCTTTCAAGATTGTTTTAATTCGAAAGCCTTCCAAATAGTACGAGAGCTTTGAAAACTAGATACATAAATATGTTTTGTGCTTTTAGACATCAAAAACCAAAGAAAAATAACTAAAATCCATCGATATGATCACATAAATTGGAAACCTTTCAAGATTGTTGTTACTATAAGATTACAACTAGAACGAGAACGCTGATATAGCCTGATCTTTAAAGAATGCTAAAAATCAATAGAAAAATTAAAATGCATTGACGTGATAACAACTTAACAATCTTTCAAGAATACCACAATTAGAAAGCACGCAAACTAATATGAGAAGTCGAGAACTACGATAACTTGATACCGACAACTGCCAATAGCAAAATCCAACACATATACAGTGTCATGTAATATGTCATAAGAAACTTAAAATGTTATCTACCACTTTATGGAATTAATAGGGTAGAAAGTGTGAGTGCAAAACATAACCATGCGAACTCAATTTAATTTGAGGTATCTTACAACAACATATGGCATCAAGAACTAGCATTTCATAAAATATGACACATGCCGGTGGGAAATGCCAATTTTCTTGCTTGGAGTTCCTCAGCCACCCTTAGACGTTTTCCCTCTAAGCTCTCTTTCAGCAGACTGCTCATATCTTCGACGTTCATTAGAGTTGCTTCTGCATTTTGTTCAGCTTCCAACTGAGGAGCACGCTCCTTTTCCAATTCCGCTTCAAGATGCCTCATCTCCCTCGGCTTCGATTCAACCTGCTAAATACAAAAAGGCACTGATTGGTTACAATAACACCTATAAGTCTTCCTGCATGAGGCTCGTCTCAAATTTTCCAGGCGCAGACTATATGACTGATTGACATTTTTTAAAGTGGACAATCAGATACCTAGTTCATATTAGACCATGATGTACTCGCCCCGCACAACAAATCTAGATTTAAAAACTAATTAGTAATACTTTGGATACAAGAATTGTTGGATATGTAAAGCAGTACGGAAAGTAAATAAATATTACAAGTGTTCGAAAGGATAAACAAATAGTCAATATTCAGAACTGCTGCAAGCTTGGTTAAATGTTGAATCTTGATAACCTGAAATCAAGAAACACTAATTCTGGATTGTTACAACTGTGTGCTGAGTCGAGAGATGACTCTTTGTCCTTAAGACAAGATTGCCCCGTATATATGCTTTTATGTTAACGGGCAATAGTCTCCCAAGATAAAACAACAATTAATCAACACTACAAAGCAAATAGGTTGATTCTGACGAAGAAAACAAACACAAAACGACTTGTTGAAGAATTGAAAGAAAGGAAGAGTTTCTGTTTTAGTCCCAATGTTTCTGCTCACGTTTTGGACTTTCTGTTTCTCTTTTGTTTTGTCTCTGTGTATATAGTGTGTCTCATTTTTTTATGTGTATATATCTGTGTTTGTGTGTTACACAATTGAGCCAAAAGGCATCAATATATAGCATAAGAGAGGGATTCCTCAACTGCCAAAACATGGCTGTTAATGGCCATTAGTGAGGGCTGTTTATGGAGTAGCCAGGGACCAAACTGTAAATATTAAATAATTTGGGGTCCAAAGAGATAATATCATAAGAAGCCCACGTCCCACGACCCACGATCCGAGCCCGGACCGGACGGGCGGGTGGCGGCGGCACGCGTGTGGGCTTAGCCTTGAACCCAAGCACATCTAGGTCCTCCCTCCTTTAAACACATGGGTTACCCCTTGGGGTCCCAAACTCTTAGCCAATTATGAGACTTATAAAGAGAGAAATTCTTCTTTTTCCCACCGATGTGGTAGATTTGTCCCAAACCATATTTCCATGCCTCAAACACCTTACTTCGTTGACCAATATCTCTTTCATTTCTCAACGAAATTTGACGATTCTTGGCCCTACAGTCATCTACTCACTTAGTAGATTATGCATGTGTGAAGAGACAAAACCTCCAACATGTGGAACCCTAGTGTTTAATTCATTGAATATGGGTGGACGCACCTCCCCACCAAAAGCAAATTTCCAACAAGAATGCTATTGAACAAATTATATAATTTACTCAACACAGGTTCATCATTAGAGATTAATTGTCGCTGCATTTTTCCTTTAACTTTGTTATCTCTTTATAAAGTTTATATTAATCTCGATAACAAGTAATCACAAGTACAAAAGAAGCTCACACCATTGATGCATGTGAGAGTTGTTGGAAATTTGCTTTTGATGGGGGTTGCGTCCACCCATCTTTAATGACTTAAACACTAGGGTTCCGCATGTTGGAGACTTCGGTTCTTCACACATGAATAATTTACCATGTGAGTAGATGAACGTAGGACCAAAGATCATCAAATTTTGTTAAGAATTGAAAGAGATATTGCTCCACAAAGTAAGGTGTTTGAGGCATGAAAAATATGGTGTGGAGTAAAACTCCCACATCGGTGGGGAAAAGAAGAATTGTTCATTTTATAAGCCTCAAAAGTGGACAAGGGTTTTTTAAACAAATTTAATCGTTATATTTCTTAATTTTAATATCGATATTTTGAATTTATCTCTAATAATATTCCCTTATAAGAGATAATAATAATAACAATAATAATAATAGCTTTTTATTATTTTTTTCGATTCAATTTTTTAGGAAAATAAAACTTGCTATAATGCGGTAGGTAAGATATAGTTTGAGTAAATAACTTATATGGTCACTCAATTATAGCAAATTATCTATCAAAGTCGCTAATATTTATTTTATATCAATAAAGTCACTCAATTATAGCAAATAATTTATCAAAATCACTTATGTTTATTTTGTATCAACAAAGTCACTCAAATTAGATTTTTCTTTCCACAAGGTCACTCAAGTTAGGCTAGTCTTTCCACAAATTCATTTTAGACCAGGAAATCAAAGGAATAATTAAATAAGCCCCCTCAAGTTTGGTTTCTTAACTAACATATTAAGCTTACAATTTTTATTTTATTTTATTTTTTATTTTTATTTTTTAAACCTAATCATTATTAATATTAAAAAATTAACTAATTTGTCATCTATAATATTTTATTTCTTAAACATCTTTTTTTTTTTTTAAGAAAATCAATTCCATCTCTTTTGTGCCAAAATTATAGCGGGAAAGTTGCTTATACTCGATTCCAGCTCCTCTCCATTTTCCATTGTCTCCATTCCCCAAGTTCCTACTTGGATAAAGGACACATATTTTATTCTAAACAAGGTTTAATTAACTAAAGCAAGGTCTTATAAATCAAGGTTAAGATAATTAATATTCCATAAAGTTTTCAAAAAAAGGGCAATTCTAATTGCCCTTTATCTCATCCATAAATATATCCGATTTTCTATCCTCATTTTCCAAACACCTCCAAGTTCTATCCCTTTCGTTGCTATGAGTTATTCACTCGTTTAGTTTGATCGTTTAGGTCGGCTTCGGAAAAGCATTGACACGACTAATTCTACCCCCTTAAACATGGGAAGTTAGTAAATATTGAGTTGATTATTTGAAACTTATAAGGCTTGATCAAGTATATAAAAAATAAGTGTGATGCCATATCATGCATTGAGACGAGGCAATTTCGTGAAAAAGGATAAAACACTCGTTAAAATGTAGTTGTGTTTTAAGTGACGCTACAAAGTCTAACAGTTAAAACTCTTTTAAAATGTCTTCAATACAGTTGCACAATTCAAAAGCCTTCAAATAAATGCGGAAAGAAAAAACCAAAATCACAACAGCATATCATAGATAAATCAGCAAAATAAGCTTGTCCTCCCAAGCGTTTAAAGAAAGGGATAACTTATGAAAATGCTATGAGTTTTTAAAAGACTCAACTAGTTGCATGTCAAGATATTTGTTCATGTTCACCTCTTAATGTCAATATTTAGAGCATGCATGACGCTCAAGTAGTATGAAAATCAATAGAAAAAGGCACTGATGAGTGATAAGATACCCAAGAAACATCAAACAGCAAACAAAGTTACATCATTCAGAAACTTCAAGCAATCATATTACAGCCAGCAAACATACTTTCACCTTACTTGTATGTCGTAGAGAGTTTGCAACCATAAACTCAATATGCGTCGAGTTCACAAAAAGAAGCACATCTGACTTATAAAATGTGACAGGAACTTTTCGCATTCTCATGCTTAGCTCTCTCCAATTCTCGGCGACATATCTCATTCTCATGTTTAGCTCTCTCCAATTGTTCCCTCAACTCATGCAGCCCCCCCTCAATTTTTTCTTGGGCAGCTTTACCCTTTAGTTCTGCAGCTACCCTATCAGCACGCTCAATAGCCCATTGTTCTAAAAGTTTACTTGTGATCCCCGTGAACTTTGATGTAACCTGTCAAATATAGAAATATAGGAATAGGATCAAAGGCATTATCTAGCTACAAGGTCAAATACATAGACCATATGACAACTCGCTCGCACAGCTAGAAAAATTAGACTTAAAACTATTCGTACGCTTCTAATCAGGATTTGCACAATAAACACAACAAAGATTAGCATGGAGCAAAATTCAATTTCGGTGTGCAAAAAACACTCTAGCAACATCTAAATCAATTTTTTAGCATGTTCTCTAGTTTGAGAATACTACATTTAGGAGACATGATCTTCGAAAGCAAGTTACGCAAGGAATATTTCTCATGAAAGAGGAAATAAGACGGCTATATCAGAGTAAAACTAAGCTACAATCAGACAAACATACTAAATTAAGCCAAATCAAGAAACATGAAGTAGAGATTAAGAAAGCTCAACAGCTAATTTCAAGCCATTTAGTAAAATCCTGTTCATTAACAATGGAATTTATAATCCACTTTTAGAGGTCATAGCTACATGCTCAATCAAACAAAATTACAAAACATGTCTTGCATCATGTACAATGCAGAGACACCAGTCCATGATTTATAACTGCAGCCGAAATGATGTTTTCAAATATATACTAAAAGAAGCAAATGTTTTTTAAACGACACATACATTTTCTGTAAGCCGTGAAAGTTGCTCCTCGTAAGACCTCGGTACTGGTTCCTTCAACTCGTCTATCATGTGCTTAGAATCACCAATCAAGGAATTAGCCTTCAATGCCTGATTAAGGAAGTTTCACAATATTCAATGTCATTACTCACCTTCCTTGAAAAGTACTTGCAGAAAATTAACTACCAGAATCCAACCGGACTATTAAATACATACCTGTAATTCCTTGAACAACTCATTTGTGTATGGTACACCACCATTCTTTTCTAAAACAAGATTCACAAGCGAAAGAACTTCTATCAATTGGTCGGTTTTCTTCTTTGGATCTTTAGTTTTATTATCAAATAGCACAAGTCTATTATCACACATCTTGATAGTTTCCTGTAAAAGTAATACACAGTGCTTCAAAACAAACATTACAGTCGGGGACTCACAGGCAAGCATAAGAGACCAAGGGGAAACAAGAAAAATACTCTTAACACTTCAAAAACAGGTAATGTTTCTTCTAAAGAATGGATCTTGGACCTAACTCAACCCCAAAAGCTAGCTTGTAGAGGCGTTGCAAATGTTGTTGCTGAGCTCTGCTGGCTCCAAAACCTCTTTTTGGAGCTTCAATGCCCCTTGCATAAGGCGTCTTTGGTGTACTGTGATAACATATCCGCAATATACTTATCTCATAATCCGGTCGGCATCAGCGAACCAAGCACATTGAGATGGATATACATTTTGTTCGTGAGAAGGTTGCTATAGGACATGTTAAGGTGTTGAATGTGCCTTCTTCGTATCAGTATGCGGATATCTTCACTAAAGGACTACCTAGACAGCTATTCCTCGACTTCAAATCCAATCTAAGCATTCGGCCTCCTCCCGCTCCGACTGCGGGGGTGTATTAGTGAATAATATTCACCATATATTTTGTAATTATTAGTGTTGTATAATTATGATAGTTATATGATCTTTATTGTATGTGGACTCCAAATTGTACACACTACATATATTTGTATTAATGAGAAAGTTTCTCCAAGGGACATTAATACAATTTTACATGGTGTCAGAGCCAAGCCTATTCCAACTCTTTGTTCGACGATGTTAGGCCCCCAAATTATATTGTCCACGCTTCAGTTAACGAGGTCTGGACGTGCGGGGGAGTGTTAAGAGTCCCACATCCGAAATGGAATGGTAACATGGACTCCTTATATAGACTTGGACAATACTCACCCTACAAGGAGTCCATGTTCGCATTCCACTTCGGATGTAGAACTCTTAACATTTCTCAATCTTATGCATAGTCACAGTATGAAAATGACAGGCATTACAAGCCAAAGGAAACTTCTCTATAGCAGAATCAGTCTTTAAAGATGAAGGGGGGAAAAGGGCAGTTCCGTGCATGAAGCATCTACAGTTCAAGGGAAAAAGGGCAGTCCCGTGCATGAAGCATCTAGAGTTCACATAGGGTCTGCTTAAGGGCCGCTAAAAATGTATCGTAATGATACCTCTTTGAACGGAAGAATACAAAAACGAAATAACATGAGATACTATATACATAATCTGTCAGGTAATTCCAAATTCCGAAGGATAGGTGCAAATTTATCGGACAAAATAATATCTGCTAGTAATCTTTTACCTTTAAAGGCTCCGGGCATTCATTGCCTAAGTAATCATCCAACGACTGATCATTATCTTCAAGTTCGTCTCCACCAGTGAAGACGAAAACCATGTAATCTCTAATTTTTTCCCCAAAGAACTCCTGAAAGCTCTGAATAGCAGCTTGCTCTTCTCTAGAAAACCGTGTTCGCACGGACAAAACTAAAAGAACCGCATGAATCCCATCCTTGGCCAAATCCATACATTTAACAATTTCTTTTCCAATAACCTCATGCTCACCAGAAAAATCAAAGAGTCCTGAAATCGCAACAATCTTAATGATCAGTAATCTCACTGATTTCTTGAACAATATAACAAAAAAAGATATATGCAGTAACCTCAGTTTACGCAAAATTGATGGATGCAAGATTACCACCTACTCCAATTTACCCCTTAAGATATAAACATGTTGAGAAGGGGAAACTATTAGCTAAGGTTAAAGACAAAGCCAAACGATGCACTTCAACTTCTGAAATTTTCACAGAGTTTTATAAAGAACTTGAAAAAGCACAGAAATCAGGTGCATGTGTTACCTTTTAATTGAAGTGGATTCAACTAATATGTACAAGTCAAACAAAATTTTCAAAGTGCATAGGAAGATATATATACATATTACAAATTATACTAAATTCTTTACGCAACAAATATTAAGCACATTAAAATAGAACACATAATATTTCCACTAGTTATGTGCTAATCAAGGGCACTATAGCTAAGAAGTAGTTGGCTATATATACCTGGGGTATCAATCACATTAACTGTCAATCCGTCATCTAATCGAGTACTCTGAAGCTCACAAGTACTAGTAACACCAGCAGAGCTATACTGACGTGAATGCTTTTCTTCCAAGAATGCTATTGCCTGTAGTACTTTTTCCGTTACCAGTCCTTCCCAGCAGAACTAGTGTCCGAGCTTCATTTGTGGTTACTTCTTTCCCAATAACCTCAGGCTCACCAGAAAAATCAAAGAGTCCTGAAATCGCAACAATCTTAATGATCAGTAATCCCACTGATTTCTTGAACAATATAACAAAAAAAGATATATGCAGTAACTCAGTTTATGCAAAATTGATGGATGCAAGATTACAACCTACTCCAATTTACCCCTTAAGATATCAACATGTTGAGAAGGGGAAACTATTAGCTAAGCTTAAAGACAAAGCCAAACGATGCACTTCAACTTCTGAAATTGTCACAGAGTTTTATAAAGGACTTGAAAAAGCACAAAAATCAGGTGCATGTGTTACCTTTTAATTGAATTGGATTCAACTAATATGTACAAGTCAAACAAAATTTTCAAAGTGCATAGGAAGATATATATACATATTTATATTAAATTCTTTACGCAACAAATATTAAACAGATTAAAATAGAACACATAATATATACCTGGGGTATAAATCACATTAACTGTCAATCCATCATCTAATCGAGTACTCTGAAGCTCACAAGTACTAGTAACACCAGAAGAGCTATACTTCGACGTGCCAGGACTTCCCAGCAGAACTAGTGTCCCAGCTTCATTCGTGGTTACTTCTAAATCATCAGTAACTGAACTTCCACCCATTTTACCTTATTGAAATCAAATTACCTACAACAGAGGACAGGGTCAGAGTAAAGGATGACACAGCAGAGTCTATGATGCAGTTGAAGATACACAACATTAACAGAAATACAACAAAGAACAACAACAGAACTATATAAACCTTTAGGTGAAGATCAATGAATATAGTTTCTACATTATCTTGGCGTTTTCTCTGCTCAAAATGGTTAAATCTAGATAGAACTGATCGGGCACATCAAAGACAAAGTCTGTAACATTATTCAATATATTAAAGAGGACCAGCAACGTAAGAGATGAAACTAGGAATTAGGCATGTAAATCCTAGAGTTAAGCCCTTATAAGGTTACATACAGATGTGACAGATCAAAACTCAACACCACTCCATTAATGGTTGTACAAAAGGATACTTGCAACAAAAACCTTATTTTAGTAGAACAACTAGAAATGCTATTGAGAGAACACGGACGCGGACCAGTTGTGTCCGTGTGGGACTTGACAAATTAAGTTGTTTAATAGTTTATTTTTGGTCGAATCTTATTCTAAGTATAATAGTGTATTTTTGGTAAATTGTAATTATGGTAGTTTTATAAGAATAGTGTTTCTTGTTAGACTAGAAAAAGGAAGAACTTACCACTATATAAAGAGGTCAGTGTGATGAATGAAAAACAAGAAAGAATTCTCTCATTATTCTTCTTCTCTCTAAATTTCCGCTCCCTCTTGATTTTAACATGGTATCAAAGCCTCATTAAAAGAACACGAAAACCCCTAATAATGGAGGGTGACGGAGAAACAGGTGATAAAAATAGAAATTGCCGGTGAAGAAAACAAGACAATCTCCCCTTATGATATTACGTCAAACGATAATCCCGAAATTGTGGTGACACAAGTCCAATTGAAAGGAGAGATGTACGAAGAATGGGTTATATCCACGAGGACGGCCCTCAAATGCAACAAATGAAGGCAGAACTTGCAGAGTGCAAGCAGAAGGGAAGGATCATAATTGATTACTATGGAAAACTAATTAAGTTGGAGGAAGAATTGGCAACCATTTAACAAATTCCGCCTTTGCAAGTGCGGAAAGTGCACGTGCAATCTGGGATGATCTCGGAAACCAAAAGAGAAGAAGATAAAGTACATATGTTCGTCATGGGATTGGATGAGGCAATGTATGGAACGGTGAGATCAAACAAACTGGGCCAAAAACCGTTGTCGTCATTAAATAAAGTCTATTCGATGCTAGTGCAAGAAGAGCGTGTGAGAGGACTCACACAAAAAACGGAAGAACCGAGTGAAACCATGGCCTTTGCCATACAAGGAAACATACTTATAGTGACCAATGTGAAGGAAAGAACGATTGTGAATTCTACACACATTGCAAGAGATCCGGACACGTTGTGCAAGGATGTTTTCAACTCATTGGGTATCCGGAATGGTGGCCAAAAAATAAAAAAAGGAAACGGAAATTTAGAGTGAAGAAGAATAATGGGAGAATTCTCTTGTTTTTCATTCATCACAATGACATCCTTTTATAGAGGTAAGTTCTTTCTTTTACTAGTCTAACAAGAAACCATATTCAAATAAAATTACCATAATTACAATTTACCAAAAATAAACTATTAGATTTAGAATAGAATTCTACCAAAAATAAACTATTAGACAACTTAATTTATCAAGTCCCACACGGACACAACTGGTCCGCGTCCGTGTTCTCTCAATAAATGCATTCATAGTATTCAAAAGCTTGTTGGAAAAAAGTCCTGTTGCTATCTTACTAAAGTAGCAATTGCTGGAAAAACTAACAACTGAATGAACTTCTCATTTTGTTTGGTTAGGGGCTATAAGATATTTTCCGTTGCTTTATGAACCTTAAAGATAAGCTCATTTGGCCTATCAAAGCATCCTGAATAAGCCAAGTAGTAATCAAGCTTGAATATTTACCCACAAGTCTCAAGGCCTCAAAATTCAAAATAGATTAAGCGAGATTTTAGCAAAACATCAGAAAATAATACCTTGAGTTCATGAAATAAAGCTCAAAACTTACATATGATTTATTAAACATCGGTCAACAAGAGGTCGAATTTAGTCTAGTCTCTACGTACATATATAGTCAACTACAATATTCTTCGTGCAAGAGATTCTTTTATTGTGATGTTTTGCTAGAGATTTGCAAACATTTTATGCATTCTTCTTTTATTTAACGATTGTGTTCAGGTTAGCTTATGCGTGCACATTGACTAAAGTCCACAGGCTTCAAAACTATAAATTCAACTTAATCTAAAAGAGCAGCGGAAGAAATAACCCATAATCTTGTTTCACACTCTAATGAAATAAGTAAAATTCATATCAACAAAGAGAATAAAGAGAGTTTAAGAAGAATAACAAAAAAGAGAACATTTTGCTGACCTTGACAAAGAGGCTGCAGTTGAGAATAA
This sequence comes from Anisodus acutangulus, assembly GCA_029783415.1. Taxonomy (NCBI): domain Eukaryota; kingdom Viridiplantae; phylum Streptophyta; class Magnoliopsida; order Solanales; family Solanaceae; genus Anisodus; species Anisodus acutangulus. The sequence goes on along the minus strand of CM056494.1, from coordinate 17,970,407 downwards.
AGAGAGTTTTGAACAACGGATTAGAATAAATAAAGCTGATTAGAGAGTGTTTTGGCTTTTCATTCTCCAACACTCCCTACGTAAACAACTTTAGCTCTTCCACCTTAGGATACTTAACAGTCGTGCTTTGGGTAGTTAAAGCGTTTTTTTTTTTTATGCTTTATCCTTTTAAATGATAAAATGAATAGTTACGTTGTTTCCATAAAAAACAATCTGAAGAAAATGTATTTAAATAAAATTCGTTGATATGATCACATAACGAAGAAATTGACAAATTGCTACTTTTTTAATCTTAATTAAGTTTAACACCGCGTTTCAAAATTAGTTAAATTGTCAAGATGGTCAAGTTGGTCTAAGGCGCTAGTTTCAGGTACTGATTTGAAAAAAATAACTTAGTTAATTTAACCACTTTTTAATAATAAAAAAATCAGACCCCTAGACTAACACATGAAAGCCTTTAAAAAAAATTAGAAAATTTTACCATTCTTTTCAGGTTTACAATTTGTCGTTACACTTTGAACAACTATATATGACTGAAGGTATGATCCTATTTAATATTCTACTCCAACGGCTCTGTATGTATTTAATTAATAATATGTGGTATCAAAGCTCACATATAGCTATATTATTCTGTGTTATATTCTGATTGAAATTGTATAGACAACGTATTGGTGAAACTTCTATAATTTTATGGAGTACTATTTTATTCATGATACCTAACTTTATTCAGATGTATCACGAGTGAAATAATTGCTTAATGTTATTCACTCGTGATACAAATTTCAAACTTCATGACAAATTATCGGAGCTTGAACTATATTTGTTATTCCAAAACAAAAAATCGAACTCTATCACAATCCATTTGTTAAAGTTTTGAACCTATGTTGGAGATGTTCCGTGTTTTAACTAGGATATTTTTTCTATCCAAATATTTCTTCCGCCTAAATAAATGATTATTTTATTAATTATAATTCAAATGATAACTAAATGTTAACGAGTGGTCCAAAAACTAACCATCTAGGTTAATTGTTTTCTCACATATAACCTTTCAAGATTGTTTTAATTCGAAAGCCTTCCAAATAGTACGAGAGCTTTGAAAACTAGATACATAAATATGTTTTGTGCTTTTAGACATCAAAAACCAAAGAAAAATAACTAAAATCCATCGATATGATCACATAAATTGGAAACCTTTCAAGATTGTTGTTACTATAAGATTACAACTAGAACGAGAACGCTGATATAGCCTGATCTTTAAAGAATGCTAAAAATCAATAGAAAAATTAAAATGCATTGACGTGATAACAACTTAACAATCTTTCAAGAATACCACAATTAGAAAGCCTGCAAACTAATATGAGAAGTCGAGAACTCTGATAACTTGATACCGACAACTGCCAATAGCAAAATCCAACACATATACAGTGTCATGTAATATGTCATAAGAAACTTAAAATGTTATCTACCACTTTATGGAATTAATAGGGTAGAAAGTGTGAGTGCAAAACATAACCATGCGAACTCAATTTAATTTGAGGTATCTTACAACAACATATGGCATCAAGAACTAGCATTTCATAAAATATGACACATGCCGGTGGGAAATGCCAATTTTCTTGCTTGGAGTTCCTCAGCCACCCTTAGACGTTTTCCCTCTAAGCTCTCTTTCAGCAGACTGCTCATATCTTCGACGTTCATTAGAGTTGCTTCTGCATTTTGTTCAGCTTCCAACTGAGGAGCACGCTCCTTTTCCAATTCCGCTTCAAGATGCCTCATCTCCCTCGGCTTCGATTCAACCTGCTAAATACAAAAAGGCACTGATTGGTTACAATAACACCTATAAGTCTTCCTGCATGAGGCTCGTCTCAAATTTTCCAGGCGCAGACTATATGACTGATTGACATTTTTTAAAGTGGACAATCAGATACCTAGTTCATATTAGACCATGATGTACTCGCCCCGCACAACAAATCTAGATTTAAAAACTAATTAGTAATACTTTGGATACAAGAATTGTTGGATATGTAAAGCAGTACGGAAAGTAAATAAATATTACAAGTGTTCGAAAGGATAAACAAATAGTCAATATTCAGAACTGCTGCAAGCTTGGTTAAATGTTGAATCTTGATAACCTGAAATCAAGAAACACTAATTCTGGATTGTTACAACTGTGTGCTGAGTCGAGAGATGACTCTTTGTCCTTAAGACAAGATTGCCCCGTATATATGCTTTTATGTTAACGGGCAATAGTCTCCCAAGATAAAACAACAATTAATCAACACTACAAAGCAAATAGGTTGATTCTGACGAAGAAAACAAACACAAAACGACTTGTTGAAGAATTGAAAGAAAGGAAGAGTTTCTGTTTTAGTCCCAATGTTTCGCCACGCTTTGGACTTTCTCGCTTTCTTTTGTTTTGTCTCTGTATATAGTGTGTCTCATTTTTTTATGTGTATATATCTGTGTTTGTGTGTTACACAATTGAGCCAAAAGGCATCAATATATAGCATAAGAGAGGGATTCTCAATCGCCAAAACATGGCTGTTAATGGCCATTAGTGAGGGTTTGTTTATGGAGTAGCCAGGACCAAAGCTGTAAATATTAAATAATTTGGGGTCCAAAGAGATAATATCATAAGAAGCCCACGTCCCACGACCCACGATCCGAGCCCGGACCGGACGGGCGGGTGGCGGCGGCACGCGTGTGGGCTTAGCCTTGAACCCAAGCACATCTAGGTCCTCCCTCCTTTAAACACATGGGTTACCCCTTGGGGTCCCAAACTCTTAGCCAATTATGAGACTTATAAAGAGAGAAATTCTTCTTTTTCCCACCGATGTGGTAGATTTGTCCCAAACCATATTTCCATGCCTCAAACACCTTACTTCGTTGACCAATATCTCTTTCATTTCTCAACGAAATTTGACGATTCTTGGCCCTACAGTCATCTACTCACTTAGTAGATTATGCATGTGTGAAGAGACAAAACCTCCAACATGTGGAACCCTAGTGTTTAATTCATTGAATATGGGTGGACGCACCTCCCCACCAAAAGCAAATTTCCAACAAGAATGCTATTGAACAAATTATATAATTTACTCAACACAGGTTCATCATTAGAGATTAATTGTCGCTGCATTTTTCCTTTAACTTTGTTATCTCTTTATAAAGTTTATATTAATCTCGATAACAAGTAATCACAAGTACAAAAGAAGCTCACACCATTGATGCATGTGAGAGTTGTTGGAAATTTGCTTTTGATGGGGGTTGCGGCCACCGATCTTTAATGACTGAAACACTAGGGTTCCGTGATGTTGAGACTTCGGTTCTTCACACATGAATAATTTACCATGTGAGTAGATGAACGTAGGACCAAAGATCATCAAATTTTGTTAAGAATTGAAAGAGATATTGCTCCACAAAGTAAGGTGTTTGAGGCATGAAAAATATGGTGTGGAGTAAAACTCCCACATCGGTGGGGAAAAGAAGAATTGTTCATTTTATAAGCCTCAAAAGTGGACAAGGGTTTTTTAAACAAATTTAATCGTTATATTTCTTAATTTTAATATCGATATTTTGAATTTATCTCTAATAATATTCCCTTATAAGAGATAATAATAATAACAATAATAATAATAGCTTTTTATTATTTTTTTCGATTCAATTTTTTAGGAAAATAAAACTTGCTATAATGCGGTAGGTAAGATATAGTTTGAGTAAATAACTTATATGGTCACTCAATTATAGCAAATTATCTATCAAAGTCGCTAATATTTATTTTATATCAATAAAGTCACTCAATTATAGCAAATAATTTATCAAAATCACTTATGTTTATTTTGTATCAACAAAGTCACTCAAATTAGATTTTTCTTTCCACAAGGTCACTCAAGTTAGGCTAGTCTTTCCACAAATTCATTTTAGACCAGGAAATCAAAGGAATAATTAAATCAGCTTCCTTAAGTTTGGTTTCTTAACTAACATATTAAGCTTACAATTTTTATTTTATTTTATTTTTTATTTTTATTTTTTAAACCTAATCATTATTAATATTAAAAAATTAACTAATTTGTCATCTATAATATTTTATTTCTTAAACATCTTTTTTTTTTAAGAAAATCAATTCCATCTCTTTTGTGCCAAAATTATAGCGGGAAAGTTGCTTATACTCGATTCCAGCTCCTCTCCATTTTCCATTGTCTCCATTCCCCAAGTTCCTACTTGGATAAAGGACACATATTTTATTCTAAACAAGGTTTAATTAACTAAAGCAAGGTCTTATAAATCAAGGTTAAGATAATTAATATTCCATAAAGTTTTCAAAAAAAGGGCAATTCTAATTGCCCTTTATCTCATCCATAAATATATCCGATTTTCTATCCTCATTTTCCAAACACCTCCAAGTTCTATCCCTTTCGTTGCTATGAGTTATTCACTCGTTTAGTTTGATCGTTTAGGTCGGCTTCGGAAAAGCATTGACACGACTAATTCTACCCCCTTAAACATGGGAAGTTAGTAAATATTGAGTTGATTATTTGAAACTTATAAGGCTTGATCAAGTATATAAAAAATAAGTGTGATGCCATATCATGCATTGAGACGAGACGAATTTCGTGAAAAAGGATAAAACACTCGTTAAAATGTAGTTGTGTTTTAAGTGACGCTACAAAGTCTAACAGTTAAAACTCTTTTAAAATGTCTTCAATACAGTTGCACAATTCAAAAGCCTTCAAATAAATGCGGAAAGAAAAAACCAAAATCACAACAGCATATCATAGATAAATCAGCAAAATAAGCTTGTCCTCCCAAGCGTTTAAAGAAAGGGATAACTTATGAAAATGCTATGAGTTTTTAAAAGACTCAACTAGTTGCATGTCAAGATATTTGTTCATGTTCACCTCTTAATGTCAATATTTAGAGCATGCATGACGCTCAAGTAGTATGAAAATCAATAGAAAAAGGCACTGATGAGTGATAAGATACCCAAGAAACATCAAACAGCAAACAAAGTTACATCATTCAGAAACTTCAAGCAATCATATTACAGCCAGCAAACATACTTTCACCTTACTTGTATGTCGTAGAGAGTTTGCAACCATAAACTCAATATGCGTCGAGTTCACAAAAAGAAGCACATCTGACTTATAAAATGTGACAGGAACTTTTCGCATTCTCATGCTTAGCTCTCTCCAATTCTCGGCGACATATCTCATTCTCATGTTTAGCTCTCTCCAATTGTTCCCTCAACTCATGCAGCCCCCCCTCAATTTTTTCTTGGGCAGCTTTACCCTTTAGTTCTGCAGCTACCCTATCAGCACGCTCAATAGCCCATTGTTCTAAAAGTTTACTTGTGATCCCCGTGAACTTTGATGTAACCTGTCAAATATAGAAATATAGGAATAGGATCAAAGGCTGAGAACGAGAACGAGAACGCTGATATAGCCTGATCTTTAAAGAATGCTAAAAATCAATAGAAAAATTAAAATGCATTGACGTGATAACAACTTAACAATCTTTCAAGAATACAACAATTAGAAAGTCTGCAAACTAATATGAGAAGTCGAGAACTCTGATAACTTGATACCGACAACTGCCGATAGCAAAATCCAACACATATACAGTGTCATGTAATATGTCATAAGAAACTTAAAATGTTATCTACCACTTTATGGAATTAATAGGGTAGAAAGTGTGAGTGCAAAACATAACCATGCGAACTCAATTTAATTTGAGGTATCTTACAACAACATATGGCATCAAGAACTAGCATTTCATAAAATATGACACATGCCGGTGGGAAATGCCAATTTTCTTGCTTGGAGTTCCTCAGCCACCCTTAGACGTTGTTGTCTCTCTAAGCTCTCTTTCAGCAGACTGCTCATATCTTCGACGTTCATTAGAGCTGCTTCTACATTTTGTTCAGCTTCCAACTGAGGAGCACGCTCCTTTTCCAATTCCACTTCAAGATGCCTCATCTCCCTCAGCTTTGATTCAACATATTATATGACTGATTGACATTTTTTAAAGTGGACAATCAGGTACCTAGTTCATATTAGACCATGATGTACTCGCCCCGCACAACAAATCTAGATTTTAAAACTAATTAGTAATACTTTGGATACAAGAATGCTATTGAACAAATTATATAATTTACTCAACACAGGTTCGTCATTAGAGATTAATTGTCGCTGCATTTTTTCCTTTAACTTTGTTATCTCTTTATAAAGTTTATATTAATCTCGATAACAAGTAATCACAAGTACAAAAGAAGCTCACACCACTGATGCATGTGAGAGTTGTTGAAAATTTGCCTTTGATGGGGGTTGCATCCACCCATCTTTAATGACTTAAACACTAGGGTTTCGCATGTTGGAGACTTCGGTTCTTCACACGTGAATAATCTACTATGTGAGTAGATGAACGTATGGCCAAGGATCGTCAAATTTCGTTAAGAATTGATAGAGATATTGGTCCACAAAGTAAGGTGTTTGAGGCATGAAAAATATGGTGTGGAACAAATCTCCCACATCAGTGGGAAAATGAAGAATTGTTCATTTCATAAGCCTCAAAAGTGGACAAGGGTTTGGCACCCGAAGGGGTAACTCATGTGTTTGAAGGAGAGATGACCTAGGTGTGCTTAGGTTCAAGGATAGGCCCACACGCGCGCCACCGCCACTACCATTTGAGAAATATTGTGCCCAATCGGAGTTGTTGAACGCAAGAACCGTACATTGAAGAAAATGATGAATGTCTTGCTCATCAATTTCGGTCTTTCCCAAAACATGTGGGGAGAAACTGTCCTTACCGCTAATACGATTCTTAATAAAGTCTCACATAAGGGTAAGGACAAAACTCGTTATGAATCATAGAAGGGAAAGAAACCCACTTATAAATATTTAAAGGTGTGGGGTTGTTTGGCAAAGGTCGAAGTGCATAAGCTAAAGCAGGTCAAAATTGGGTCTAAGACGATAGATTGCATTTTCATCGGATATGCAAATAACAGTAATGTTTATCGCTTCTTAGTGCATAAGTCAGATATTCCAGATATCCACAGAGGTACAATCATAGAATCAATGAATGCTCAATTCTTTGAGGATACTTTTCCTAGAAAGGAAAGAGACATTACCTCTCGCAAATAAAGTTATGAACAGAGCTCTCAGGAACCTGGAGTCGTTGACTGCCCGGATCTAGATGGTTCAGATCTAGTGGACTCCGAAGTGGCTGAATATCCGAAATCCAGTTTTCTTGATTCTTAGAACTTAGAGGCTTCAGAGATGGAACTAAGACGAAGTAAAAGGGCTAGGAAAGATAAAACCTTTGGTCCTGACTTTGTAGCTTATATCGTTGATGATGAACCAAGGACAATTGCTGAAACATTGTCAACTCCAGAGGCACCGCTCTAGAAATAAGCTATTGAGAGTGAAATAGACTCCATCCTACAAAACCATACTTGGGAGTTGGTTGATCTTCCTCTGGGAAACAAACCGTTGGGGTGTAAATGGATACTCAAACGGAAGTATAAAGTAGATGGGTCTATAGATAAGTACAGGGACAGGTTGGTAGTTAAGGGCTACCGGTAGAAGGAAGACCTTGACTATTTTGACACGTACTCCCCGTGGTCTAGGATGATGTCTATACGAGTATTCATTACGATTACAGTGTTGCATGACCTTGAGATACATCAAATAGATGTTACGACAGCCTTCCTAAATGGTGATTTGGAAGAAGAAATCTATATTGAACAACCCGAGGGGTATGTGATTCCAGGGCAAGAGAAGAAAGTCTGTCGACTTATCAAATCTCTGTACGGGCTGAAACAAGCCCCGAAGCAATGGCACAAAAAAATTGATTGTACTCTACTATCGAAGGGTTTCTCCATTAATGAGTGTGATAAATGTGTCTACACGAAAGGTAAGTCTGACTCGTTCATCATGATATGCATGTACGTAGATAACATGTTGATCATATGAAGCAGTCCTAGCTTAATCCTAGAGACTAAGAACATGTTGAAACAATGCTTCGACATGAAGGATATGGGTATCGCAGATGTCATCTTAGGGATAATAATCTCTAAGACATCTGACGAACTGGTCTTATCTCAGTCTCACTACATCGAGGATGTTTTGAGAAAGTTTGAGGTGTTTGAAAATTCGCCTATGAAGTCACCACTAGATAGAAATCAAAAGCTTGATAAAAATTGGGGTACACCCGTATGCCAGGAGAATATGCACAAGTGATTGGGAGTTTGATGTACATAACAAACTGCACCCGACCTGATATTGCTTATGTAGTCAACAAGTTGGCTAAGTTTACCCGTAATCCAAGTAATGATCATTGGAAAGCGTTGAATCGGGTACTACGATACCTGAAATACAAACTTACGGGTTGCATTATTCGAGATATCCAGTTGTACTAGAGGGGTACAATGATGCAAACTGAATATCTGATCTTGGAAATCCTCTAAGCAAACTTGCATCGCCCGATCCACGATGGAATCGGAGTTTATCGCTTTAGACAAAGCAGGAGAAGAAGCTGAGTGGCTTCACGACTTCTTAGCGGATGACCCATGTTGGGACAAACCCGTACCTTCTGTAATGATCCACTGAGACAGCCGGTCTGATCTAGGAAGGGCACAAAGTTCTATGTACAACGGCAAATCTAGTCATATTCGACGGAGACGTAAGACCGTTAGGCAACTGATCACCACGGGTATAATATCAATTGATTACATAAAATCAAAGGATAACATAGTTGAGCTAGTGACAAAGGACATACCCAGAGATCAGATATTTTGCTTGTCTAGGGGAATGGGCTTAAAACCCAAGCTTTAAGGACCGATACGATGGTAACCCAACCTTACTGACTGAGATCCCAGGAATTAGGTTCAATGGGAAAACTAAGCTGTAAAGGTTCAGTTGAGCGCTTCGGGGGAAGCAAGAGCACTTCAGATTATGATTTCGGTAATGAAACGTAAATCCAAAGCTATTCCCGCAATAGACATTAAGTGCTAGCTACAGTGTGGGTAAAGGTTAAGTTTCCATAACTTTTAATGATTCTTAACTATTGAGGTTAAGTTTGCGGAAATTTTAAATGGTTCCTAGCACTTGTGAAGTGGGGTATAACAGGATACCCTGTAGGAGACCACCTATTTAAGTGCGAGAGGCCACCTTAAATAAACGCACTTAAGAATCCAAGAGTGTCCATGGTCACAACGGACAAAACATTAAGAAGAACAGAGTAAGAGAAGTTGTTGTGTTGGTATTGTTGACTTGTCTTACACTAAACACTGACGGTTCAAGACATCATGTTGACCGCACAGTAAGTAAGTCCGATGGTACTCAACTATGAAAGGTTCAAAGCGGAAGCTACCTATCCAGATGCAAAATCTGTCCGCTGAAAGTTGTTAGAAATAGGCACCTTGTGAGTGCGCCAAAAATATCTTTCAAGAGGGGATTATTGGAAATTTGCCTTTGATGGGGGTTGCGTCCACCCATTTTTAATGACTTAAACACTAGGGTTCCGCATGTTGGAGACTTCGGTTCTTCACACGTTAATAATCTACTATGTGAGTAGATGACTGTAGGGCCAAGGATCGTCAAATTTCGTTAAGAAATAAATGAGATATTGGTCCATAAAGTAAGGTGTTTGAGGCATGAAAAATATGGTGTGGAACAAATCTCCCACATCGGTGGGGAAAGGAATAATTGTTCATTTTATAAGCCTAAAAAATGGACAAGGGTTTGGGACCCCAAGGGGTAACCCATGTGTTTAAATGAGGGAGGATCTAGGTGTGCTTCGGTTCAAGGATAGTCCCACACGCATGCCACCACCACCACCCACCCGCCATATTGGGTCGGGTCGGGCTGGACTATGCTAGGTTGTTGGACTTCTTCTGTTACTATCTTTTTGGACCCCAAATTGCGTAGTATTTACATTTTTCTTAGTATATACAGAGAAATCTTGTCTTAAAGACAGAGTGTCATCACTCGACTCAGTTAAGAAAAAAGACAAAGAGTTCGTGTTTGTTCTTGTTTCCAGTTTTGTTAACTGAAGATTATAAGTTTTTGTTGTAATCTTAGTAGTCTCTAGTAGTTTATCATTTCTAAGCGATTGTAATATTTACTTCTCATTTTCTGCAATTATTGTAATCCACAAGAGCTCGAGCAAAGCTGAGGGAAAGAAGAAGTGAGAAATGAAATGCTTGTTTTTTTCATTACTCAATTAGGGTATATATACAAAACTAAAAATATTTACTAACTAATCGATCCATGACAGTTGGTTATAGCTTGTCATTAACTAACACTAACAAACTCTAACAACTTCAACTAATTTCTAACTAACTAAGTACTACTCGATGAGTTGAATGTACAAGCTAAGCTAAGCTATGTCTATTACAATGATAAATATCTCAATATCTCCCCTCAAATTGGAGGTGAAGATCTCAAAGCCAACTTGTTCATGATGGCAGTATGCTTCAAGCATGTAAAAGCCTTAGTAAGTACATCAGCAAGCTGCTCATTGGTGGCAGTGTGATGAAGTGAAATGAGGCCTTCTTGGAGCTTATCTCTGACAAAGTGGCAATCCACTTCTATGTGATTTGTCCTTTCATGAAATACTGGATTTCTGGCTATATGCAAAGCTGATTGACTATCACAATAGACTTCAATAGGAGTAGGATATGTGAGAGTCAATTCTGTGAACAATATATCCAGCCAGACCAACTCTTCTTAGGGACCTATACTCAGTTTCTGCTGAGGATAATGACACGGTTTCTTGTTTCTTAGATTTCCAACTCACAGGGCAATCACCAAGCAACACTAAGTGCCCACTCACAGACCATCTTGAGTCAGGGCAGACAACCCAGTCTGAGTCACAAAAAGCCTTAACTATGCAGTCTGAATTTTTAGATATGAAAACTCTCATAGTATCTGAGTAAATGATAAGTTGCTTGTAAATGTGGCTGGGGTCCTACATAATTGGCTAAGGTATTAAACACTAAATGCTATGTCCATTCTACTATTGGTGAGAAATTTCAGCTCGCCAATGAGTTTTCTATAGAAAGTAAGATCTGCAAGGGCATATCCTTCCTTAGCCTTTAGTTTGACAGTGGGGTGAAGAGGTGATGTTAAAGTGCTGAAAATAAAGCAACCATATTCTTTCAGTAGGTTAACAACAAACCTCCTTTGAGAGATTATGACCCCATCATCTGTGTGTGCAATACTTCCATCCCTAAGTAATAGTCTAATGTGCCCAAATCTTTTATTTTGAATTTTTCAGGCAAATAGCCTTTCAAGTTTGTGATCTCCTGTTCATCAATGCCAGTAAGTAGCACATCATCCACATAGACAGTCACAAAAACCACAAGGCACCAACTTTTCTATTAAATAGTGAGTAGTCATGTAGGGAATGTTGATATCCTCTAGCTTCCAGTTCATTTGTCAATTTTGCATACCATTGTCTGCTAGCTTGCTTCAAATCATAGTGACTTATTCAGCTTGCATACAAGGTTTGGTGTGTCTACTTCCAGCCCTTGAGGCAATGCCATATAGACTTCTTCATAAAGATCACCATGTAGAAATGCATTGTTAATATCCAACTGAAATATGTTCCATGTATAAGTTTTTGTGTAACATTTCCTGCTTGCTGAGTATACCCTTTCACTACCAATCTTGCTTTAAACCTTTCTATGCTACCATATGTCTTATGTTTCACTTTATATACCCATCTACAGTCAATTGATTTCTTTCCTAATGGTAATGACACCAAATTCCAAGTATTGTTGGCATGCAGGGTTGCAAACTCTTGAGTCATGGCAACTTGCCAAGCAACGTGTAGTTCTGCCTCTTCATATAATGAAGGCTCACTAACATGACAAATGTTTTGAACTAATTACTGACCAACAAGTGTTAATTGATCAGAAGTTAGATGGTTGTTGTTGGTAAAAAGTACAGTAAGGGAAAAGAGTCTGGGTAGGTTTTAATGCAGGTATGGAGCATATCTAGTCCTTAAGTTGTCGTGGGGTTTTATGTGTTCTACGGGAAGTTCTTTGGTAGGTTGTGGTAAACGTTGAGGTGTTAATATGTCAAGTGGATGTGGTCCAGTTACATAATCAAATATGTCATTGTGCGTATGAGGGTGTTCTTAGGTAGATGGAATGGGTGAGGTGTCATTTGGTGTGGTAATGGAAGTATCAGTGTTGATATGTGGATTTTCAGTGTTAGTTTGTGGAATATCAGTAGTAACACTCAATCTTCTGTGATCATAAGATAGAATATCATCAATTCCTAAATCAGTACTACCATCATTTAAAAAAACAGAGTTAAGTTTGAAGGAAAAAATACTTTATCATAAGACAAATGGAAAGGAAAAACATTTTCATATAAAACTACATCTCTAGAAACAAATATCATTCTTATGGCTAGGTTCAGGATTTTGTATCCCTTTGTCCCAAAAAGGTATCCTACAAAAATATGAGAGGTAGTTCTAGGTTCAAGTTTATCTTTGTGTGCTTTGGAAATTGTTGGGTTACATATACAACCAAAAGGTTTTAAGTGAGAATAGTTTTGTTGTTTATTGTAGAGCAGCTCAAAAGAAGTTCTATTTGTGGGATGAATGGAAGTCTGTTGATGATGCGAGTTGCTGTTAGAACACGCTCTCCCCAATACTTAAGTAGTAGTTTGGATTGGAATAAGGGGCCCTTGCAATCTCAAGCAAGTATATATGTTTTCTCTCCACCACACTTTTTTGTTGTGGTGTGTAGGGACAACTCTTTTGGTGTATAATACCTTTGGACTGAAAAATATACTGGACTCATTATTGTTGAACTCAAGTCTATTATCAAACCTGACTACTTTGACACTGGTGTGGAATTGATTTTCTACCATATAAACAAAGGCCTTTAGAACCTGGAGAGCATTGCTTTTGTTGCTCAAGAGGTGTGTCCAGGTTGACCTACTAAAATCATCTACCATTCTTAAGAAATATTTGTAATTGTCATGAGTGACGATGCGATAAAGGCCCATAAATCTATATGAAGTATTTCAAAATGTGATTTGGTCTTGTTTGTGCTTGGAATGAAAGGTAGTGTGACTTGTCTAGCAATAGGAAAAACAGTGCATAGGAAAGGTTATTTAGGTGAGAATTGGGCTAGTATAGTAGTCAACCCCTTCATTTTAGCAAAGGGAACATGTCCCAACCTATTATGCCACAACAAGTCTATACATAAAACATTAGAAGAAGAACAAGAAATATTAGAAGAAGTATAAGATAGCATATCAATCTTATTATTGATAGGATGAATTTTTATAGATGAGGAGTGAGGATGAAAGCAAGAACCCTTAATGGATGTGCTAGAAGCAAGACTATTTACAATAAACGGACTATCAACATGAAGAGAACAAGGATTTGATGCTTTGCTTACGGCATTGTCATCATGAAATTTCACACATCTTGAACAAAGAAAGTATAGGTCATTCTTGCCTTTACCAAGAACCTAAGGCCTCTTCATTTAAAGGACCTGTAACAAGCACAATGCATCAGTAAAGAATATTATGCATCTCAAAGATATTGTAAGGGATGGACTGAAATGAGATTATACTTGGAAGTAAGAACAAAATTTACTTTATGCAAAATGATCTTAGAAGTGAGTGGTACATCACCAAATTCTGTGACTTTCAACTTGTATTTATTAGGTAGGGAAACTAGTAGAGGATAAGGCAGGTCTTAATGTTAATGAGGACAGATTTGTTAAAGGTCATTGTAATACCCCGTATTTTTGGGTAATGGTCTGAACACACAAACGTAGGCCAATAAACCCGGACCTCGGGAAATTTATATTGTACTTACATATAATAAGGAAATTAGTATATAGACAGATGTGATCCCAAAATAATTTTTGGATCTAACAAGTGCAACGACGGGGAGTAATATTAATAATTTTATATCTCCAAAGAGGTTATAGACTAGTGTCATAGTACAGGAATTATGACATTAGGTATAAGAGGATTTTATAAGTCATCGGGATTTAAATGAATCAGGATCGCGAATTTAGTTGCGTGTATAATTAATTAATTAATTAATTATATGATTAATTAATTATAATCATGGACAATATATAGTGGTATCTACGTGTTATATTATAAACATACGGTTGGGGTGACTAAGTCTAAACAACTGATCGCTGGCAGCTTCAGAGCTTCACCAGTCTCCACACATGCACCATTCTCTTCTACTAAAAGCCTTCATATTCGTATGATTCTGAAGAAACCCTTTCATAGAAAAGCACTTACCACACTTCAATTAGAAGGAATGAGTCTCAATTGATAATCGTTGGAAGTTCTCGACCAAATTGGGAATTTCTGTAAGCTTCTGTGGGAGAAATTCAGAGCATTTTGAACTTTAATTCCAGTAGAATCGAGTCCTTAAACAAGCCTAGAGACTCAGAAACCAAGCCGAGATCTTGGGTCTAAGAAGTTATAGCTTGAATCGATTTTTGGGTCCTGTTTCTGCTTGTCGGAAACTGATTTGGGCGAAAGGTTTTCTGATTATTCTCGTTGCTATGTCTAACAGAGGTAATCTTTCTTGTTCCTAAAGTTTATACAAATTACAGAACATGATTCTTTCCATTAGCTCTAAAATAATTATCGAAAATGCTAAATTTGGGTTGGGTGTTGTCGAGACTGCCGTAATTGTAAGGTATTGGAGTTGCATGTGAAATTGTTGTACTGTTTTGGATATTGTAGCGGTAAAAAGAAGGATTAATAGGGATGGGTGTTTCTCTACATGCATAGGTTTCGATATAGATGGAATATAAGTTCTACGCGTATAAGATATTCGATAAAATGTCTCAATGACTCTATTAATGGTGTATTGATCTGATTATGACTTAAATAATTCATATGGTGTAGATAATCATTCATAGGGCTTACGAGGACCGCGGAACTTAGATAATTTTGACAACAAGGTATGCGAGGCTCTTTCTTCCTTTTGGCATATTCTACGTACAAAACATAACCGGAATATTATTCCATAAAGTACTCTACTCTTAGTAGTTAAGAATGATCATGTTATTGACTCTTATGTTAAAATCATGTTTAATTATGTTTCTAAGTCCTTATTGAGGCATATGGAAAAAATGTTGATATTCACAATGTTAGCCAAAGGTACAAGGATATTGGGCCAGGATGTGTTATTGTCATTCATGCATTCTCATTTGCATTACATTCATATATTACCCTGGACCACTTGTGCTATGCACATTACTATATGGTAAATATTATATATATAGGGGATATGGGGAAAGGAAAAGGTGTTATATACGCACACCACCTGTAGATGATACAGACTATCACAAAAGAGCCCTAAGAGGCCAATACGATGTGATGATGTGATGTGATGTGATGCTTGTGTGGCTTATTGGGATGGGTTTCACGATCCGCAACACTAACATATATTGGGACGGGTTGCATGATCTGCAACACTAACATATATATATATATATATATACCGCATTTGCATCATGCATACATTCGTTTACCAATATATGATATGAGGGCCAAAGAGGCCCTTATGGTGAGGAAGATGCCCGAAGAGGCTGATGTATATGCATATTGCATTGTGCATAACATTTAGGCATGTGTATTAGGGCTCTCAGAGGCATTTACTAATGTTCAGCTATTTCTATTTCAAACTATGATATATCTCTGCTATGTTATTTCTTATGCCTGACATACTCAGTACATCAGTCGTACTTACGTCCCTTTTGTTGGGGATATTGCATTTTATGCCCGCAGGTTCTTATTGAGAGAGTGACGGTTCGCACTAGTAGGTTGTTGGTTCAGCTGGTATTTGGAGCACTCTATTCGTTTCGGATTTGCAGTTTGGTCGTGGTATGTTTTACTCTTTAGAGACTTATAGATAGGTGTCATGTGGTTAGTTGTCATGTATGGCCTTGTCGGTATTGGTATATAAATGTTTAAGTTGGGGCTTTTGGGTTGGAACTTTATATAATCCATCTGGGCTCAGTCCATATTCAAATATGATTAAGTGGTCAGTGTGTGGTTAGTGGTGCTCCTTGGTGAGATTTGAGAGATTGAAATTGTTTAAATAGTAATCAGGGCTAGTGTTTTTATTTGGAAACTGCATTTGCATATCATCTGGTGATTCTGAGCTTTTTCATTGGTTTGACAACATATCAGTATGGACATTTGCAGTAGTCCTTGCCTCTTTTACCAAACCTGTAGGATTGAGCATTGTTCTGTAGCGAGTGGGTAAATCTGGTTGTTTTGTCTATGATTGTTGTTATTGAAATGATTGTTCTTGTTATTTTGTGGATATCCATGTAACTTATAGCATCTATCTCTAGTGTGGACTGTCGTTTTGCAGTAATCACGCACTTGTACTCGTCTTTATTCCCAAAGTAGCTGTTGTTGTTATTCATAGAGTAGTTGGTTCTAAATTTCCCGATGGTTGAAGGTCTGGAAGCACTAGCATTCAAAGAGGTGGATTACATCATCATCCTGTTACTAGGTCTGAATTCCCTTTGTTTCTCTTCCTGAATCAATAGAGAGAAAGCTTGTGTCATAGAGGGCAAATGATTCATCATAAGAATGTTTCCTCTAACTATGGTATATACTTCATTCAATCCCATAAGCAATTGAATTAATCTCCTATGTTGTTCTGCTTTGTGCATCCCTTCTTTAGCACCACAAAGTACACAAACAAGTACAATGGCTTTTAGCACTCAAAGTGTTCAATTCCTCCCATAACTTCTTCATCTTAGTGTAGTAAGTAGTTATATCTAAGCTTCCTTGAGATAAGTCATTGATTTCCTTTTGAATTTCATACAATTTTGCTCCATTAGTTTGCTCATACCTATCCTCCAATTCTCTCCATAATTATATAGAATCATTGACAAATTCCACACTGTCAGATATTTCTTTGGACAGTGAATTGAGAATCCATGAAGTCACTATGTTATCACATATATTGCCTCATCTGGCCTCTTGCATTCACCATTAATGAACCCTAGTTTATTCTTCACCGACAAATTATCCGAAACACTCATCTATGATCTATATCCCACTCCTTCAAAAGGACATGATACTAACAATGCTTCAGTATTATCAGAAGGACTACAATATAGGGGATCATTCACATCCAAAACAGTATTGTTCGAGTTATCAGTTCTAGTTTGTTCAATTTCTTCAATCGCCATTTGTAATATCAGTTGATACTGAAACTTGAATCAGAGAATAAAAATCGAAGCTCAATCGATGACAGAAAAATGAATCAAAGATGAAATTTGAATCAGAGAACAAAAATAGAAGCTCAATTGATGACAGAAAAATGAATCAAAGATGAAATTGAAACAATGGATATGAGTTCGATCGAAGAAATTGAACTCAATCAAAGATATTGCACATGCACGTGAAAACAATGAAATAATCGTGAACTACAAGAACAAAGAAATACTCACAACACTTCGATAATGGCGGAAAAGATGATCACGATCTACAATTGATAGGCTCTGATACCATATTAATCTCGATAACAAGTAATCACAGAGACAAAAGAAGCTCACACCATTGATGCATGTGAGAGCTCGAGCAGAGCGGAGGGAATGAAGAAGTGAGAAATGAAATGATTGCTTTCTTCATTACTCAATTAGAGTATATAGACATAACTAAAAATATCTACTAACTAATCGATAAATGACAGCTGGCTATAGCTTGTCATTAACCAATACTAACAAACTCTAACAACTTCAACTAATTTCTAACTAAGTACTACTTGATGAGCTGGATGTACAAGCTAAGCTAAGCTATGTCTATTACAATGATATTACAATGGTAAATATCTCAATAGTTTATGAAGTTCAAATGAGCAGAGATAAGAAGAAATGTTATTACTATCCCTTTTCTTGACAATAATTAATGCATCATAACAGTTGAATGCATACCTTTAGTTCTTTGAACAGGTCCTCTGTATATGGTTTTCCACCATTCTTTTCCACAACCAAATTCACATGTAAAAGAAGATTTCTCAATTGCTCAGCTTTCTTCAATGGATCCTTAGTCTTATTGTCGAAAAGTACTTCTCTATTTCCACATTGTTTCAGAAAATCTTGTAACGGTAATAAAAATAATTAATTGAATTGGACCAACTCTCACACTCATGATGAGCAAGCGAGATTCTAATTTCTTACAAACATATGCTACTTCAAGACTGCTAAAATGCAAATAAATAAGAAAGTATGATCTGTCAGTTTAATTTATTCCAAAAGCTAAGATTCAATCATATCCAATCATATTGTATAAGATCACTGTAAATAATCTAACCTTTAAAAACTCCGGGCATTCATTTCCTAAGTAATCATCCAACGACTGATCACTATCTTCAAGTTCGTCTCCACCAAGTGAAGACGACAACCATGTAATCTCTAATTTTTTCCCCAAACAACTCCTGAAAGCTCCGAATAGCAGCTTGCTCTTCTCTAGAAAACCGTGTTCGCACGGACAAAACTAAAAGAACCTCATGAATCCCATCCTTGGCCAATCCATATATTTAACTTTATAACAAAATCAGAGTGACGGGAAATATCAAACAATCTTGCAATTTCCACAACTTCAATCAGCTAGTAACTTTATAGAATACACAACAAAACAAGATGCAACAAGCATATGTGAATCGAGAAACATTTGCAGGTTCAAAGTTAGTACGACCTTACTATTATATATATATATATTTAAATTTTTGCACATTTATACATAGTTCACGCAGATACAATATAGGTTCAGTTGAACCCACAAAACCGTCTATGATCTACTCAGACATCAAACACCAAATTGTTGTTTTACATATAGGTGGAAATTGGTGCAAGGCTCTTTTCACATACCTAAACCTTCTTTTGTACGTTTGATATACCATAGAATACCATGTATATACTCTACTTAGCACCTTTAGATGAGGGGAGAATATATATTACTGTAATCTCCCTAGAAATGAAGATCTTGAGAGGGGAATTAATAAGCTACATAAACTACTGAACAATAATAAGCTTTACCAAATGATGTACTTTTAACTTACTTTTAATATTATGCCATGTATAATTTTAATAATAACAAATCATATACACGAAATACATTAAAATAGCTACTTTTCATTGACATTCTCTCTTAAGTTTCTATTGAATATTACAAGATGCGGTAAGACATACAATAATGCTATTTAATCAAGCACCTTTTACAAAGTTAAAGAAGAAATTTGGCTATTTACCGGGAGTGTCAATCACGTTAAGTATCTATCGATCGTCTAATTGAAGCTGGCAAGCAGTATTAACACCAGAAGAGCAATGCATTGACCTGAATAACATTCTTCCAAGAATACTATTGCCTGTGGCGCTTTTCCCGTCTCCTGTTCTCCCAACAAGTAGTGTCCACTCTCCAATATTTTTTGTAGTAAATTCCAATTCATTGCTGTTAACACTCAAAATTAATTTAAGTGTTTAGCCGAATTCAGTGACAGCCAAACTGTTCCAGAGCCGAATTTATTCCTAGCCCTCGACTACAAGAACTTCATCGGCTACTAAGGCATCTTAGCCGAGTTGTTAGTTAGAGGTACGACTGGACCCACTCAGATGCAAACGTCTCAACGACCAAGTCAAAATGGTTTCTGGACCCCTAGAAGCGGTAACGACCAGCAACAGCTAAAAGGAAGGGTCATTATCCAAGCAAGATGAGTAGAGGGCGAGAAAATCGGCACCTCCTCCCCCATAGTCGGCTATTGAACTTAGTGGGTTACTTGATGGCTGACATTGAGGGATCACGTTGTACATTTTTTTCCCTTTCTTGTACTATAAATAGGATCATTCTTTGTATATAGGACAACAACACAATCAATCAAACAACTCATTTTTTATCTATCTTTATTTATCTTCATTCTACCTTTACCGCTTTTATTGCACTCTAGTTGTATTTATGCTTCTTATCACCTAGTTTACTCACCCACCATTCTAATGCTTTCTGGAGTAGTTGGGGAACCCATTGCTGGAAGTTAGAGTTCCACTTCCGGCCCAAATCGCTTAGTTAAGAAATCAATTTGTCATCCGATTTCATCAGCCGATAAAACAACATACACTTCCAACGGTAACAAATTTGGCACACCCAGTGGGACCATAGGTGATCTCATAGCAAAGTGTTTCACGTTGGTAAATGAAGGAAGGATTGTGCGAAGTGTAAGATGGTACGGGTCAGAAAAGGGTCGCGAAGCTGAGAAGGGCCGCGGCGCCTCCCGGACTGGGCCGCGGCACTGGAGAGCTGCGACACCCCCCAAGCTGAGCCGCGGCGCTAATTGCAAGTTTGGCATTCTGGAGCCGTCACGCTAAATGTTGCAGTGTCGCGGCGCTTTTCAGGCAGTGTTTGCTCGACGAAATTCCAAAGGTTTGGTTGTTGAGGTGGTTTCAATGGCATTGAATCCACCCAATAATGGCCATTACTTAGACCATTATGTTGTTGCATTACTTGGGGGTTAAATGTCATCCATTACATGACAATTGAATATCATTATGGGGCATTTGAAAGGCCGTCTTGCACACTTTTAAATTGAGGCATTTGGCTCAATTCTATAGAGGAAGAGATGAACATACTTACAAGTTAACAACACCACAAAGAGATTAGTTTTTTCTGATAAACAATCATTCTCTTAGCAATCTTCATTATTCGTGTTCTTCGTTGGGATCATTTGTATAGGCTTTGCACATTTTATAGTTTGATGTTTCATCTTGGGAGACTATTGTCCACACTTCCGTAAAGCCTATATAAGGGGGAAATCTTATCTTAAAGACAGAGTTATCTCTCAACTCAGCCGGTGGTGTTGTGATTATCTAATTGGTTACTAAGTGTTTCAGGTGTGAACTAGAATCTCAAAGGACTCTAACCATTCAGATTCTCAACAGATCTACAAGATACAAGTGTAGCAGTTCATGTCCATGTATTTCCGAATACAAGATCCATATTTGAAGTTCCAATTCAAGATCAAGAGATTGACAAATCGTTATTGTAATCTTTGTTGTTTATCTTTTCGATCACTGTAATAGTTATTTACTATTCCCGTACGTGCTTTACATATCCAACAATTTTAAGATAAGATTGTACTAGTGCTCGAAAGATGTTTGCCAGCAGATATGGTCCCAAATCTGGCTGTGGTTTTCTTTTTGAAAACAATTTTGTTGACAGTTCAAACACTCTCTCTGTCAACAACTGTGCTTTCAAATCTGGTCCTAGTTTTGGTTCTCTCTCTGACGACAGTTACAAATATATTTCCGTCAAATGTGGGATCTATGGATCTGATGCTGAGCTTTAAGATACCGCTGATAGTCATGCCAGTACATCTAAAGATCAAGGACGAGTTGGTGTCACCGCTCCCGATGGTGGTGGAAACAAACGCCAACGAGAGGCTGAGGATGTCAACTGGGACAAGAGAAGAAGACTGAAGATGATGTTCTATCATAGAGCAAAAGGCTTATATTTGTCCCAAACAAAGGATCCGAATTATGGTAAGGAGGATATGGACACTCAGTCTAACTGAAGTGGGCCATAATCCAAAAGGTCTAAGTTAATTATCCTTCCTTATCTATAATGTGTTTAGTTAATATCTGAATGAATCTTCTTCCTTCCCGTATAAAGATTGGACTATTGTAAAACAAAACTTAAAAGATCCGTTCTTTTGGGTGTAATTATTAAAAGTGTGTAAAGTATGTTCGCACGTACGAAGGAGAGAGATCCACTGACTGTGCAAAAACTGTTACCATTTTTAAGTAAGTGCCAGGAATTGTCTGGGCATCAATCAAAAGGAAGAAGACTAAAAGATAATGGCATATCTTAAGACGTTGAACATGTCACACTATCTGACAGAAGATCATTCATTTGATAGGATGATATTGGACACTCAGTCGAACAAAGCCTACGGGCGACTGGAGTGGGTCAAAATTTTCAGGTCTTTAATGATCTGAAGGTCAAAAGAAAGAAAGGCAGAAAAGTAATGGACACCTAGTGAGGTGGGCCAGAGTTTCCAGGTCTTAAATGATCTGAAGGCCAAAAGAAAGGCAGAAAAGAAATTGGACACTCAGTCTGCCAAAGAAACTGGAGTGGGCCAGAGTATCCAGATCACATATGATCCGGTTACGCCCTAACCACGGGCAATAGGTTGTTCATGTGAAGCAACGCCACCTCTAAAGTAGAAGGGGTTAGAGAGGTTGTCCTCAATAGGACTTCTGGGAATGAATCACTCTAAAAGGAGGTGATACATGTCCCAAACTTGGTTTCAGGGACACTATTGGTCAAGATGGTTTGAGACTAGTCCAACAGGTCTGTAATAACTAAGAATGGTACAGTATGTATGTATCCAAATGAATGATATTTGTAATCCGTGCATCATGTCATCATAGATTAAGACACGTTAAACAGAAAGTCATTCAAAAGCTAATAAAGTTGAGATTGTTGCCTTCTGTCGACATAAACCCTCAAAATAAATGTGAGGTGAGCGAATAGGCAAAATCACATTTCCTTTCCGTCAAAGGAATAGCAAAAGAAGCACCGCTCCTCTAGAACTTAGTCACACCTACATGGGTGATTTGAAGTTTATACAAAATAGACGGGGGAGACAAGTACTTTGTGACCTTCATTTGACGATGGCACAACGTATTGCATCCTTTGTTTGTTGAAAAGCAAAGATGAAGCTGTTGAAGCAGATAAGCGCTACAAAGCAGATGTTGAAAATCAACTAAGCCTACGGATTGAGAAATTCGTAGTGATAGAGGGGGAGAATGTGAAGCATCATTTTTCAAACGACTTCTCCTTACTCACCTCAGTCTAACGGTGTTATTCAAGCACAAAAGTCATACGCCCAAACTATGTGGGGCAAGGCGATCCTTACTGCTAATGCGATTTTCAATAGAACTACGCGTAAGGATAAGGATAACCCTCCGTGTGAAACATGGAAATGATCCCACCTACAAATGTTGTGTTGTGGGGTGGCTTGGTAGAGGTTGGAATACCGAAACAGGTCAAGTTTGACCTAAGACTGTAAATTGCATATCCACTGGATCTGTAAATAACATTAGTGTTTATCGCCTCTTGGTGAAAAAAGAATGTTGAATTCTTTTAGGATAAATTTCCTTGAGAAGGAAAAAGAAGTAATTAACAAGAACCCGCGAGTGCCTGATTGTCCGAAACCAGACGTTCCAGAGCTACAGGACTCGAAAGTTGCTGACTATCCTGAACTTAATGTTCCAGATCTACATAACTCAGGGATTCTAGATGTTGAACCGAGATGGAGTGAAGAGGGGACAAAGACTTGTTCCAGGCCTTCTATCTTGTATGGTTGAGAACAAAACATGGACAATTAACAAAGAATTGTCATCTTCAGAAGCGCTGCTTTGGAAAGAAGCTACATAGAGAGAAATAGATTCCATCAGATAGAACCATACTTGTGTAATGGTTGACCTTCCTCCGGGAAAAGAACCTTTGGGTTGTATAAGTGGATACTCAAAAGTGAGTACAAAGTAGATGGATCTATTGACGAGTATAAGGCCTCGGCTACTTGTACATGTGCTCCCCTGTGAATAGCTTAACATCCAAGGCCATTGTAGTCTTGCGTGACATGGATGTTGAGACAGCCTTCTTAACCGGAGAGTTGGAAGGGAAGGATCAGAGTTGGTTGGTTGAACTGTTGGGTTTCTTCTTGAAGTTTTATTTTGGTCCCTGAAATATTTACATTTTGGTCCTGGAAGTTTCAAATAAAACAGAAATAATGAATCTGACAACAGAAATATTGAATCTGAAGTTAGAAAGCCAATAGTTGAAAACCAAACAGGCTGAAAGTGAAAGTCATATTAAAACAAAAGTCTCGATATGAAAGATATGGGTATCACAAATGACATCTTAGGAATTGGGATTTCTAAGACATCTAACTGACTGGTCTAACTCCAAACTCAGTTGTGAGATAGTTGACAGTCTCGTTGAAGCCACCAATAGATATGAATCATAGAACTGATTGGAATCATGGTGCACCCATATACAATGAGCGATATGCGTAGGTCACATGTAGTTCAATGTATTTTACAACTACAACTGACCTGGTATCGGCTTACAAAGTATATCAGTTGAACTAAGGTTCACTCGTAGTTCTAAAAATGATCGGTAGAAGGCGTTAAGTCGGATATGATGATATCTGAAATATTCACGTATCTACTGATTATGGTATTCTGGATGTCCAGCGGTTCTGGGAGAATACAATAATGCAAACTGGACATCAAACTGAAAGAACACCAATGCCACAAGTAAACGTGTATGGTGGGTCTTGGAAAATCCTCTAAGCAAACTTGCATCGGTCAATTCATGATGGAATCGGAGTTTATCGCTTTAAACAAAGCATGAGAAGAAGTTGAGTAACTTCACGACTCCTTAGAGGGCGTACCTTATAGGGAGAAACCCGTGCCTTCGGCAGTTATACATTATGGCTAGCCAGTCGGCTTCAGGAAGGTCACGGATGACGGCGTCTGGACATATCTGTCGGATCTGTCAGAGATATAAGACTGTATGGCAGTTGATCACCACGGGTGTCACTTCCTTGATTACTAATCAAAGGATATAGCGGACTCTTTAACAAAGGGACTACCTGAAGATCAAGAGTTCTGCCTTTCTAGAGGAATAGGCTTAAAACCCAACCAATACGAACATTTGCGGTGGTAACCCAACCATACTGACTGGAGATCCCAAGAATTTGGTTTAATGGGAAAACTAAGCTGCAAAAGGTCCAATTAAGCACTTTGGATGATGATTTCTGTAAGGAAACATGAATCCAAAGTTGTTCCCGCGATAGACATTAAAGTGCTACCTGCATGGTTGGTAAAGGTTAAGCTTCCAAACCTTTAACGATCCTCAAACGGTTGAGGTTAAGGTTGGGGAAACTTTTAATGATTCCTAACATTTGTGAAGTGGGGTATAACAGGATACCTTGTAGGGAGATCACCTATTTAAGTGCGAAGACAGGCCGCCTCAAGTGAACGTACATAAGAATCCAAGTGTGTCCACGGCTACAACGGACAGAACAATAAGAAGAAATGAATAAATGGGAGGTATTGTGTTGGTACTATTGTCTTGGCTTACATTAAACACTGACGGTTCAAGACATCACATTCACCGCGTAGTAAGTAAGTCCGATGGTATTCAACTAGGGAAGGTTCAAAGCGGAAGCTATCTCTCATGATGTAATATTTTTTCGCTGAAAGATTGTTGAAAGTAGGCACCTTGTGTGTGTGTGCCAAAATCTCTTTCAAGAGGGGATTGTTGAAAATTTACTAATGTGGAATTAAGCTTATCCCATTATTTATGACTCAGACAATTCGGGCCCCGTACGTCGGAAATATCATTTTCACACACGTGCAATCTTAGTGCCAAGTATCGCAAATTTCATTAATGAAAAAGATATTTGGTACGTAAGTGAAATGTTTGAGACATGGAATGATGGATGGGGCTAAATAACAAGTGTTCCACGTTAGTAAACGAAGGAAGGATTGTGCGAAGTGTAAGATGGTACAGATCGGAAAAAGGTCGCGGAGCTGAGAAGGGCCGCGGTGCCTCCCGGACTGGGTCGCAGCGCCTGAGAGCCGTGGCTCACCCCAAGCTGAGCTGCGACGCTAATTTCCTATTTGGCATTCTGGAGCCGCGACACCGCGATGCTAAATACTGCAGCACTGCGGTGCTTCCCAGGTAGTGTTTGCTCGATGGAATCCCAAAGGTTTGGCTATTGAGGTGGTTTTCAATGGCATTGAATCCACCCAATAATGCCCATTACTTTGACCATTATGTTGCTGCATTACTTAGGGGTTAAATGACATCTATTACATGTCAATTGAATGCCATTATAGGGCATTTGAAAGGCCATCTTGCACACCTATAAATTGAGGCCTTTGGCTCAATTCTATAGAGGAAGAGATGAACATACTTACAAGTTAACAACACCACAAAAAGATCAATTTTTCAGATAAACAATCCTTCTCTTAACAATCTTCATTATTCGTGTTCTTCATTGGGATCATTTATGTAGGCTTTGCACATTTGATAGTTTGTTGTTTCATCTTGAGAGACTATTGTCCACACTTCCGTAAAGCCTATATACGGGGGCAATCTTGTCTTAAAGACATAGAGTCATTTCTCAACTCAGCTGGTGGTGTTGTGATTATCTAATTGATTACTAAGTGTTTCAGGTGTGAACTAGAATCTCAAAGGACTCTAACCGTTCGGATTCTCAGCGGATCTACAAGCCACAACTGTAGCAGTTCATGTTCTTGTATTTCCGAATACAAGATCCATATTTGAAGTTCCAATTCAAGATCAAGAGATTGACAACTCGTTGTTGTAATCTTTGTTGTTTATCCTTTCGATCACTGTAATAATTATTTACTATTCCCGTACGTGCTTTACATATCCAACAAAGTGTTTAGCCTAATTCAGTGATAGCCAAACTGTTCCAGAGCCAAATTTATTCCTATACCTCGACTACAAGAACTTTATCAGCTACTAAGGCATCTTAGCCGAGTTGTTAGTTAGAGGTACGACTGGACCCACTCAGATGCAGACACCTCAACGACCAAGTCAAAAGGGTTTTCGGACCCCTAAAAGCGGTAACGGCCAACAACAACTAAAAGAATGGGCCATTATCCGAGCAAGAGGACTAGAAGGCGAGAAAATTGGCACCACGTCCCCCATAGTCGGCTATTGAACTTAGTGGGCTACTTGATGGCTGACATGGGGGGATCACATTGTACATTTTTTTCCTTCATTGTACTATAAATAGGATCATTCTTTGTATATAGGACAAAAACACAATCAATCAAACAACTCAATTTTTATCTATCTTTATTTATCTTTATTCTATCTTTATCATTTTTATTGCACTCTAGCTATATTTATGCTTCTTATCACCTAGTTTACTCACCCACCATCCTAACGCTTTCAAGAGTAGTTGGGGAACCCATTGCTGGAAGTTAGAGTTCTGCTTTCGGCCAAAATCGCTTAGTTAAGGAATCAATTTGTCATCCGATAAAATGGCAAACACTTCAGACGGTAACAAATTTGGCACGCCCAGTGGGACCATAGGTGATCTCATAGCGAAGTTTGATTCTACAGGTCAAGATCATACTTGGCGTATGCGCCTAAGATCTGGTAAGAAAATGAACCAAGAGTCTAGTCCACATCCTAAACAGAATCCTCCCAGAAGGAACAATGAGCCACCATCTTCTTCGGGTATGCCTACATCGGTTGATACCCCTCCACTTCCTCCATCAAACCAAGCTGTAGGTGAACCTAGTCAATCTTAGGGTCCAACTGTTATGACCACGTCATTCATTAAACAGCAGATTGACTTGGGCATCCACGATATTATGTACCAGGTTTCCAAACAATTAGTTGTCATTGTCAAGCCAATGGTGCATAATGAGGTTCAGTAGGCGAGAGAACTGGAAGTTAATTGACTGCATCTATGAGAAGGTTTGGCTAGTTCTGCCATCCCTCTGACGAATGGCGTTGTGCAGCATGCAATTGTGACTTCAGGTGTTGTTCCTCAGCTGAATATATATATCAGTCAGTACCTGCTCAGGTACAGCCGATAGCACACCTAGGAGAACAAGCCCAGTCATTTGGTAACCAGCTCTACTGAATGGTTGCCACCAAACACTGAGGGGCAAGTTGTGTCACTCGACCAAGCAAATCTGCAATATGGAAATATCAATATGGCTCAGAAACTAGTTCAGACACCTTGGTTTGCCGCTTGTTATGCCGTACACTTATGCCAATGACCCTACGGTACAAACGACCAATGTTGGCCAACCGAACTGGCAGCCCATGGCCCCTGGCTATGACCCTGCTAGGCTATTTAGTGAAGTTGTCTACAGCGGGACATCATTCCAGCAGTCACAGCCGGTACCCAATCCATACCATCCAGGAAACACAAACTTTCTAAGAACGGCTGATGTCCGAGGAGAGCAGACTTGGACCATTGTTCCGCATTATCCTCAAGTTCCGTTAGCTGTTCCAGGAGCTCAGCTTGCAGGCTTTGGTGGCTATGCCCAACAACAGTAATAGGGATATACCCCACATGTTGGTAATGTCTAGCAGAATGTCTACAACTTTCAAAACAATGTTCAACAAAGTGCAGAATGGAGGCCTCTAGTTCAGAACGCCTACCAGCCGGTTCCAGTCAAGAATCGACAGGGGACGCCACAACTGATAAACCCTTAAACCATTGCAAATACCATGAGGAGGTACTTTGGCATCTAACTGAAACCCTTGGATGGGACTGTTTACAGGAAGCCCTACCCCGATTGGGTAGATCGGGTAGCACCACTGCCAAGAGGCTTTAAAATGCCTGATTTTTCCACCTCGTCGGGTGATGACAACAAATCTACCATTGAGCAGATCGGCAGATTTACCGCCCAATATGGCAAAGTTGGCCAGAACGAGTATCATAAGCTGTAGTTATTCCCCGTTTCTCTAACCGGGACGACATTCACTTAGAACTCATCTTTGGCCCCCGACTCCGGGCAGAGTTAGGCTGACATGGAGCGTTGTTTCCATGATAGATTTTATTGCCCCTAACCTCAAGTCACTGTGACAGATTTGATGAATCTCAGGCAACAGATCGATGAGTCGGCTATCGACTTTATCTAGAGATTCAGAAGGAAGGGTAGGAAATGCACTGTACACTTCCCTGAATCAGAATGCGCCCACATGATAATCAACAATATTCATCCACAGCTAAAGGAGAAATTAGTGGGATAATCTTGCTCTAATTTAAGCCAGTTAGCCGATAAGGCTAGCCAAATAGAGTAGTTTATCCAGGAGAAGGAGAAGAGAAGAGCCAACCGAAATTGAGGCTCCCATTTGGTAGCCATTATTGAGGCAGATGAGTCTGACTCAGAGTCAGCCGATTGCACGGCAGATATAATGGTAGCCAAGATTGTCAGGGGTAAGGTTTACTCTTGCCCAGCCTTGAAGGCCGTAAAAGACAAGGAGACGGGTTCATCTGATGACAGGGTCGGTTACTCATTTGATATCACAAAGGCAGATCAGATCTTTGATCATCTGCTCAAAGTTAAGCAGATTCAACTGCTTGATGGTCATAAGATTCCGCCTGTCGAGGAACTCAAATATAAAAAGTACTGCAAGTGGCATAATTCATACATCCACTCTACTTCTAATTGTATGGTATTCAGAAAGGTGATCCAAAAGGGTATCAAAGAGGGGAGGTTCAAGCTAGCCGACAAGAATATGGCTGAAATATCCATTGATACTGACCTCTTTCCCGTGGTACCAATATCTATGGTATCTTTTGCCAAGCTCCTTAAGTCAAGGGACACCAAAGGGAGACAGCCGATGAAAAATGTGTAGGTCCCAAAGAAACCTACCGAATGGGAGAAGGCCACAAGGACCTCTGTGTTCAACTGGTTAGGAAGCCTACATGACATTCGCGATGACAGGCAACCAGCTAAGAGCAGTTTTCATGACCGCCTTAAATACTCGAGGGACGTTGAACGAGAACTTCAGGGACAAACCATGAGGTTCAGATTGGTCCTTATCGGCGTCAGGCATAGACCTGGGGCAAGTACGGATGCCAATCAACCGGTAGTCGAGCATGCCTAGAATAGATGAAGAACCTCTCCCTAAAACTAAAAAGAGGGTGGTCGAGTTTAATGTAAATTAGGGCGTTTCGTCCTTACGTATCACGATGAGAAATGAGGACCAGACGAGACACCGGATAATGATTAAAGTTGCCAACACAGAAAAGAAGGATGCAGCGGGCCAAAGCCTTGTGCAAGATGAAGCTAACATTGTATATGATATCCAGCGCTGAGGCAGCCGATAAGTAGGAAATTCCTGAGTCTTCCGTAGCCGAGGCTATCGAGCGGGCATTCAACTTAGTTTTTTCAGAGGTAATGTCTCCTAAAGGAGAGACGTCAAGTCAACCAGAGCTGGATGAACAGCCTACCGACAACTCGATAGAGGAACCCCGGTAAGAGAAGGTGGCCCTGGATGGACCTCTAACCGATGCAATCCCATAAATCGTGCAAAGGATTCAGTCAGATGATCCGCAGCTGATCCCTATTTATCTCCAGGAAATGGAAGATATGAGTGTCTAGTCAGTCAAATTGGATAAAGGAAAAGACTCCATCCTCAATTTATTTAGCCATGACTTAGTTGATGAGATCTAAGCAAATATTGAAATGGTCAACCTAATCTCATGTGAGTTCTAGGCCAGCCGCTCCGCACTGGATAGCCTAAAAGGTGATGTATGTGTAGAAGACACATAATGGGCAACAATAGCTGATACCCCGGCTAGGGACACTTTGAGCACCGTATTTGGTGCACCTACAGAAGATATAGTTAAACACCTCAAACCCCTTTACGTCAAGGCTTACATTAATAACAAAATTATTAGTCGGGTGTTTGTCGACAATGGGGTTGTGCTGAATGTGATGTCGCTGCTTACCTTGAAGGATCTTAACAAAACAAAAGAGGATATCATCCCAACTAACATGAAAATGGCTAGCTTTAAGGGAGATGCCTCTGAAGCATTGGGATTCTAGTAGCAGAAATCACTTAGGTTCTAAGACGATCAGGTCTGTCTTCTTTGTAATAAATGGCAAGCCGTCCACACCATTCTGCTGGGCAGGGACTGGATTCACACCACCCGATGTCTTCCTTCTACCATGCATCAAAAGCTCATCTTTTAGGAATGAGACAAGATAGAAATCATCTCAGCGGATGATAATCCGTTCCGACCAGGGGTCCAGAATGTAGAGGTTGTCCTCTATTCACCTTATCTGGCTCCATAGCTATTGCGGAGCAGTGTGAAGAAGGATCTTGGGAATACTGCAATCTTACTTCATGAGGTTTTGAAATAAAATAATTAGTCAAACCACAACTTACCTTGGAAGAGTTAAATGATTGAGGAGACCCAAATCATATAGGACCTGTGGCAGCGGCTGACTGCTTTAAATGCTGAAGAAATGATAGCCGAAGCATCACAGGTAGAGGACTACAACAGAGAACCAACACCGGCGACCGATGACATTGAGTTGTCAATGGAACTTGAATCACCCATAAGGAGGGATATGCCTAGTTTTTAGTCTCAGGATCCTTTGGAAGATATCAACTTGGGTACTGAGGAAGTCCATCGGCTAACATATATTAGTAGTTTGCTGAAAAAGGAGGATAAACGAAGCATAAATGCTCTTCTACTGCAGTATAAGGACTGCTTCGCGTGGGATTATCACGAGATGCCTGGACTGGCACTAACTATGGTAGAGCACAGATTGCCGATTAGAGAGGGTTTCATGCCTCATAAATAGCTGCCCAGAAGATATCACCCTCAGTTGATACCTCAAATTAAAACTGAGATTGAACGACTACTAAAAGTTGGGTTCATCAGAACGGCTAGGTATGTAGAATGGCTGGCAAACATTGTGTCAGTCAAGAAGAAGAATGGCAAGGTTCGGGTATGTATTGGTTACAGGAACCTAAATCTAGTCACTCCCAAAGATGAATACGTCATGCCTATAGCCGATATGTTAGTCCATTCGGCAGCCACTAATAGTGTGTTGACATTTGGATGGATACTCCGGCTATAATCAGATAGCAGTAGTCGAGGAGGATATTCATAAGACTGCTTTTAGGTGTCCAAGAGCCTTGGGCATTTACGAGTGGGTAGTTATGTCGTTCGGTCTGAAGAATGCGGGTGCTACTTATAAAAGAGCAATGAACACCATTTTTCTTGATTTAATCGGCAAGACTATGGAGATTTACATTGATGATGTGGTGGTAAAGTCTAAAGACTTCAAAGATCATTTAGCCGATCTGGAACAAGCACTAATACGAATGAGGATTCATAATCTTAAAATGAATCCAACCAAGTGCATGTTTGGAGTATCGGCTGGCAACTTCCTTACCTTCTTGGTACACAAGAAAGGTATTGAGATAGATCATAACAAAGCCCAGGCAGTAATGGAGTCGGCACCACCCAGAACAAAGAAGGAGTTACAAAGTCTGTTAGGGAAGATCAATTTTCTAAGGAGGTTCATATCTAATTCAGCTGGCAAAATGAAGGCGTTCTCACCTTTGCTCAGGCTTAAAGGGTCAGAAGAACTAGTATGGGGTCCAGAACAGCAAGAGGCATTCGACCAGATCAAAAAGGCCTTAGCAACGCCTCTTGTGATGGTGCCTCCCATGCCAGGAAAACCTCTGAAATTGTACATCTCAGCTACAGATATGTCTATCGGCTGCATGTTAGCACAGGATGTCGATGATGGAACTGAAAAGGCAGTTTACTATCTTAGTTGAATGCTCAATGAAGCTGAAACTAGATATACTCCTATAGAGAAACTTTTTTTGTCCTTATTCCATGCTTGTACAAAACTTGAACATTATTTAATGCCACATCTGGTTTACATTTTGTACAAGATTGACATCGTCCGGTACTTATTAAATAGACCTATTTTGCAAGGACGACTAATGAAATGGGAAATCAAGCTCACGACGTTTTCCCTCGAGTACAGGCCACTCAGGGCTGTCAAAGGTCAGTCGGTAGCTAATTTCTTGGCAGACTACCTTTGCATAGATGTGGAGGACCCATGCGCCCCCTCTACTGTACGTATGGACGTCGTCCATTGGACGCTGACTTTTGATGGGTCAAGAACCTAAAAGGGAGTCGGAGTTGGGATAACAATAACTGATCCTAGAGATAAAACTTGGAGGTTCTCTTATCGGTTAGATTCTGACTTGACAAATAACAAAGTTGAATACGATGCTCTCATCATAGGACTCAAACTCCTAATCTCTATGAAAGAAAAGTACATCAAGATTCACGGAGACTCTCAGTTGATAATCAAACAGCTGGCCAGGGAATATGACTGCAAAGATCCAAATTTGTTAGCCCATTACGAAATGGCTAGAAGGTTACTGAGTAGGTTCGCATCATCTATGTTAAGTCATATTCCCAGAGGCATGAATGTTGAGGCTAACGATTTGGCAAAAGAAGCTTCTGTCTTTAGGAAGTCTCTATTAACTCTAGAGTATGATGAGCTGCCAGCCGAAGTGTTAGTCATAGACCAGATCGACTTGTGGAAGCAAGCGTTAATCAGATACTTAAAATATTCATCCACGTGCAAGGACCTTAAGATTAAAAGGAGTGTCTTGAAGTATGCGCTCATTGATGATGATCTTTACAAAATGAGTGTAAATAGGGTGCTACTCAAGTGCATTGATAAAACAGATGCCTTAAGAGTCATGGGAGAAGTTCATGAAGGAATCTGCGGATCACACAGAGCCGGACCAACGATGAAGTGGTTGATTTATTGCCATGGCTATTATTAGCCTACCATCACAGCCGATTACTTTCAATACGCAAAAGGATGTGAAGAGTGTCAGAGACATGGACTAATCCAATGGGTACCAGCCGAGGTATTGCACCCGATCGTGAAGCCTTGGCCTTTTAGAGGATGGGCTATAGACCTCATCGGCAAAATTCATCCACAATCGGCTAAATGACACAATTTTATTATTGTGGCTACCGATTACTTCACTAAATGGGTAGAGGCACAGCCGATAAATAGGGTTCATCAGACATATGTCATTCAGTTTATCCAATACCAAATCATATATAGATATGGTATTCCTGAGATAATTACAACTGATCAAGGGACGGTGTTCACTGGTTCTAAGGTAGCAGCCTTTGCTGAAGAGTTTGGAATCAAGATTATCACATCTTCGCCTTATTACGCACAGGCAAATGGACAAGATGAGGCAGCTAATAAGCTTATTATGGAATCAGTAAAAATGTGGATGATAAACCGGCAGTATGGCATCTCACTTTGGATGAAGCTATTTCGGCAATCAGAAACTCTAAGTCTACCGCTACGAGGACAATACCTTATCGGCTAACCTATGGCCAAGATGCAGTGTTGCCGTTGGAAATTAATATCAGATCCTTACGGGTGGCCAAGCAGAACTCTCTAAGTTTAAAAAAGTATCAACGGGCCATGCTAATGGAGTTAGACCAGCTAGATGAAGATCGACTGATGGCCCTAGAGAAAATCAAAGTCGGTAAACGTAAAACGGCTAAAGCATAGAACAAACATGTTAAGCCTAAGATGTTTGCCGAAGGAGACTTACGAAAACTGTTTTGCCGATTGGGATGAAAGATCGTAAATTCGGCAAATGGTCACCAATTGGGAAGGACCTTTCGTAGTAAGCTAACGGATCGCCGGCAATGCATATTGACTAATAAACATGCATGATGAAGAAATGGACAGGAATGTGAATGGCAAGTATCTAACAAAGTATTATCTTTCGATTTGGGGCATGCATGAATAAACGACAGCCACAGACCGATTGCATGGTCGCACAAAATAAGCTAATTCCCTCCAACGGGAGATGTATGACTAAATGACAGCCACAGACCGACTGCCCGATCACAAAATACAGAGAAAGCCATTTTTTCACACGCATATGTCGTAAAGTTGGTTGCACTGCTCAGGCGAAGAAATGCCATCCCAAGTGGTCAAAGACAATGGCCCATCAAATCTGTGAGTTTTATTCTAAATTTGCTCAAGAATGCTGAGAGCAATGCTGAAGTTAAAGGGTAGGATATGGATTCCCACATCCAAGTAAACCAAGCACAACAAACAGAGGCGTCGCACATACCCGAGCCCGGCGTTACAGCGGAGATCAAATTTTGACAGTGTGGCGGCATCAAAAGGACTCATGTGCCCTCATTCGGCTTTTGTGACCAACTTCACTCGGTCCAACTAACCCAAATAATGAGCGACCTTAGTCGACCAAGTACGAAGGTTAACCGAACAACGGCCGCCGGTGAACCAGTCACAAGTAGAAAGAAAGTCAAGGTTTATCGGGCTGAGGTACTGAAAATAGAGAGAATCACCCTGTTCCAGTCCACCATACGGAGTCAGAACCAGTTGTTCATCAACGAAGGCCAAGGCAGGGGTCAGGTCACTATCGGCTAGAATAATTTTTCTTGGTCTTCAAGATAAAAAGGATGAAGCCATGATTTTCGACTAAGAAAAGGGCCAAAGATTAGGTGAGAAACCTATGGGGGGATACCTTTCCTTAAATAACCTTTAGAGGCGCGGCTAAGATTACTTTATTATTTTCAAAAGCACGACCGAAAATGGAGACACCTCGGTTAAAGGGGAAACACATTTCAAGAAGTGATCATCATTGCATGCACTGGAGATGAGACTATTGAAGTGACATGCGCTGCTGTAAGACTGAAACGATGGCTACTTTCGGATACATCAACTCAACATTCACACTCGAGTTAATGTAGGGGGCAATTGTTAACACTCAAAAGTAATTTAAGTGTTTAGCCAAATTCAGTGACAGCCAAACTGTTCCAGAGCCGAATTAATTCCTAGCCCTCGACTACAAGAACTTCATCGGCTACTAAGCCATCTTAGCCGAGTTGTTAGTTAGAGGTACGACTGGGACCCACTCAGATGCAGACGCCTCAACGACCAAGTCAAAATGGTTTCCGGACCCCTAGAAGCGGTAACAGCCAACAACAGCTAAAAGGAAGGGCCATTATTCGAGCAAGAGGAGTAGAGGGAGAGAAAATTGGCACCACCTCCCCCATAGTCGGCCATTGAACTTAGTAGGTTACTTGATGGCTGACATGGGGGGATCACAGTGTACATTTTTTTCCTTTCTTGTACTATGAATAGGATCATTCTTTGTATATAGGACAATAACACAATCAATCAAACAACTCAATTTTTATCTATCTTTATTTATCTTCATTCTACCTTTATCGTTTTTATTGCACTCTAGCTGTATTTATGCTTCTTATCACCTAGTTTACTCACCCACCATTCTAACGCTTTCAGAAGTAGTTGGGAAACACATTGCTGGAAGTTAAAGTTCTGTTTCCGGCCCAAATCGCTTAGTTAAAGAATCAATTTGTCATCCGATTTCATCAGCCGATAAAATGGCAAACACTTCGGACTGTAACAATTGTTGTTCATGGAACTTCCACCCATCGTAACTTATTATTGAATCAACTCACCTACAGCGACAGGGCATTCCAGGGTCAGAGTAATGTAAAACAATGGACAATTCTATAGCTAAACAGTGAAATTTGTTTCTAATCCTATTTAGCGATGGTTATAAAAATATTATTTTAGCTACGAATAATTTAGCAACGGATTAGTGACGAATGATCCAATTTTCTTGGTAGTGAATAGAGTCTGAAACAAGCGCTTAGAGATCTTGGTGGGACCATGGAGGAAGTCTCAATACATTATACATCTTTTCTTAGAATTTCCTATCACGGCACATATGGATATCTTTCCATAGATAGATTAATGGCTACTAAATATGATAATGAAACAAATAATCATTTACTAAAAAAAGTTTAGGATGATAACATGTCTACATTTAACAGTTAATAAACCCTTTCGGAAACAATTCAAGGCTCTAATTACTAATACAACAAACATAGGATGATAAAAGTTCTACATTTAACAACTTGTACACTTCAAGAAAAAGTGTGTTTTGTAAAATCATAGATTCATGGTGTTTCTATAACTTTTCTTAAAATAGACCCTTGTGGTCCAGCCCTTCTCCGAACCTCGTTCATAACAGAAGCTTAGTGCACCGAGTTGCCCTTTACAGTGTTTCTATAACTCCAAGTTAATTGACCCCAAAAATGTGACTGAGATAAGTAATTCCTACTAGTACCTACTATTTTGTAAGCATAAAACTGTAACCTTTGTAATGGTATTGGTTAAGATGACAAAGTACAAATTCAGTAAAAACTTACTGAAATAGGATGTTTACACCAAATCAATGAATGTATGTCATGTATTTAAATATATACAACTATCACTTAATTGTGATTACTGAATTTATATATATTCACTTCATTAAATCACTTAACCACAGTAAGCTACATTGATTTAGTGTAAATACATGTGTGAATAAATATTTATCGTAATAATTTTTACATATTCTATGATTAAACACAAATTAGTTATCTTCCTGATATCATGTTAAAATACAGTAAGGAAACAAGAACTTGAAAAATAATGAGAAAATTTACCCTTTTTTTCCGCTGACCTTAAAGTAGGTCTGGCCAATGGGACGGGATGGGACGGGACGGGACGGGATTAGGGGGATGGGGATTTGGGGGATGGTAGAGTGGGTCGGGATCGGGGGACCGAATGGGATGGGATTAGGGGGATAGGAAGTGGTCCCATCCCGTCCCACATCCCACTATTAGAGGGAACGGGATTTGGGGGGACATGATAGAACGGGATGGGACGGGAAGGGGTATTTGGGGACTTTTAAAAAACTTTTTTCTAGATACTTAATTTTAATATATATATATATATTTAAACACTTAAATAATTAAACAAGATAGTGAAAAAATATCCCAAGGCTAATTGCCTCTTATATTATTTAATAGAAATGTGATTTTGTTTCTAATACAATTTCAAAATTGTAACTTTGTTTCGTAGTTCAAAAATTGCAAATCACATAGTAAAATTGGCATTAAAAAAATTACATATGCAACCATACTTTTTCTAATTTTCTGACAATCTCTTGAGGATCTTTTGTTGGAATTGAAATTTGTTGGTCAAATTGTTCAACGTCGGTTCATGCTTCCTCGGATAAGATTTCGTTGTAATTGTAGTCGTCTTCTTCATTATTCTCTGCTTGACCGCACCTTCTACGCTCCGCTCCGCTCTAATCCAATCTCTAAATAAAACTGCAATCTCCAAATTGTCTCCCGCCACTGAGTGTCTGTGTTCTCCTATTTGAAACTTTCCAGCACAAAATCGCTTTCAGAAGCTTTAGATGACGCTTGAATATTCAACACATCTCGGGCCATCTTTGATGGAGTTGAAAATGTCTTTTGATTCTCCCTCCAGTATTTCAGCAAGTTTTCACGCCCATTTTCATTAGCAATTGATTCGAACGGTACAATACCCTGCAAAACATAAACATCAAACTCGCTAATTTGTGAAACACTTGAACCACTATACATTCTATTTCAAAGGCCTTGAATACTTGAAGCATAAACCACATGTTTTTTATAAGGTTGAAGTGAAGTAGAACAAGATGGTACAGAAGTCGGTTGATTATTTGCATTTTTCTCTTGGTAATACATATACATAATTTTGCATTGTGTTTGTATGCTATAGATAACATGTTCTTTAGTTGGTTCTATTTCCAGTATTTCTAGGTATTCATAAATCGTTTCAATAAGGGCATTACAACCATCTACTTTAATAGTAGGATTTAATACAACACCAATAAAATAAATAGTGGGAATAGAAAAAAAAATTTAATTTTACAATCATTTTTGTAATAGCTGGAGAGTAAGTTGGTTTTTTTATATTCATTAAATAACAAAAATATTAGAGCTATATAAAATAACATAGATGAAATAGTACGATAATAAATACCAGAAAATAACTTAGTAGCTAGAAAAAAATTCTCTAAGAATACAATGTTCCCAAATTTTATCTCAATCATCGTCTACAAGCATATCCGAAGGATTTTAATTATGGACGTTAAATGCTAAAGTTAAAGGTCTTCTATACTCGTGAGAAACAACCTATTGTACATACAAAGAATTCCACCTAGTTGCAACTTCTTCTGGATTTTCCTATAAGGTAATTCACAATCATGACATTTTTTTAAAATCTTTGCGTCTCTGTATTTTATTACCTTTAAAAATAAAGTTGATAGCAAATTGTACTTTATCAAGAATAGAGCTAAATGGTTTTAGGTCATCCTTTACAACTAAGTTATAAATATGACATTCACATCTAACATGAAAAATATCATGAAAAGATGGAGTCCATCGAGTTTTAAAAATGTTTACAGCATAATCATTACAAGAAGCATTATCTAATGAAATAGTCATAATTTTATCATTAATTCCATAATATTCACTAATTTCATGAATATTTCTTGAAATAAAAATTCTAGTGCGCCTTTCATCAATATATCTATATGCTATTATACATTTTTGCATGGACCAATTGTGATCTATCAAATGACATGTAACAATTAAATAATCATTGCTATTAGTACTACGATCTATGTCAAAAGTGATAGCCACTTTGCCCTTAAAATGATACAATGCATAACGTAAATATTGTTGATATTCATGCGCAAATTTAAAAACATATCTTCTAATAGTTGATCTAGGAAAACCGTTAAAAGTAGGATTATATGTTTATCGAATGTAATGAATAAAACCAGGAGAGGAAGGAAATGAAAAGGGCAAACCCTCCACAGCAACAAATTTTGCTAAATTTTATTGATCTTTGTGTTTATCATATTTCAAAGCTAAACCCCCCTCCCCCCATTATCGGGTTAATTTGACTTTGTACTTGGTCGAGGACACTATGTAAACCTTGTCCCGACTCAGAAGGCATTTGCACACCCGTTTTTTCTACCAAGTATTGATTATACCTTGCTTTGTGATCCTTTCCACATGTTTCATTAAACCTCATGTCCCACCTTGACCTTTTCCAGTTTTAAATTTATAAGCCTCGCGGTAAATTTTACAAATAGCTAGTTGATTATGAATGTCCTTTTAAAAAAAATCTCATGCATGTGATTTTAATTTTTGTTATTTTTGGCTTCTTCTCATACTAGGGGGAATAGGAGAGATTCTTGTTTCAGCCTGAGACTCAGTTTGATCCTGAGGTGGAGCTGCACTAGTAGGTGTGTTATCTAAGTTATCTTCTAATTCATTTTCTAAATCATAGTCTGGTTCAGTAGTTGGAGATGCAGAATATACATCATGATCTAATGATTGGACATTTGCTTTAATATCAACATTAAAAAGTTTAGTTTCATCCACATGAGTGAAATTATCATAATTAGGATTACTAGAAGATGCACTCTTACCCCTACCACCTCTACCAGAAAAACGTCCACCTCATTCCGTTATAATTATGCAAATAAAGAATTAAAGTTAAAAAAATTAAGTACGATAATTAAAATTAAACAATATTAATTTAAATAAAAGAAAAAACGAGTGTATCAAACGTCGACGTGTAATCGAGGTTGAAAATTAAAACTTTGCTCGATGATCCTCAAGCTAGTTGCTAACTTCACTCCCAATTTTTTAATTTTGATAGAAATTAACAAATAAAATGTAATATTTAGTGTGCAATTTAGGCTTATAGAGAGAGAGAGATTAAAGAGATTGTAGGAAGATTTGTGAGAAAAATAAAGAGAAAAATGAGGTATTTATAGTTGAGATAAATGGTTAATGTGTAAATATACTAACTTAGAGGTTAAAGATAAATATTAAGGGGGTAGGGGGTTTATGGGATGTTGGGGGGCAAGATGGCCGTTTCTAGCCGTTACCAACGGCTAAAATTGAAAATGATTGTTTGTGCAATCGTTAGATTCTGCAGGCGGGGCGAGATCAGGGCGGGATCGGGATAGGCGGACCATCCCTAGTCCCGTCCCGATTTCAAACCCGATTATCGACAATCCTCATCCCGTAATTTACTCGGCGGACGATGAGAATAAACATTCATTTTAAAGAAACGAGTACTGTGGCTTTTGCTGAATGGACAATTGGACCCTTCTCTTTATCCAAGTATTTACAAGTGCGTAATACTAATCCTTGATTAATTGAAATGGTATCTTTTGTCATTCTACAGAACCTTCCTGTCTTTTCATTTTCTCATCTTCCCTTACAACTTACGAAGACAACTTTATGCCTGCCTTAATTTATTTATCTGTAATTGCGATTTTCGAACCGTCGCACTTTGGGGCTGATGCATGATGATGGTGCTCTGAATTTCTTTAAATATCGTACTATTTTTATTTGTCAACAAATAAATTTTGCACACCCTCTTAAAAAATAATAAATAAATTCGAAAAGCGATGAAAATTTAGAGAGAAGAAAAATATTGGAAGAGTCTTACTTGCTTTTATTCATTATAATGGTCTCTTTATATATAGTCAAAAGTCCTCATTTCCCGAGTCTAACAAGAAAATCATATTCTAGTAAAATACTATAATTACAATTTACCAAATATACTTAAACTAATATTTTACCATAAACTATTAGAGTTAAACTAGGAAAAATATCAGGTATGTCCGCAGTCGGTGCATATGTCGGTCTCAATACCCCCTCAAGTTTAAGCATGGGGGTCTCGAATGCCAACTTTCCAAACAGATATTGATGTTGTGATTTTCCTAAAGCCTGTGTAAATATGTCAGTCAATTGTTCGTTGGTTGATACATAACTCGAAAGTATTACACCAACTTGGAGTGCGTCCGGACATAATAACAGTCAACTTCAATATGTTTAGTCCATTTGTGAAACATTGAATTTCGTGCAATATACAATGCCGCTTGACTATAATAATATATTTTAATCGGAGGTGTATGTTCGATACCCAAGTTATGGAGGATCGTTTCAACCATTTCAATTCACAAATCACCATGGCCATTGAATGATATTCGGCCTCTGTTGACACGCGAGAGACAATGTGTTGCTTCTTTATTTTCCATGATACCGGTGAATTTTCAAAGGAGATAAACCATCCGATGAGTGATTTTCGGGTAAATGGACATTCAGCATAGTCCGCATCACACCACCCATACAACCGGAGATCACAATCCTTTCTTAACACAATTCCTTGCCCACGATTTTTCTTCAAGTATCTCACCACCCGGAGGGCGGCTCTCCAGTGTGTTTCCTTTGGTTTGGGACAGAACATGCACACAATAGGACAACTCCGGACGCGTAAAACTAAGTTATATCAATCTACCAACCAAACATCGGTATGGTTTCAGATCTTCTAGATTATCCCCTTTGGACAACACCAAATTGTGATTTTGTTCCATTGGAGTATTAATTGGTTTTGCTCCTAGTAGCCCGGACTCAGAGATAATATCCAAGGCATATTTCCATTGATATATGAATAATCCGGTGGGTCCACGCGCAACTTCAACCCCCAAAAAATACTTAAGGTGACCTAAATTCTTTATGTGAAAACAGTCTCGGAGATAGTCTTTGAACCGTGCAATTGTACTGTGATCATTGTCGGAGATAATTAAGTCATCCACATAAATTAGGACGTTAAGTTATGCATTTTCTTGGTGCATCGTGAAGAGAGAATAATCGGAGTATGACTATTTGAACCCATATTTCATCAGAGCACTTGATAATTTGGCAAACCAGCACCGCGGGACTTATTTCAACCCATACAAAGATTTTTGGAGTTGACACACTTGTCCCGGACCAGACACATGAAATTCTGGTGATAATTTCATATCAACTTCTTCCGTCTATTCGTCGTGCAAGAAGGTGTTATGAACATCCATTTGATGCAACTCCCAATTTCAAGCAGCTGCTACCGCCAATAAGGTCCAAATAGTCACTACCTCCGCCACCGGAGCAAATGTTTTATTGTAGTCAATTCTATCCTCCTGCTTATTACCGAAGATGACCAACCAAGTTTTATATCGCTCAATTGTGTCGTTCGAGTTGTATTTGATTTTGTACACCCATCTACATCTAAGTGCTTTCTTATCCGGCGGTAATGTTTCCAATGTCCATGTGTCATTGTCCTCCAAAGCTTGAATTTCTTGTT
Source organism: Anisodus acutangulus (assembly GCA_029783415.1). NCBI lineage: Eukaryota > Viridiplantae > Streptophyta > Magnoliopsida > Solanales > Solanaceae > Anisodus > Anisodus acutangulus. The sequence continues at coordinate 17,927,701 of CM056494.1, read as the reverse complement.
GCATGGCTTTCCTCCAACATTCCTTCTTCATGGCCTTCAAGAAGAATTTTGGTTCAATTTATGTGGTAATTGCTTCAAGAAAGTTTTGGTGTTGCTAGAAAAAAGTATCACAATATATATAATGAGCTAAAGAATAAGGTGTACCTGAGGATTGCTGAGGATCGGGCAAACTCATCGATGGACTTTCTTTCTGGAATGTTTCAATGACGTAATCACGCAATAGAACTGAGTCATGCTTTTGTCGCTTACCCCAACCCAATTGTTCCTCCGGTGGCTGTTCACTGCCCTGAGTACCTTCCATTTGTATTTCTTCCAGTCTTTCATTATTCGAACTAGCATTTGTCCGATCTAATTCTGGTTGATCCATAGGCTCGGTATCTGGTAGCCAGATTCCTTCTATGCGAGCATTGTCTGTACCTACATTATCTGTCTGTTCTTCTTCGAAATTGTGTTGATTCCTTTCTTTCTTTGTTTTATCCGGGATCACTTCTATGTTGTCAAACAATTTACCTTTTTTACGGTAAAAGGGGACTTAGTCTCGTAGAAGTCCACATCTCTCAAGACTAAATATTCATTATTTTTAAGTCATATAATCTCCAACCTTTCTGTCCGTAGGGGTATTTCAAGAAGACACACCTACGACTCTGACTCTCAAACTTGTCTCTTGTTCTTTTCTTCGTGTGTGCATAGCACAGTGACCCTAGCACCCTTAAGTGATCATAATGAGGTGCCTCTCCATATAAAATTTCATAGGAGTTTCCCATTCAAAATTGAAGATGGTGTTCTATTGATCAAGTATCCCGCAGTCAAAACACATTCTCCTCGAAATTTGATTGGAAGATGACACTGGAATCTTAATGCTCGGGCCACATTAAGAATGTGACAGTATTTTATTTCAACTCTTTCATTCTGTTGCGGCGTCCCTGTTCAAGAAGTTTGGAAAAGAATTCCATGTTCGAAGAAGTAATTCTTCATACATATGAACTCAGTTCTGTTATCACTTCTAATAATTTTCACCTTCTTACCAAACTGCCTATCCACAAGTGTGAAGAAATTTTTTCAAGGTTTGAGATACTTGTTTATTATCAACTAAAAGAGAAATTCATATGGCTCGCGACCGATCATCCACAAGAGTCAAGAAATACGAAGCACCACAAGAAAAAAATGTTCTATACGGTCTCCATAAATCACAATGAATCATATCAAAAATATCGAAAGCTATAATATCACTTGAAGGGAAAATATTTCTTGTTTGTTTTGCCCTTTGACATACATCACATTCTTTATCTAAACTAAAACTACTTTCTTTTAAACCTAACGTCGTAATAGACTTTGTCACTTGTGCAGAAGGATGACCCAGCCGTTTGTGTCAAATATCGAACCAATCAACTGCCTCCGCCTTCATAGCTCGATCTACGACACATTCTGAAAAAAGTAAAGTACACATCGTCGCTCACTCATTCCAAGCAACCTCCTCGGGGTGGGGTCCTCTATAGCACACATAAATTTATAAAAATTTACATCACAAATATAAATGATCAACAAGTTGTGACACGTAAATTAAATTGAAAGTTAAGTATAGAATATAAAGGACATCCTTCAACCAAATTCTATTATTTAGCCTGGTCTTTCCTTCTTTCGTGGCCACCGAGCTACTTCCATTTGGAAGCCCAACTGGACAATCAGGAATATCCTGTTGATCGTTCAGTTTCTCCGGATGACCTATCACATGATTGGTAGCTTCAGGGTTTATAATCCAGGATGAGTTTTCGGTCTTACCATTCATCTTGCCATTTGGATTTATTCCTTGTGAATTTAACATGTGAATCACCATTTTCTAGATTTCCTTGCTCAGATTGTGAGGTTCTATTCTGCATGTGTTCATCCAATGTGTCTCCATCTGTGTATCGTTGAAATAAATGGCGTTAGCCCGGTAATTACCTCTTTCACGATCGGATTCCGGGCCTCCCCATTGCTGTTGTTGTTGTCCTCGTCCTTTTCCTCCGAATTTTTCATCTCCTTTTTTATTTCTCGATCACCATTTAGGATACCCACTAAGTTGAAAATATCCTTCCACAACGTGTCCGAATCTCTTGTAATATGTACATAACGCACCATCATTCTTCCCTTCACCTTGATCACAGTATGAATTTCTTCCGTGTACGACAAAGGTCATGGTTTCACTCCGTTCCTCCATTTTTCGTGTGAGTCCTCTAACACGCTCTTTCTTCACTAGCTTTAAATAGACTTTGTTTAATGATGACAACGTTTCCTGGGCCAGTATGTCCGATCTCAACATTCCACATATTGTCACATCCAATACCATGAGAAAAAGATGCACTTTTCCTTCCTCCCTTTTGGTTTCCAAGATCATCCCCAGATTGCACGTGCACTTTCCGCACTTGCAAGTCGGAATCTGTTCATAGTTTGCCAATTCTTCCCATAATTTGATTAGTTTTTCATATTAACCCACTATGGTCCTTCCCTTCTGCTTGCACTCCGCAAGTTCTGTTTTCAGTTGTTGTATCCGAGGTCTGTTGATAACAACGAACCTCTCCCATATGCTCGTCTATAATTCTTCCGTTTCTTCTTTATTCGAGATCATTGAGCGAAGCGTTGGTTCGATGGTGTTACGGGTCCATAATACCAACAAAGAGTTTATAGTCCACTAGTCTTCTAAGTCGGGTGATTCTTCGCCCGACTTCTTGATCGTACCATCAACGAAGCCGAATTTCTTTCTAGCTCTTAGGGTCGTCCTCATGGATCAAGCCCATTCTTCGTAATTTTTTCCCTTCAATTGGACTTGTGTCACCATAATTTCGGGATTATCGTTTGACGTAATGTCATACGGGGAGATTATTTTTCTTTGGATTTTGATTTCTTCACCAGCGATTTCTTTATTTTTAACACTGGTTTCTCCGTCACTTGCCATTATTTAGGGTTTTGTGTTCTTTCAATCTTGCTTTGATACCATGTTAAATTTGAGAGGCGACAGAAATTTAGAGAGAAGAAAAATATTGGGAGAATTCTTTCTTACTTTCATTCATTATAATGGTCTCTTTATATAGAGGCAAAAGTCCTCATTTCCCTAGTCTAACAAGAAAACCCTATTCTAGTAAAATTTTATAATTATCATTTATCAAATATACTTAGACTGAGATTTTATCATAAACTATTAGAGTTAAACTAGAAAATAAATCGGGTCCGTCTGTGGTCGGTGCTGATGTCGATCTCAATATAAATACATTATTTATCATGATACCAAGATTAATTGTGCATAATTTTAATGGACTTGAGAATAATTTGGAAAGTAATTGATGTTATGAGTAAAACAGGAAAATGAAATGATATTTCTCTTGATATACTAAATTTGATAAATAAATAAATAAAAAATTAGTATAGTGAACAAGTAAAAAAAACGGAAATCTTAGTTATACTCCGAATAAGAAGAGTGATTCCGGAGCGAAGCAAGTTGTTGTAATGGGCTCGGTTGAGTTCAGTTACTTCACACTACTGTCTCTCACCCTCAACAACTCATATCACATCTATCTTCCTCGAGTTTCACAGCACTGACACGGGGGAGGATTACCTTTGTGAACTCGTCACGTCAGTGGTACTTGCACATTGAAAAGTCTAAAATTTGTGTAAATAAAAAATAATTACACTCTATGTTAATTAGGGCAAAACAATTATCCGGTTTAGCCCGTAATTTCTTTTTTTACCCGCTTTAGCCGTCGGAGGCCCATCTTCCTTCATCTTCTCCGCTGAGACTCCATATTTTGCCTTTCTTTCTCACCACAACTAAAGCACCATCTGAGAAGATCATTTTTCAACTTGAAGATCCATCAATTTTCACCCCGAAACACCCATCAACATCACCACTAGAATTGAACCCACCACCATTAAAGCACTATGAGAGAAGCTATTTTTCAGCTTCATCGTTGAGATATCCGAACCCCTCATTTCATCATCAAAACCACCATCCATGTACCACCAGATCTCCACCTCTAAACCACCAATTTTTATCTTTATTTTGATTTGCGCCATCATGAATCTTGAGTTTGATTTGATCCAATCTTAGGAAAATCTATCGGGTAAAGTATGTATAAACACCTCATATATATTATTATATTTTTGTATATAATGTAGAAGTGAGTATAAACACTACTTATACGTTATGTATAAATACCTCTTATGTATAAACACCTCTTGTATAAGTTTGTATAATATTATATAACGTTCAGTGCATGAGTGTGTATAAACACTTCTTATACATTATTATATTCTTTTATACAAGGTTGATACATTATCTATAGCAAGTGTATAATGTTGTATAATGTTGTGTTTATAACACTGTTGCAAAAAAAAAATTAGCTATGCAGATGTAATTCCTAAAGAAGAAACTGTCTCTTCTTCCACACTTGTAACCCTAGCAATATTTTACTCTCAAACTCTAAATATAACACATCATTCTTATTGTTTCTTTACCAAGCTATTTCCATTATTTTCTGTGATCTTATTTATATTCTCCTGTCTATAGTCTCTAGACTCATGGTCGCTAAGTATCTAACTCGATCCACTTATCTCTAACCTTATTTTCTAACAAATGTAATGAATATTCCAAAATTATTTTTAGCGGTAAACAAAACTTGTATTAGTTCAGAATCAAATTCAGACCAAAGGGGATTAAAATTGAAAATCAATGGTCTGGACCAAACCTAACTTCAAACCATTGGCTAAAGTTGAATTTGAAAAGGATATTGATATATATATCCATTCTTTAGAATTTATTGGCATATTTGTAGCCAAAAATTAGGTTTAAATGTTAATTTTTAGGTTTCTATTTGCTAAACCTAATTCTTGGCTAAATATGCCAACAGATACTAAAAAATATATAAATATCAATATGTCAATTAATTATCCACTTTAAACTATTGTTGTTGGGATTGACAATAAAGCTTACTGAACACAACAAACCCTTTAAAATTTACAGGCAGTAATTTCTGAAGATTTTTCTTTTGGAACAAATGGAATTCGTTGAGAAACTTGTAGAAAGAAGAGGAGAGAGAGATTAATTAAAATCTGTAAACAACCGCATAGTTATAATGTCAAAGGAAAGAATTAAAGTTAATATTTTAAATAGCACCAGTTCAGAGTTAATACTAATCCTTGATTAATTGAAAGGGCATCTCATCTTTTGCCATTTTACAGAACCTTCCTGTCTTTTCATTTTCTCATTTTCACTTAAGAAGTCAAATTTCTGTCTGCCTTAATTTATTAATCTGTAATTACGATGCCCGAAAAATCGCGCTTTTGGGGCTGATGAATGATGATGGTGCTCTGAATTTCCTTAAATACGTATATTTCTCGAACAAAATTTGTTTGTTTTGCGAACTGTGAAATTTTGGTTTTTACAAAAGGAAATTATTTTGATAGCTGGAAGAATCAAGCATGAATTAATAATGAATTACTCCTAATTTTACATTTAAATAGATATTCACTGACATAAACATCAGTTACTTAAAGTAATAATGGATCAGTAAATAGCAGAAAAATTTTCACTGATGATCATTCAAGATAAGATTTATAACACAAAAGACTTTTATTTCTAATTACCACATAAAAATCATCTAACTAAAGGCTAGTTAACACACTTTTAATAGTTGATTATATTCTCAGCACATATATATGAAAAGCTAAGTACAAGGTGAAATATGAACGAGTAAGAATTTACTATCCCTAAGATTATCCACCTAACCTGCCAGGAGGCTACCGGTATCCTCCATAAACATTTCAGTTAAGTTAGGATCAATACTCCATGTAATTCTATATGATACTACAAGCCGAAAATGTCATTATATGAAGAACGTAACACCAAGGTACGTAGTTGGAAACTCTCCTGTAGAAGGCACTGTCAAAGTGAACTCTGATGAATGTTTTAGAGGTAATTTAGGAATTAGTGGAGGTGTTGGAATCATAAAAACATATTTAGAATATTCTTCTTGTTGCCTATGCCATACCCTTTTGTTCAATGACTAACAATAAGGCTGAAACCAAGGCACTAATTTACTGTTTACAGTGGTGAAAAACTAAGGGACTAAACAGTGTTCTTGAGGAATTGGATTCTCAAATCATGATAGATTATATAAGTGGCAAATATAAAATATCATGAAATCTATCGGACATCATTGAAGATATAAGAAATATTTGCAATCAATTCGGCAACTTCTAAGTCCAACACTGCTTCAAGGAAGCAAACAAACTTGCAGATGTTTTAGTTAATAAAGGAGCATAGAATAATCATGATAAATGGTTATTTAACGTTAGAGATCTGCCAACATAGTCTCGCGGGTAATTCAGATTGGATAGGCAACATTTCCCAAGCTTCAAACTCAAACAATCCAAAATATATTTTTTGTACATGAAGTATTTATTACTATGTATTTTTTTATAAGGTGCATCTATCTATATCTGGAAGTTTGGAGAACGCCTTTAGAATCTAAAGATTTTAGGTTAAGTAGAACTAAGACAGAGTATATGAAGTGCAAGTTCATTGAAGTGGCATATGAGACATGTGTGGAAGTGAAGATAGATGGACAAGCTATACTCAAAAGAGGAAGCTTCAATTATTTTGGGTCCATAATATAAGAAGACGGTGAGATTGTCAATGATGTTACTTTGTGGATTATATTTGGTATGTTGTTGTTGTGCATCTATATCCTATATTCTACGGAGCTCTTTTTTATCGATCATAGTATAGATACATACAACTAGAGATTGGTTGATCCAGACCTCAAAGTTTCGAATGTCAAAATTTCACGAATTGGATATGTCCAATTTACTATTTTGTGGAGGTTAGGTTTTATATCGCCATGCTTTTTGTATTTACTTTTTGGATTTTAATATTGGAAAATTTACGTGCATGACTAACTATTAGTACCTAATTATATTTAATAATTATAGTTTATTTTAGTTACATCTCATAACTAAAAATTATATGTTAATTGTCATTCATATCTATACCAAAATACATTAGATTTATGGCTTGTATTCCCTCAATCTTCTCTTCTCCCTCACCTCTCTGTCCCTCCCTTTGTCTCCGCCCCACTGCCGGAGCTTCGGCAACAAACCACAAATACAATACCTCTCTTCTCTCCTTCTCCTTCTCATTCACACCACTGCCGGATTGGTAAGTAAAAATGTTACATCATCAGAAGTCCTATGTTGGCTAGCTTTTGACTTCAATTCGATTGAGATATCAAAACACTAAAAAAAAGAGATAATTACGAGAAAGTTCCAACCGAGTACTTGTATTGGGTATTTTCTCAGATCTGGCCACTGGCGCCGATATCGGTATTTTCTCAGACCTAGCTGCCGGCGTCGGTATCATTGTTGTCAGAGTATATTTTCTCAAATCTGGGCGGCTCCGTAGTGTATTTTCTCAGATCTAAAATGGTGGCTCAGATCTAGCCGGCATCTGAAAACCACATTGAACTCTGGCGAACCAACTGATTGGAGTGTATTTTATTTCTTGTATTCAGATTCGAGTGTATTTTTATTTGAGTGTGTTCATTATTTTTTTTGTATTTCGAAGGATTTTTTTTTATATACATATAAATACAATAAATTTTGAATACAGCTGAATATGTTGTTTGAATACAATCGAATTTAAATACAATAAGTTGAATACAATATTTTTTTTTACATTTATATTGTTTGAATTCAACCGATTTTTAAATACAATAAATTGAATACAATGTAAAAATAGCTATAAATGAATACAGTTGAGTTGAATACACCATACTTGAATACAAATGAATACACCAAACTTGAATATAACTAACTATGACTTGAATACATCGAGCCGAATTTTGATACACTTTACTGTATCTACAAAATGTAATTATCAAAAGTATAGCTATACTTTAAAAAAAATTCAAAGTGAAATCATTTATGTAAGTTTCACTTTAATATATAAGGTAGTGATTCATGCCAAACTCCTCCACCACCTCAAGGCAGCTTGAAAAAAAATTACATGCAATGAATATAATCCGTCAATGACATGTTCATTGCTTTGTCTTTTAAGATATTGCATAAAACGGTCTAAAATAAATGAAAGAAATAATTCTCATAATTATTTTCATTAATTGAAAGACTATTTATACAAGTTACATATTTTCATAATATGAAAATCTTATTCCTATTCTACTCCTAAAACCTTATTCTACTTGGATACTAACTATACATTTATAGTAATACAATTATTATGGTAAGTGTACAATACTAATTACATTACAATATTACCTAAATTATGAGACTAAATATTACCTAAATCATATACATAATTACGGTAATATATTATGTATATTTAACAATAAAGTTGGTAATAATTTATATCTTTCCCAGCAGCTTCAAGCACCTCACTGGAGACATTCTCCTTGTCCCAACTGA